>BSBK01008821.1:590000-698107 GCA_027943335.1 Chamaecyparis obtusa
GAGGTGCAGGGGAACTAGAAATGAGCGGACGGGACTCTGTGGCGCAGGAAGGTGAAGATGGTGTATGTAATTCTCTGCAGGACAATACTGGTGGATGGGGTGGTGGATGGGATTCTCTGGTGCGCGAATATGGTGGACCGGAGCAAGGATGGGGTTCCCATCTGGAACATCCTCGTGCGCGATATTGCGGACGAGGATGTTCCAGACGGGAATCTCCGGTGCGGAAGAATTTGGGAAGGGGAGGTTCGGGATCTAATTCTCTGCAGGACAATACTGGTGGATGGGGTGGTGGATGGGATCCTCTGGTGCGGGAATATGGTCCAATCTCTGATGGATGGGAATGTCCGGCGCGTGGACCGGAGCGAGGAGGGAGATATTCGAGGCGGGGAGGATGTTCCAGACGGGGTGGGCGAGGACGGGGACCGGGATCTTCGGTGTGGTTGGCAGATTTGCAATCTATGGCGCGGAAGGCGCGGGAGAATTTGGAAAGGGGAGGTTCGGGATCTCCGGCGCGGGAGAATTGGGGATGGGGAAGTTCGGTCCCGGAGATTTCGGGATGGGGAGGTTCGGGATCTCCGGCACGGGAGGATGAGGGACGGAGATCTGAATCTCTGGAGCGGGAGGATGGAGAAGAATCGGAAATGAGCGGATCGGAATGTCCGAGGTCGGAGAATGATGACACACCTCTTTCTCCAGAAAATGAGGAGGAGAAGTCAGCTGGGAGAAATCGCACAGAACAAATTCAATCCTTACAATCCTCTCTGAAATCTGCATTTGATGACATGCAAGCCGATTTGGTTAGAGCGGAAAGAGATAATAAGGAATTGACTGAAACGAACAAGAAACTAAAGGAGGAGCTCAAAAGGGCTAAAGAAGGGGAAGAATCTAGCAAACAAAATCTTGAGCAAACGAGAAACAAGCTGCAGAAGCTTGTTGAACGAACCAAAATACTCGAGGAAAAACAAGTGGAGTTGCTCAAGAGGATTAAAGTACAAGAAGAATCTAGCGAAAAGCTAGAGGAGGAGCTTAAGAGGGCTGAAAAAGGAGAAGAATCCAGCAAACGAGATTTTGAGCAAACAAGAAACAAGTTGCGGGAGCTCTGTACTACATTTGCTGCAGTGAAAGAAGAGTGTGATAAAGTATGTGATCAACAAGGAGCGGCTCCGCAAGTTGCAAAGAAGAGAAAATATGTTCTTAAGGTTTTGGAGGTTAATGACTTGTTGAATTGCTCAATTTGCTTGGAACCATGGGCTCAATCGGGAGAACATACTGTCTGGTATGTTGTAGATGCAAACGGTCTCAAATTAAAGTATTTCTTCTATTTCTTTTTCTGCGTCCCTTTGTCAAGTAATGCAATTGTCCATTACCAACACAATGATCCGTCAGTATTTTTTGGTTTTTCCTATTAATCTATAAAAATATCTTTTGATAATATGTTTTGATGTACATTTTGAAAAGAGTCCCTCTATTCTGTCACATTTGCTAGTATTTATGTCTCCTGGGTTTCTTGCCCTTCTTTGCTCAGATATTTAGTTGAAAGCTTATTTCTTGCCCTTCTTTGCTCAGAAATTAACAAAGAGTTCTTTAAAATACCACAGCTGGCATATTCTAGTTTTAGAACTGTAAAGAGAAAACAATTGCTCTCATGTTTCATTGTGTGGGCATGTGTTCATTTATTATTAATAGCTAATGAGAAAAAATTCTAATATTCTTAATTGTGGAACTGCAGTTCTCTTTCCTGTGGCCATTTCTTTGGGAAATCATGTATAACACAATGGATTTTAAAAGACGAAAGTCGTGGTTCCTCCACTGTAAGTGAAAGTTAATTTTTATTAATTTTCTTATTGTCTTGTTTGATTCCCTTTCTATCTGTTAAATTTCTATATAAATGATTACAGTGTCCGGCATGCGCGAGGAGAGTTACTCTAAGTGATATTAGACATCACTATGTATCCCAGATTTATGAAGCCTGAACATGCGGATTAGTTGGTTCTATTGATGTGCTTACCAGAACATTAATGATACTGTCTCCTTATGGGAGGCCCCTGCCCTATATCTGACTATGTTCAGTTTCAATTTTGAAAATCTGAAATTGTGTTGTATAAATGGATAACCGAGGTTTTTGAAAGATATAATTTTTAAATTATTCAGGAAATTGTTCTATTTTGCACAGTAAACTTGACCAGTTTTCTCTGTAATGCAATTTTTTTTTGAAATAAAATAATGTAGAGATTTACTGCTTTTAATTTTTTTTACTAGAGGAGAATTTTTTTTTCTTTATTGTAATAGGTAACACACATATGTTTGGGAAGGAAAACAATTTATTTTACTGTGGAATTAAGTATATAATTGGGTCGGAGAATTTGTTTAGTTGGAAATATAATCTGAAAATTAAAAGAAATAATTGATGATATTTAGCTCGGTGTAATAAAAAAGTGATGTTGAATCGATAAGGTTATGTAATTTATGACAAAGAGTTTCTTTGTCAGTGAAGCTATTTAGATTTTTCTTCTTAGAGGATAAGTTTATGGGCTTAGAATTAATTCATGATTGGACACTGGCTCATTATTTTGTTCAAGTATACCACATTTAACTCATTGTTACTACAGATCATCAAAACTCTCTTTTAACTAGTCTATATCTTGAAGACAGTGGGGCAGTTTGAAAGTACCAAGCCTCTGTAAGTGAAAAGGTGAAATGCTGTTTCTGGGAATGAATTATATGGAGGCATCAACAGGTTAAAATGTATAGCGAAATTGCTCAGGCATGATATCCTGTTGTATAAAAATAAATGCTTTTGGATACAATCCACCAGGGAAAATGATATATTAGATTTTGCATACTTTGAGCTTTGAAGAATATAAAACATATTAAACCAACCTGGACGCTAAAATTGGATCATTCTCTCATACTGGCAAAAGGTCCTCTTTTGCAACTAGATCGGGAAGGACAAAGAACAAGAACTAGATGTCAATCTGTGCCCATGCCCCTTTCCTCAAGCTGCTATATCTCTTGAGCATTAACCTGATACACATAGTTCTTTTGCATCCAGTATTATTTCTCAAGCTAGACCTAGCTTTCAATGTATGAGTAGGTAAAAACAGTCCATGCTCAAGTGAAAAGTGCAATGAGAAACTGAAGGTTTCTTTTTAACTACTATTTAACATCACTGATCCAAGAACGAGTCATAAATATTAAAAATGATGACAACATAAAAGTTTATTGAGGACACAATGATGGTTTAGCTGTGTTATTTAATCATCCACTCAGGTTCAAGACCCTGCTAGACCAATGCACTCAACAGGCTTTACACCCTTCCCGGGCGCTAAGCTCACGGACAAGGACAAGTGTTAATGATTGGGGGAGGCATTAATGATTAGGGATGAGTCTCACCATTGCAGTCTCCGTGGCTAGGCCCAGTTGATTCTAAATTTCTTTCACCAAGGAACCTATTAAACCCCATGTTATATAATCGATAAAAAATAAAAACATATGAAAAGACAAGAAAAGACCAGAAAATCAAAAGAACATTCCAGTCTAAGGCAAAAACAAAAAGCAGTCCAGCAAATAAGAGGACACAACTTGAATCCCAACCCACACTGACATCAAAAAGCACATATGCTACAGCATGTGGGTGAAGAATTGAAATTGCAGCAGCGTTTTATTCCATAGCATAGTTGTAACTCGCTCCAAAGGAGTCCAATTCATTGTATGATTAAGCTCAACACCAAGTCCAAGAGCCAGCCACTTCCATGCTGGATTATTATCATAATGAGTTTCTCAAGAGTAAGCCTTGTATTGTGAATACTCTTTTTAACTGTGTGTCTGTGCGCCTTCAAACTCATTGTATTGATATTATGGTAATTAAACGTTGAATGAATAGACTCTTGAAATGGGATATCACATTCTTATATCTTATATCATGCTTTCAGTAGCAACTGTAATTGTTCAACATATGATTGTTGGAACATTCAAACATCCCACAAAGAATGTATGTGGCAGCTATTATTTGCAGCCCACTTCTACATCAGTTTTCTATGTTGACTTTCATAGCAAATTAAATAATCTGCAACATCTTGTAAATTTGCAGTAGAAGAGTTTGTTCAAACTTCAGACTAAAGGGTATTATTGTATATGAACAGCGAGTACTTCTGGCTTGTAGGGGATATTTCCAACACATTCGCATGTTTAGCAAGTTCACATGTCAATTGCTTGACAATAGTATTGCAGAATTAAATTGAGGGTGGGTTACTAGACAGTTAAATCAATATGCTTAGTAGTAAATATTAACGTGTAATCTGATAGCCTGCAACAGTGTGGTTTTGGGATTTTTGCATCAGCCAACCACAGAATAATGAAGGGGGTGCAGTCAAGAGTTTGATATTGGGGGCAAAGCAGTGTAAACGCATATCTAGAGCAGCATGTACGCTGCAAGTTCTTGAACAATATTAGGTGTGTCTTACTGATTATTATGCTTTTATTTTGTTTCAGATTGCAGTGATATGAATATCTGCTTTAGTCATTTTGGAATGGAGGATTCTCTGACAGCCTGCAGAAGAAATGAGGAATTGTATTCTTTGCATATTTACAGTCGTGAATAGCATTCTGCCTTGCTTTTCTTCCCCGAAGCCATTGTAGTGCTTTGTACAATATTACAGGCCTAAGATATTTGAGGTTTCCGCAATGCATGCCTATTTGCTAGAATTCTTTTGGATGAAATGCCCTAGCATTTTTTAGTTACCATTGCATGGAAGCAAACTTCTCGATCCTTCTTCAGGGTAATTTGCTTTGTGTGTTAAGAGTATTTTGAATAGTTCAAAACTACGGATATCAAGTTGCTTACTCTACCCAAGAGGTTTGCTTTATTTGGGTTTTATTGTTTTTGTTACTTTTGAACCATTGATTAATAGAGATATGTTGCTAATTGATTACTCTTTCTGGGTTGTCTTTATGAAGAGATAGATCAGGATCCTCTGCACGTCGATTATCATGAACCACTTTTGTGCCTATTGGTGCTGGAATGCACCTGATTTTTGTGGAGTATTTATAGGCAGGAAATTGGGTTTGGTAGTGCTACATTCTATGAACAGAAGCTATGCCAGGGGATGTCACAGCAGGGGAGATTTTGAAACAGTAGATATCAATGTGGTATGTAGCATTTGGGGAGAATTGTTGGATGTTGGCTAACAAAGAATTGTATGAGTTAGTAAGCAATCAATTTGTTTCATGCGGATGAAAAAGCCTTCGTTTAGATGGGTGTTTGTAATATTCCCTCAAGGTTGTCATCAAGGAAGAGCTTTAGAGTTGAGCGATTGATTTCTAAGATTGGTACCTAACAACGGCAGTTTCTTCTATTTCAATCTGAAGAAAAGGAAATTGAAATTCCTTTTGACTATTTCAATTTGAAGAAAAGAAAATTGAATTCTTTTTATTATAACTTTTGTAATAAGTGCTATAAATGCCCTAAGCTGCAATGGGTTTGCCTAGACTGTATGGTGATGAATGTAGTAGGATTTAAGTCTACTAGAGATTTGCCCCCTAGCAATGTACAACTGTAATCTCTGAAGGCTTTCAAAATCATACACCATGTTATACATCTGAAGACATTTCTTATTTGCGCTCACAGCAAATGAGGAAAAGAATACTATCCCGTCTTAGTGGCTTGTATTTGTTTTCATCTGGCCAAGGTGGGATTTTCAGTGGATATATTGAAAATGAGAGAAAAGATTTACAAGGTTTTTCTATTAAGTTCCTCTAATTAAATAGAAGGGGAACATTACAACTCTGACAGGCATGATTTTAAGAGAGCAAATTGTGTTGATTTCTCACCAAGCATGCCATTGCATATACCTATACCGAGGTCTCATGAATGGGAGCATCATCCAAATGTAGATCACAATCGCTTTATTATTACAACTGATGTCCTTTCCTTGATGGTGTAAGGATCATATGAAATATTTCCCCTGTTTGATAAAGGTGTCTAAAATGCTTTCTTATCATTAAACCCTATGAACAGAATCTACAGATGTTCTAATTAAAGTCATGCACAAATCCCTTATTACTAGCAGGGTCAACGTTGATGTCAATTGTCACCTCTACCTGTTTGAAAACCATGTAATGAATCGCATTATTTCGTTTTTTCATGAAGTACATATTGTATCCATATTCAAAACTGTCAGACAGAAAGATGTTTTAAAAAGACAAAAATCAGCCAAAAATCAAGATTATGAAAGAAATCAAGCAGCATATGAGATGTTAGAGAAACCCACTGCCTAGATCCGAAAACTAATATCCCCAGAACAAAGAATAAGTCACATGTGGATAATGCAATTAGGAGTTGAAAAGAACCTTTTACGCTCATAATATTAAACAATCAAGGGCAAAAGCAATTCATTTTACTGATCAAATGTGTTGATGTTTTGTAGCTTCAGTTGGATAAACACTATGAGTCAATACTCAATACTAGTGAAGATATTATATATATATATATATATAAATATGAGAGAAATTAATATAATAATAACTCGAGATATTATATATATATTTAATCATAATTATCATTATATTAATTACATAATAATGAATAGACATGGGACATGTGTCTTCTTGGCTCATTTTCAACATAAATGCAAGAGATTGCTGTATTTGGAAAACACATACATCACAGGCAGTGCTATTACATTTGCAGTGATCCTGAAACTTAACATGGTGTCAGAGCCAGGCTGCAAATGATGGCAATGAAAGCAGGCCATGTGGGACACTGCACCATTAGTTGTGAGCTAACTTACCAAGTGTACTATGTCTCACATGCTTTGCACTTTTGTTGTGTTCGTGAGAATGGCATCTTCATTGAATTTCTTGATGGGATCGACAAAAAGTTCGACTTATTTCTTCCATCAATATCAATCAACTATTGCAAAATTTGAAATGGCTAAGGCAAGTATAAGGATCTTAAAACAATCAAATGATTACCTGACTGCCTGTCAAACCAGATGGTTATCTGAGTTTTCTCCCTTTACTGAATTTCACAGCACTATACTGTGAAGGATATGTTGCTGTCGTTACCCCATTGCGTATTAGAGGAAATAAAATAGACATGCAACTGCAGATATAATACTACCGATGGACATCATGATGAAATGCTTTAGATCATATGCCTAACGCATAGCCAAGGCTCACACAGACTAGAATGCAGAGATTGGTGTCTTGGACCAACATGATGTGTTCTAGCTTTACATAGAACAGTTTCTAAGAAGCATAGGACAGAAAAGCTCTGCACGTTTCCGAGAACAACATTAATTTATAGAGGTGGAGTGAAAACATTAGCATCCACCTAAAAGGCAAGGACTGACAAGCTGCTTTGTATAACATGACAGCATCAAGGATTCAGTCATTGCAAATAGTTCAAGAATGGAAGCCCCCATAACTTTTGAAGGCTGTAAACAAAAAAGAGCATGTAAATAAGAATATCAAATAGCAAATTTTCCAACCTCTATGAGCGTTTCCACAATCATAATTGTTCATGACATTACATATCTTTTGCAAACATGGCCATCAAACAATTGCAAAATCCAACAAAAACACATTTTTCCTGTACCTTTATGAAGGTCCATGCCTTTTCCCAAGGCTGTAATTTTGCTGCAAATTAGAAGAATGCTGGCAAGTTTGAAGTCAGTTTCCACAACCTTATGTGGCATGTGTCTACTTTCCATCAGAGTCAGAGCTTTGGAACAGGGCTTGGACATCCAATATGGCATCATGAAAACAACATTTTGGTTGGTTTTTGTGAATATAATTATCGCGGTGGCAGTATTTGTAAAATGCTAAAGCATATACAGTGCACACAAACTATTTCACAAATTGGCTGAATAAATTATTGTTTTTGTTAATTCCAGCTGTGATAGTTGTTGGGTAGTTGAAGCCCAACTGACAGTCGCCTTGTCTTCCAATTGTTTTCCCTCCAGCCATAATCCTTTGGCATTCTTCCGAGACTTCATATAGTGACGACTACATACTGTATCGTATTGTATTTTTAAGCTCATAAAACAAAGCTTCTGTATGTATGACTAAAATATAGATATAATAAAGTGTTCTCCCCTGCTTCAAAGTGGGTAGGAAAAAATAATTTTTAGATAAATCAATTCAGAGCCACAACTACTTTTTTCGGAGCTTGATTGTTTTGTCATCTCCACATGGAATGATGCATAGTTGTTTATTAGGTGTGCAAAAGAAGAGTCATCGACACCTGCAACATGTGCATCAATCTATTCATAGATAAAACTTATTCTGCTGCTTGTTATGTTTTATTGCAGAGAGACATGAAGTCCACGTGCATTTATGCTTCTATATTTTCATTTCGTATTCATGCATACTAGGGCAATAGCATCGTAGGTGCTATCAAATCAAAAAGCAACAGCATCGTAGCTTGATGTAGAAAGAAAATAACGAACTTATTCTCTAACCTTTGCGTGTATAGAAGTTGGTCATCTACTCCAGCATTGTTACACTGGTTGCTTTGTATAGGACAAGTATTTCTTACATTTTTGTTAGAAAAATTCATTTCTATCCAGATATTGAGTAGTATGCAAAATATGCCCTAGCCAGACAGTTGTGACAGACAAATCATGGCTCCTTCGATTGTGAAAGGCAAGTCCTTTTCTCTACCATCTGTGCCCTCAGCGGTGAAAGACCAGGCCTTTTTTCTACCACTTTTCCATTTTTTTTGGTCTTTCAGTGTTATCCTCACATTATCCCTAAAACCACAGAATGTTAGTAAATGTTCTCTTACTATGGCTCATTATCCATTTACTGGGACAAATCATGGAGGTTCTTTTTAATAATAATGACATTGAGATTCGTAGGGTTTCAATGGTAAATATTGGTGTTTAGTTGCTGCTCTTTGAGATTCCATACGTGGCTTTAGAAATTTTAAGGCCTATCAATTCAATTTATATTTTATATATCTTTTACAGTTTTTCCTTTTTTTGCATTGGTGGAAGGTCAGTTCCCCAATCTTGTCTTTTGAGGTACCTTGTGTCGTGTCTTGTACTTTGGCTTGTTCTGTAGTTGTCTACAAATTTCTTCTGCCTGATAACCGAATCTTTTACAAACTTTGAAAACTTAGAGAGAAGTTCAACCAGTATGTGGACTTCAAAATCAAGTGCTCAACTATCAATATTCGATTCCCAACAACTGCCGTAAAATAGAGCATTTCTGTATGTCTTCGTTCATGAAATTTTCTTCCTCTCAGTTTTTCAACCAAAGTTACTGCTTTTCACTAAACGTGAATGCAAAAGGCTTATTTAGCATATTGAAATAAATCTAACTAGTGCAGAAGTTGACTGAAGGGAAATGTGGGACTTCCTTCTCTCACCTGTATTAAAAGTTCTATATTTTTGTTTTATGCAAACATTGTATGCATTACTTAATAATGAATTACTCCTATCAGTCACTAAACTTTCCTAAAACGAATGTCCCATTTTTCACAAATGGCAGGGACTCCAGCCATCACAGCTCTTGTTTCATCATGCCCTCATTGGGAGAGCTGCCTTCCCATTTTTATGTGAAAAGATTTAACTTACAATAACAAGGTTTAAAACTGGATTTTGAGTTGTGCGTTCATTTCCGGTAGAGTCAATATGTGATGACCCGTTGTTGAAATAATATTTAATAATAAATAATATTGATAACATTCAATGTTACTAGTAAATAATCAAATAATATTATTAATAAATAATAATATTAATAATAAGAATAGTAAACATTATTCATTGTTAATCAAATGATATTATTATTACAAGTATAAACACAATTAATTAAGAAAGTTAACTAACCACAAAACATTATATATCCTCTAAGCAATAATAAGAGAGAATTATGTTGTTAACGATTTGAGTTATGGAAAGAGGCAATAAGCAGAGACATGTCTCTTCAACTGAAGGATGCGTCTACTTGGTTGTAAGCTATATAATGAGAATTGGTTTCATTTTCAAAAGGGGGAGATATAAGGAAAAAAGAATAAATAGTTAGTCATTGTAGTAAGACAACTATCTCTGTATCCAATTAAAGAACATCTTGCATCACATACGTCAATATATCATATCATTATATGCATCACATCTTGCATCATACATGTTAGTACATCATAGCATAAAATCACATGCATATAACCCATCCCACATCATACATAGTATTAGTATTCATATATTGTAAGATCCATCCTAAAATACATGCATACATATATCATATAAAACATACATCCATATAGAACATCACATAGGAACCATCAAATCTGCATCTCATATATAAGAATCATGAAAAATCACATAGTGTCATGTAAATACCTCACCTCATAAATAGATCATATACTCACAATACATGCATTTGCATCATATGTATATGCACCTAGGCATCGTTGTATATCTCATCTCAAAAATGAAAAAATGTGTCAGGGTGACTGGGGGTAGACTCATGTCGCTTCCTAGGGTCATATCCCTCCTCCACCTGGTGGTCTCAGTGGTCTCATCCCCACTGATGCCTATGATCCTCCTCTTATATGTGGTTTCATCTATGATGTTGATCTCTGTGAGTATAGTGGCACCCTCTGATCCTTTGGTACTGCTTGGTGGTATAGGCCCATGTAACACTATGCCTCTCTACCAGCTCTCCAAGCCCATCTCTTTGCCTCAAGTGCACTCTAACATTATTGGAATGCCCTAACCTCTCTCTCTCTCTCTCTCTCTCTCTCTCTCTCTCTCTCTCTCTCTCTCTCCTGCTAACATCTCTCCATGTCTTTCATCCGCTGAATGACCTGGGCATGTAACTTTGTAACTTGTCTTAGCTCATCTATCTCACGTTCAACTAATCCCTTGGTGTCTATCTCCACCACGATGAACTCTCCTGAGTCCATCTGAGACTATAGTGTGTCTAGGGTTGTGTGAGTACTCTCTACTCAGACCCTCTCTGTCTCTAACTCTGTATGTAGCTCATTTATACCTATCTATAGGTGGACTACCTATTTCTTTGCACAATCAGCTCTAGCTCTTTGTGTCTTTGCAACCTCTCTGTAGTCATGTCACCTCAACCTCAAGGATGGCTATCTGTTCTTAGGCTATCTCTTATTCATCCTATCCTGCCTCCCTAGGAGGTGATCCCTGCTATGCCTCTGGTAGCTTTGGAATCTATGCATCCCCTACTACCTCATTTGCCTCTACCATGTTTGCATCCCCCTGTGGCACTTGTGCTATCAGAGGTACTACTCTACTCTTCTAGTCTCAGGAGTCTCACCCATCCTCAGTCCCTCCTGCCTCTTCTCCACTCTCCTCCCACCTATTCATCCTACTCCTCTATCATTCCCATCATCTCCTTTTTCATCCCTGTCATCTCCCCCCTCCTCTCCCCCATATCCACCCTCTCCCTTGGCCTGATCATCTGCATCTACCTACTCCAAATCTATCAATCTCACTGGCTGATGTGCATCCCACCATTGTGCATGTCATTGTCATCTTTGCATCCACTACCTATTCCTATGATGGTACTCATGGCGATTGCTCCATATCCCTCTAACTATATCTCACCTCGATAAGATATACCCCTACGCCCCATAGTGACCCTACCTCTCTCGTCACAAAAGGATGTATAAACCTATCTAGCACCACATCCTAAATGATCCCAAACTACCTCTGTACTTGTGATGGCATATATCACACTACCACATGTGTCATCCTACCAATCAGCTAGCAGTCTCTTTGCACATATCTCAAGTAGTAGTTGTCTAGTTGTCCATCCTCCCTATCCTACTCCTCATCCAAATAGTCTCATGGCTCGCACCCTCTGTATGGAGTTCACTTGAACCATATTAGATCATCTAGCACACATCTTCAATATCTCACAAATGTCATGTCCCTATAGGCTATCGATGCCCTGTAGTGATATGCATACAAATCATAGCGCTCATGTACCTCTCCTCAATGTCTCACTGGTCTACACACTGCTATGTGATCCCATGCCCAAACTAGGAGTAGTGTCACTCCTAATACTATTATCTGTTGCATCCGATATGCACACGTGCAGATCGTAGTATGTCTGTCATAGGATGGTGTATCCCTAGCCATACACTATTCCCTTTGCCTCCTCCACAATCCATCTTAATACTCTTACCCATCTAATTACAAATCCATGCCCTGAGTGATCTGGCATCATCCTGCCCCGGATCAATCCTGCTACATACATTATCATCCATGGTAGCCTCACCTCAATTGCCCCCTGCCATGATAACCACTACTGTGTCACTGGTAAATGGTCCATCTGATGCTTGAAGTATGTCTCCATGAATGTAGATGCTCCCTCCAATCGATACACTAGAATTGGTTGCCTAATAGGAACTTGCAATATCCTCCACACATCTAGTAGGGTGATGGTCACCTCCCCTGTCGGGAGATGGATTCTTAATGTGTCTGAGTGTCATCGCTCTATCAACATTGTCATGAGCGTATTACATGCTTGTAACTGAGGTCACTCATGCACATGCTCTAAACCACAAAGTGGATTGTGTTCCCACTCTATTGTCGTAAGTATCTCCTGTAGCTCCATGGTCATGGGCCAGTTCCTCCTCAACCTGAAGGGTCACTCCTCAGCCTGTAGTCAATTAGCCTTATCAATCGATTAGGTTGACATGTTTGTTGTGTCCATTTTTGGGCATTTTGCCCCTTAGCTTATTTTTAGTCTTTCCCCCCTTGTCAGCTCCTCCCCCCTCTTGTTAATTTTTCTCCATGTTTCTTTTTGGCCCCCCTCCCTTTTTTTTTGTGGCCCCACACAACTACTAGGCCATAGCCCCGCATAGCTGTGGGTGACCCCATAGAGTCACAAATAGCTCTCATTTGTACTGTGACCCCCCGTGCCAGTCACGACTCCACATTGTCTTGCGACCTCCCGTGGCGGTTGCAGCTCCATGTCTTCCCACGGCCCCATGATGCCAACAACTCCTTCCCTCATCGCAGGTGGAGCCGTGGGTCTCTTGACCCTCAATTGTGTTGCCACATTCGACTGTGTAGAGTCACGGGTTGGGCGACCTGTGGCTACACATATCGTGTCGTCACGCCCAACCGACGAAGTCATGAGTCAGGTGACCCACAGTTGAGCCACCGCTCCCAACCGATGAAGCTGTGGGTCAGGTGACCTATGGTTGAGTCACCACATTTTGGCAGGCAGAGCAGCAGGTCCTTGGACCCGTGTCTCTATTGGCCCTTCTTTCCCCCTCCAAAACCCTAGGACAATCCCCTAAAATGCTTAAAAATTTAAAACCCACATGCATAACTGAAAAATCAAGATGGATTTTTGAACTTACCAATTCACCCATATTTGCTGGCCTCTAATAGACTCTGGCTCGCTCACCCAACCACTGCCTGTCTTGTGTATTTTCCATCTCCTCTCTGTATGCACCCTAAAATGGTCACCTAGACTTTGGGCCCTTATTCAGCAATTTATCAAATCTCTGAATCAGTATTTTTCAAAAATCAACATTTTTCAATTATATCAATTTTCTTGATCAAATCATATTTTATCATTTTCGATTATTTTCTATGGACTAAGCATTTTATCCTAAGTCTTTATTTATTTAAAAGGAATTTCCTCCCCTTTTATTAAATAAAAGGCCCCACTTTTCCTCTTATCCTAAGTTGCACAAATAAAACATTATTCTTATTTTATAAAAAAAGAAAATGTCTTTTTGTCTCATATGGACACAAAAGTCAACTCTATTTTCTCATTGAAGGATATTTGTGCACATGGATTACTCCTCTTTCAAGCTCCACCCTTGATTAAATCTTTTGCCTCTTAATCTCCATGGTCCATTCTTTCTCATTTCTTATCAAAGGAGAGCTCTTTTCTCATTCTTAGATCCATCTTTTAAATACTAACCTTATGCTACAGGATTGCTTGGAGACTTTGGAGCTTTTTGAAGACATTTTTGCATCCATCTTTCATTTTTTGCATTCTAGTTTCATTCTTGTATTCTTAGCTTAGCTTTCATGGCATCTAGCTTAGTTTCCTTTATGCTTTAGATTAGCTCACATAGCTTAATTAGAAAGGGTTTGTAATACTTTCCTTTCATAGCTTAGCTTGCATCTTCATTCTTAGCATAGCTTGCATTGCATTGCATTTCCTTTGTTGATTCTTGAGGATATTGACATTCTTGCCCTTGTCTCTTTGAATCTCCCATTGTGTGGTTTACTAGCAAGGTTGCATGTTTCAATAGCTCTAGTTGAGAGCATCATCAACATCCTTGTGACTCCATGCCTAGGAAGCTCTAGGTCGCTTTCTCAAGGTTTCCCATCCACAGATTCTTTTGGAAGTAATGACTTAGAGAAGTGCACTATTTAATGTGTACATTTTTTACGCCCATCGTGGGGCAGAACACTTTTGTTTTGTCCTTCATTTTATGCATTTCTGTTAATTTTTCGTCAATATTTGCTTGCTGTTTTGTCAATATTTTGCTCTCTAATTTTTCTGACAGAAATATCATGCGATAGTTTTCCAGTATCGTACGATATTTTCTAACATACCAGTGCGATATTTTACCAGTTAAAATATCGCGCTCTTTGATAGATTATATCGCACTGTGTTCTGTATTTTGTCGCATGCAGGTAGCGGGAATTATCGCCCGGAGATATATTATCGTGCCAGTATAGGATGAAATATCGCACGACTGTTTGTTTGACAGAAATATCACCCAGGCCTGGCAGTGAGCACTTTTTGTCATTTCTTTGCAAGATCTACTTGGTTTTGATTTGTTGTTGTAGGACAAGGGTCTATTTGCAGATTTCATTTGGTTTTTGATGTGCTAACCCTTGTAGGGCTAACAAGTGGTGCTTGTAGGTGCTCCTATTGCTTGATTATTTGCTTAAAAATGCATGCACAAGGGCTACTAACAAATTTTGTAGGGCTGCCCAAAGCATAAAAACAAATCAAGTGCTTGTTTAATTGCTTTTGTTTTGAGTGTAGCATATACTAGTTGTTTCATTTAGTAGGCATTTAATATCTTGTTGTAGGAATCTTTGGGTGGTAGGAGAAGTATGCTCTTCACCCTTGTGGTGAACCAGAAAATCTTGACCCATCTTTAGATTTTGAAAGCAAGAGGGTAATTGAACCTTTGCTTGGTGTGTTTGGGAGATATTTTTGAGCTAGGAGATTATGCTCTTCACCCTTGAGGTGAAACAAAAATCCTGACAATCAAAGGTT
The DNA here is from genome assembly GCA_027943335.1 of Chamaecyparis obtusa. Taxonomy (NCBI): domain Eukaryota; kingdom Viridiplantae; phylum Streptophyta; class Pinopsida; order Cupressales; family Cupressaceae; genus Chamaecyparis; species Chamaecyparis obtusa. The sequence goes on from BSBK01008821.1 coordinate 605,238, forward strand.
GATCCACTCTTTGTTTAGTTTTTAGAATTTTTTAGTAGGCCTGCTCTTGAGCAATCAAGAGGAACGACCCAAGTGGGGACAAGCTTTTCGCCGGCTATTCCAGCCCACTATAAACTCAAGGCTATCAAGGACACAAAACCTTGGTAGATATAGTACTTGTCTTCACTTGATGTGAGTACTTGTGGGATTGTGACCATGAGGAAAGTGTTGAGCAAGAATGCTTAAGGTACTCTTGTGGCCGCGAGGTCCGTTACTTGCCGCAAGGTAAGGAGTCCCTTTGGGAGCAAGAGGGGTATTACGAATGGAAGCCCTTATTAAGAACCATAGATAGAAGCCACCCTATTTTGCCGCTTAGCTTCTTGGTGCAAGGATTGATCCACGTGGAATAACCTGGATCACCCCAAGATTACTCACCATCTGTGTTCTTTTGGTTGTGTCATTGGCACTTCCACGACAAAGCCAATATCTATTGTGGGTAACCACTTTGTGTGAGGCAATGAGACATCAAGTGTGGGCCAAGTTGTTAAGTATTGAGCCATTGTCTTTTTAGGCTAGTAAGTGCTTGAAGTGTTTTCGTTGTGATCTACCTGTGTAAACATTCTCAAACATCAAACATCACGGTAGCATTCATAGGATTTTATTGCTTTGATATCACAATTGCTTGTCTTGGCAAGGTTGTTTTTTCCCTTGTGCAAGTGTTTTATGACATGTTTGATCACCTACTGTTTGCAAACTTGTCTATTTACTACTGTCATTGTGCTTGAAATTGAAAAATCCAACCTTCAAATTGAAATTTTGAACAAATTGCCCTTAAAACTGAGATTTTTAGCACTCACTGGTCAAGAGTTGTACAATCCCGAAACAATATCACGCATTGTACTCAGAATTATCATGCGATAGTTCACCACTGGAATACTATCGCACTGCTTGCCTAAAAATTATCGCACGGGCTGCCTGGAAATTATCACCATGCTTACTGAGAAATATTGCCTGCTGAGAAATTATCGCACTATTTTCTTGGAAACTGTTGCACAGAGTCTTTTTGCTGCCAGTCTGGTTTATGCAATTTTCAGTCTTTCCTTAGTCGACCAGATTTTAGAAGGTGATCTACTCTACTGCTAGAAACCTGTTTGTACCTTGGGTTCCTAATTTTAGACCCCTTGAATTAGTGTTCTCTGATTTTACAAAGTAGTCTTGTTTGACATCGATAAGTTAGGAATGATCCTTGTTGAAAAAGTACACCTTTAGATTCTTTGGCAACACACTTGGAGAGTTTTAGTACTCTTTTGTCCAATTCACTTCCATCAAAATTCAATTTCAATAATATATTTGGTTAAATCCATTTTCTTGGCCCATATGTGTTAGGATACTCATCCTTTTATTGTGCACCTATGTGGCAGGATTGGTTTACACCTTTTGCAGCTTTCTATCTTACCATCTCTTTTTGGACAATTGAACACTTTCACTATCCTTGTTTGGTATTGACGTTTCATAAGGTCATCTTATCACCAAGGGTCTTTTCCTTTCATGTCGGTTATGACAAGGTACCAAGTTAGTCAAGGAAAATGACCTCAAGTTGTCTTTGAACAATTACCCTTAGTCCAAACTCATCAAAAGTGAAAGGGGAAGAAACTCGTCTTTGATCAATCACCTAGGAGTGAGTCTGAGGCTTGGTTTGACCCAAAGAGCAATCCTAGTGAGTTGAGTACCTCTTTACCATCTTCTCAATCAAATATGGACATGAGTTACACTTTGACTAGGAGACAAAGAGAAGCAATGGATCAAACTCTTGATGACATTTTCCAAAGACATAGGGATAACATGTTGTTTGGTGATGACAACCAACCGGAATCACCCCCTATTAACTCAAGATATTTAGATGCCCATCAAAGAGCTGAAAGACACTATGCACAAGCTCACCAAGATGCATGGTCACAACATGAAGACCAAAACAATGAATCTAGTGATGCTCATGTGAATGCCGCATTCACTAATGACTTGTTCAAAAACTCAAGGTCCAACTCGCCGCTCAAAACAACCTCAAGATATGCTAATGAAAGGCTTAAAATAATTGAGCACAAAAAGAAAGCCTTTTTGGATGAACAAGCTGCTAAAGAAGAGAGACTTAGACACCTAGAAGAAGAGCAACAAGCCTTGTTCGAATTGAGAAGAAAAGCATTCCAAGAAGAGCAAGATAGGCTTTTAGCCCAACAACTCAATGACCAATTTAACAAAAGGGGTACCAACAGTGGAAACAACTCTCCACCCTCTACTCCCTCAAGAACCCCAAGAAGTAGAAGGCGGTCAAGGACTCCTTCAAGATCTCCTAGTCCTAGAGGAAGAAGGATTTCACAACATATGAGACGAACACCTCCTAGGACCTCAAGACAACCCTCCCAATGAGCTCATCATGGCTCTCAACATGGAGGAAGTAGTGCAAGTTTTGATGATCAAGATTTTATGAGAATGCATCAAGAGCCACTATTCCAACAATATGTGGAGAAGTACCTTGATCAAAACAAAGATAGGTTCCTAGAGAGTCTGATTAACAAGGGTGCTAGAGTCCCTTACAACTTTGATGTGGATAGGAGAATCAAGAAACAAGGGCCGTCTCAAGAGGAGGAAATCAAGCAACTTAAACGAATGATGGAAAAGGTGTTGGCACCTAAAAGTTCCTTTTCACTTGATTCTATTTGTCCCAATCCTTTCGACAAAAGTGTGACTATGACAGATTTTCCAAGGAAAGTTGAAATTCCCCAATACGACAAGTATGATGGCAATGGTGACCCACATGATCATGTGCGTCAGTTTTACACCATGAGTTTTGAGTTCCACCAAGATGACTCTTAACTTATGAGATTATTTCCAAGGAGCCTCAAGGGCCAAGCCATGGAGTGGTTTACCAACATAACCCCTCCCATCAAACCTTTCAAAGAACTTGTCCACAGATTTGTTCAACATTTTGCATACAACTTATCAAGATCAGTCACTATGTTGGACTTATGCAATTTGAAACAAAACCAAGGGGAATCCTTTGTGACCTTCTTGAAAAGGTGGAGACAATTGTGCTCCCACTATTCTAGGACTATTCCTGAGCATGAAAGGATTGACATCATTGTTAGTAATTTGGTGCCTGGAATGCGTTATGAGGTTCAAAAAATGGTCTTTGATTCTTTCGATACTATGGTTGAGACAACATGTCGGATAGAGGATGTTTTAAAAGAACAAGGCATTTTGACCAAACATAGCAATAACAACAATAGTCAAAATCCTAACAATGCCAATAAGGACAAAGGCAAGCACTCACACTGGAACAAGAATAAGCAAGTAGTCAACGACGGAGTTGTGGACTCTTCCCAACCCAAGGATCAAGGAGTCCTACATTTTTCTAGTGCAGTCCAAGCTATGAAGCTCAATACATCCTCTAACCAACAAGAGAATAAACCTAAGTATCAAGAAAAGCCCAAGAAAAATTTGAGATAGTTTTCTAAACTAGGTGACTCATATGAGGATGTTTTGAAGACCCTTATTGCCAATAATCTTACGCAACCACAAGATCCATCAAACTTTCACATACCTGATGTTAAGCCACATTGGTGGAATGAAAAAGCTTTTTGCAAATACCACAATGGCATTGGACATGACATTGAACATTGTTGGAAACTTAAACACCTCATTCAAGACCTTATTGAAAGTGGAAAACTTCAGATTGATGGGTTGAACACAAATGCAGACCACAAGGCATTCAAGGAGCCTTTGCCCAAATATGAAAAGGGGGAAACCTCTCAACCCAAGAATGGCAAAGCTCCAATCAACTATACCTACACAGGTGCATAAAATGTTGTTAATATGCTTGAGATTGTTGAGGAAAATGTCAACATGATGTGAAACAAAGATTCTTATAGTCATGATGTGGGCTCTCCTCCTATATTTGACGAAGAACCCATGGTGGTGCTTAGGGGTCCTCACTCTCAAAGGTCATCCCAAGCTCTTAACATTGTCACTAGAAGCCAAGGTCAAGGTCCTATGGTTATTAGAGGTCCTAGTTCCAACCAATCTAGCAAACCCAAACAAGTGACATCCAAGAATGTCACCACCAAGTCAGCAGTCAATCCTGAAATGAGCTACAATCTTGATGACCAGTTAAAAAGAACACCAACTCAAATCTCAATTTTTGAACTCCTAGAATTGTCTCCAAGACATAAGCGTGTCCTTGAGGATGCTTTGCGTACAACAAATGTTCTTAACAACATAGATATTGACCAATTCCAAAACATGGTTAACCACCTTGCCAGCCCTCATTACCTCACATTCTCAGAAGAAGATGGCAAAGCCTTGAGCCATCTGCATAATATTGCCCTTCATATCGAAGTCATGATCCACAAAACCCATGTCAGGCATGTGTTGATTGATGGGGGTGCTGGGCTCAATATTTGTTCCTTGATTTTGTTGAAGATACTAGGTTACTTAGAGCAAGTTATTGATACTCGTAAGAAAATCACCATTAAAGCCTATGATGAGGCAGAGAGAAGCTCCAAAGGCTTGGCCGTCCTTCCTGTCAGGATTGGCCCCGTTGAAAAGGATATTTTGTTCCAAATTGTTGATGTTGGTCCTTTATCCTATAATATCCTACTTGGTAGACTGTGGATCCATGACATGCAGGCGGTGCCGTCCACCTACTAACAATGTGTTAAGTTCCCCTATAATGGAGTAGAATTTTATATACCCAAGGATAGCACATTATCTATTAATGCAATTTCAGCAGGGACTCATGTTCCTCTCAATAGAGAAGCAAAGGATTTTGATGCCACTTTAGCACAATGTCAGTATATGTTCAAAGCCATAGACCTTGGTATGGGAGGCTATCAAATTGAATCCTTTACAAAACTGCCAATTTCACCTAGGTCCTATGGTAAACCTTCACAAGAGATGCGTCCCTCATCTTCAAAAATGACTTTGTTTGATACATTTGTAGAGTCCTCAGTACCCATCCAGGATGAAAAAGAGGAGGTAGCCGTCAGAGATTGGATTTACAAGGAGGAAAAATACTAGCATAATGAAAATTTCTCCCCATCTCCTAAAGCTTATGGGAGAGGATACACTCTTGTCAAGAGTATGGGCTATCCAGTTCATGGCCCTCTCAGTCATAGATTAGATGCTAAGGCTAAGCCACTCAATCATGCTCTCTTTGGCCACAGATTTAAGACAATAGTTGGCCTAGGTTTTGAAGGTCAAAATAAGAAAACTACTCCTATCCTTGCTACGACGGATAGTGATGATGAATCTAGCTACATATCCAATTTGCAAAATCAACAAGATAGGTGTGAAGATTGGGTCCCTTCCACCAACCTCCTTTAGGGAGATTTAGATGCTCTTGTTATCAATCCAACAGTTTCAGACCTAGAACAAGAACAATCCACTATTGAAGATCATATTGAGGATCCCATTCAAGAAACTCAATACACAAATGACATTCAAGAAGGTGTTACCCTTGGTGACATCAAAGCCTCTACCTCAAGGCCTAAAAATCATGCTTGGTGTAAACATCCCAGCCGGGATTCAGACATAGACTCACATGAGTATGAGTGGGAGACTCTTTCTGATTGTTCTATAGTTGACATGGACATTGATGTTGTCCATACATATAGTTCCCAACCCGAGGTAGCTAACAAGTCTAGTGTAGGATTAGAAGATTGGAATCCGCAAGTCGCTTTAGTGGATGATGCTTGGCTTGCTAGGATAAGTCTTGATTTGGGTACCTTAGAAGGATACTTGATGAATCCTAACTCTGCAATCACCAAAGATGATACCATTCGCATACACAATATTGAACCAGTCATTGACCTACCCCTTGCCAACCCTCACTTAATTGATTGGTCTCAGCACTATCAAGAGCCTCAACTCCTAACTTTTCAAAATGACTATGAGATAGCATGTTACCTAAATGCCCTTGAACCTATAGTCTCTTCCACTAGTGAACCAACTACAGGCATGACAAAACCAGATATCAAGTACCTTAGTCGCAAAATCAAAAGAAAAGAAAAAAATAATAAGAGTTATGATGGTGAAAACCACTATGTGGCAGTGTCAGAACCTAAAAAAGTAAAAATAAAGGACGTATCCGAGGGTGAAAACCTCTCCGAGGCACCCAAAGATGAGGTACTTGATCATCTTCCAAGTTACTTTCAGGACAGGTCTTCAGTGCTTGTTAAGCCTACACAGCTAGTTAATCTGAATACACCAGAGGTTCCACAAATTGTGCATTTAGCTCAGTCTCTATCAACACAAGAAAAAGAAGCATATACCAAGTTTCTACAGAAAAAGAAGATTAATTTTCCTTGGACTTAATCAAACATGCCAGGATTAGACACTAGTCTCATTATGCATCACTTGTCCATAGCTCCAGGTATCAAACCAGTAAAATGGAAATTGAGGAAAATGCATCCTCACATAGCTCTTCTTGTTAAAGCTAAATTAGAGAAACTCCTCAGTGCAGGATTTATAAGAGCCATTGATTATGCCAAATGGATATCCAATATTGTACCAGTTTCAAAACATGACAAGTCCATTCGTGTTTGCACAAACTTTAGAGATCTTAATAAAGCATGCCCAAAGGATGATTTTCCACTTCCAAACATAGACATGATAGTGGACATGACTGCGGGTTATGAGATCTATTCTTTGATGGATGGCTTTTCTGGATATAATCAAATCAAAATAGCTCCTGAAGACCATGAAAGGACTACATTCACTTGTGCATGGGAAACTTATTGCTGAAACGTCATGCCATTTGGACTAAAAAATGCCGAAGCTACTTATCAAAGAGCTATGACTACTATCTTCCATGACATGATGCATAAAAATATGGAAGACTATGTGGATGACACCTTGGCAAAATCCAAGAAAAGGGATACACACCTAGGTGATTTGGAAGTAATTCTAGATCACATGGAACAGTTTCAATTGAGATTAAATCCCAAAAAGTGTGCATTTGGAGTCACTTTTGGAAAACTCCTAGGATTTATCATTTCAGTTAAAGGAATAGAGGTGGACCCAGAAAAAGTTCAAGCAATAATGGATATGCCACCTCCTAAAAATATCAGTCAAATGAGGAGTCTTCAAGGATGCCTTCAATCTATAAGGAGGTTTATTTCACAACTGGCTGATAGAGCTCAACCCTTTAATAAGACTTTACACAAAGGGGTAAAATGTGTCTGGAATGAAGATTGTCAGCAAAGCATGGACCAAATCAAGCAATACTTGGCCAATCCTCCAATCTTAATGCCTCTTATCCCAGGAAAACCACTCATACTATATGTGTCAGCAACAGAATCTTCCCTGGGGGCATTATTGGCTCAACTTGATGATATTGGAAAAGAAAGAGCTATATACTACATCAGTCGTAGTCTTGTGTCATATGAGATCAACTACACTAGTATTGAAAAATCTTGCCTAGCGGTGGTGTTTGCTTCCCAAAAGTTGCGACATTACATGCTTGCACATACAATACACCTCATTGCAAAAATTGATCCTCTAAAATACTTGCTTGGTAAGGCTGCTCTCATGGGTAGACTTGCTAAATGGATGATGATTCTTTCAAAATTTGACATAGAGTATGTTGAGCACAAGGCTATAAAAGGACAAGTCATTGCAGACCAATTGGCTGATTTTCCAATCCAAGACAAAGCACCAATTCAAGTTGAATTTCTAGATGAGCACATAATGTACATGACTACAAGAACATGAAAGATGTTCTTTGATGGCTCTTTCATGCAAAATGGTTCAGGTGGAGGAGTGTTGTTTGTTTCACCTCATGGATACACAATTCCTAAGTCTTACAAACTATTGTTCCCATGCACAAATAACATTGCTGAGTATGAGGCCTTAACAAATGGACTAAAAATGGCTATAGAGTGGAGAATCATAGAGCTGCATATTTATGGGGATTCACAATTGATAGTCAACCAAGTTAATGAAAAATTGGTACCTTACAAGAAAATGGTTGATTCATTGCGACGATACTTTACCTTTGTTACATTTCAACAAATCCCTAGAGCAGAGAATAAAGCAGCTGACGCTATGGCTACATTGGCTTCACTTCTTCAGCTAGAACAACATGAGTCCAGATTTGAATTCTTGGTGGAAGAGCTCCGCTACCCTATCTATGACTCCCAAGAAAGCCAAGTTATTTGTACCCTTATTGGCCATGAGTTATCCCGCTATGGTGCCATTTACTCATACCTTCATGATGGTACTATCCCCGAAACCTTCAATCATTCTGAATGAAGAAACCTAACCTGAAATGCCTCTTGCCACACCCTTATCTCTGGTGATCTATATAGGAGGGGTTTAGATGGGACACTTCTTAGGTGTTTAGAAAAGGATGAGTCCAACCAAGAATTAGTTGACATTCATGAGGGCATAGGTGTTTAGAAAAGAATGAGTCCAACCAAGAATTAGTTGGCCTTCATGATGGTACTATCCCCGAAACCTTCAATCATTCTGAATGAAGAAACCTAACCCAAAATGCCTCTTGCCACACCCTTATCTCTGGTGATCTGTATAGGAGGGGTTTAGATGGGACACTTCTTAGGTTTTTAGAAAAGGATGAGTCCAACCAAGAATTAGTTGACATTCATGAGGGCATTTGTGGAGGACATTCCAATGGTCTTGCCATGGCCTGAAGGTTTCTTAGGGTGGGATATTATTGGCCTACTATGCAAACAAATGCAGTAGCTTTTGCTAAATCTTGCGAAAAGTGTTAGAAACACGGTAACCTGATACATGCTCTAGGAAAGGAGCTTATTCCTTCTATTTCTCATTGGCCATTTCAACGTTGGGCCTTTGACCTTGTTGGGAAAATTCATCCCAACTCATCAGGTGGACACAAATTCATTATCATTGCTACTGATTACTTTACCAAATGGGTAGAAGCTGTCCCACTTTCTGTTGCCTCAGGCAAGATAGTTTATTTGTTTATTTTGAACCATATCATTTGTCAATATGGAGTGCCTTATGAGATAATCACTGACAATGGAGGTCAGATTAAAAATAAGGACTTTAAACATCTCTGTAAGAAATTCAAGATAAAATAGCATTGGTCCTCCATTTACTTCCCACAAGGAAATGGACAAGCAGAGGCTTCGAATAAGACCATTCTTAAGATTCTCCATAGAATAGTTCACAAGAATGGTAGAGATTGGCATCTACAAATAAATCCGGCCTTGTGGGCCTATAGAATGAGTATTCATACTCCAATAGGGGCTACTCCTTTTGCCCTCACTTATGGTGTTGAAGCAGTGTTACCTTTAGAGGTGGAGATTCATTCTCTTAGAGTTTCTCTTAAAGGTTTAGTGACAGATGAAGACTACTGTGCCATGAGACTTCAAGAACTAGAACTTCTAGATAAAAAGCATAAAGCATATTTTGATCACATAAGAGTTTACCAAAAGCGTATGTCCAAAACATTCAACAAGAAGGTTCGACCTAGAGAATTTCAAGTGGGGGATCTTGTCCTATGAGAAAACCCTAAGAACCAACAACATAGAGAGCAAAAGGGAAAATTTGAACCTAATTGGCTTGGACCATACATTATTACTGCTGCTTTTGGTACAGGTGCTTATTTACTATCTGATCTAGAGGGGGAACAACTCCCTGACCCTATCAATGTTTTGCACCTCAAGAAGTTCTACCCATGATGCCTATTCTGTCTGAGGGCATCCTTTGTACATATCTTATTGATCCTGAAAAATTTCAAAAAAATTCATATATGATGCCGAAAAAATCTTAGAAAACATATAAAGTCCTAAAAAAAAAATCAAAAAATGCAAAAAATTTAAAAAAATAGAAAAAGTGCCTTGGTGAAAACCTGGAAACAGGGGCCTTGGTAGCAAAAATACAAAAAAATTGAAAAAATCAAAAAAATCTCAAAGTGGTGAAAACCTAGAAATATGCGCTACTTGAGGCCTTTGCACCCTTGTTTCTTAGCACACGTCCTTGACACTTAGCCTTTCTCCATCATGCCTTGACCTTGTTGACTTGGTTTGGATTTGGTCTTTGTCTTTGTCTAGGGGGCATCACTCTGTTCGCTTTGGTCTCTAGGATGCATTAGTCTTTAGGACATCTTGCAAATGATGTTTTTTCAACACCACCCCAAACTGTGTTTTTCAATACTACCCTAGCGTCAAGTGTTTCTCAACACTTATCAGATATCTTACCTGCAGTCTAACATGATATGGTATTTTCTCATTCGCAGATGTGATACTCAAAGTTGGACTCTATGACCTACACACACACACACTTAAACACTCAACTCGCTGAGACTTGTTTGACTTTATTTCTTTGTGTGCTGTCTATGATGATTTCTTTGATGAATGCTCTCTCCCTAATAGTTTTTGATGATGCTAATCTAGAAGACCGGGGGCATGAGGACATGTTTTATTTCTTTTTCTGCTTGTGGGTATATTTTTTTGGTCCTAACTGTCATTAGCATCTATGCTTGTTCCACTTGACATTGAGATCTACAAGGTATTATCCTTGACTATTTTTGCAAGTGCATACTTCTAGCCATCTTGACTTTCCTTGTGTCTCGATGCGAGTATAATCTTTCCATATTAAACTTAGGTAATCTCACTGCACTAGTTATCTTTACCTATATGTCTTTGATGCCTAGGTGGGATTCCCACATATCTATTTGATATAGATCATATTCAGATTCACATAGTCATACTAGTGTGTATTGTATGATCTTATGATGCTACCAATAACACTCGATGATGAATATTAGAGTCTAAAAGCTTTGTGACTTTGCAAGTAAACCACTTTTTCATAGTAGCTTGCATTTTTAAGTTCATGTTAGTTTGGTTTTGCATCTTGCATATGGAGAGAGCTCTCATTTCATCTTTCGTGGACCTATCGGTCAACTGCGCTCACCTTTCCTTTTCTCGATCATGTCTTTCACTCCTTGTCTTTCACATCACATCCTTTTCCTGTCATCACAATTGATTAATCTTATCATCATATATAAAATGACCCTTTTTACCCCTTTTTATAGCATTTTGACTTTTTGACCAATTTTCAAAACACCTCAGAATTGCACGCAAATTGCACCCCTAGCTAATTTCGACGTCCTGAATCCATTTTCAAAATCAAAATCAAAATTTGAGTTCATCTTGATAGTCAAAATCACATTTCAAAAATTTCACCCTCTTCTACGCAATTGGCTGATCATTTGAGGCCTGATCCTTTGATCTTTGTTGGGGCATCTTTATTTCTTCATCCTCATCTCTTTCAACCTTCTAGTCTTTCATTCATTTCAATCTCTCTGAGGTTTGAATTCATTTTTATCCTATATCTTTCTCAGTCAAACCTAGTCAACTTGGGGCATATCTTCATTGCTTGATGATTATCCTATCATCTTTCATCTTCGATTATGATTTCTAGTGACTTGATCAAGTTTATCAATTTGTTGTTCTCCTCTACCTGATTTCAATTTTGATTCCAAGGGGGCAGTACCTATCAGCTTTAATCTTTGATTCATCTTATCAATCAGCTTTGCTTGAGATTCTTATCTCTTATTTGAGACTTGATTATCACCTAGCTATACAGGTGTTGGTCTTGTCTTTTAGCTTATCTTTGTTAGCTTATGTTTATCTTTGTCCTAATGTGTTCCCATCCGTCGAACACACATCTAGGTTATTTTGTGATCCCAAATCGAACTCACATTTCAATTCCATTTTTTGACCACATGTGATCTCAAATCGATCTCACATTAGTCAAAGAGGGGCAAATGTATGTACCCTAAAATGGTCACCTAGACTTTGGGCCCCCATTCAGCAATTTATCAAATCCCTGAATCAATATTTTTCAAAAATCAACATTTTTTAATTATATCAATTTCTTTGATCAAATCCTATTTTATCATTTTCAATTATTTTCTATGGACTAACCATTTTATCCTAAGTCTTTGTTTATTTAAAAGAAATTTCCTCCCCTTTTATTAAATAAAAGGCCCCACTTTTCCTCTTATCCTAAGTTGCACAAATAAAACATTATTCTTATTTTATAAAAAGAAGAAAATGCATTTTTGTCTCATATGGACACAAAAGTCAACTCTTATTTTTTTATTAAAAGATATTTGTGCACATGGATTGCTCCTCTTTCAAGCTCCACCCTTGATTAAATCTTTTACCTCTGTTGATTCTTGAGGATATTGACATTCTTGCCCTTGTCTCTTTGAATCTCTCATTGTGTGGTTTACTAGTAAGGTTGCATGCTTCAATAGGTCTAGCTGAGAGCACCATCAACATCTTTGTGACTCCATGCCTAGGGAGCTCTAGGTCGCTTTCTCAAGGTTTCTCATCCAATGATTCCCTTGGAAGTAATGACTTAGAGAAGTGCACTATTTAGCGTGTACACTCTCCTCCTTTCTTTTGCTCCTTGTGCAAATGAGCCCCTTTGGGCCCTATATGCCTATTTATAGGTTGTGGGCCCCATTTTCTATCCTGATCCCTATTTTTCCATCCACTTCGTATTGTTTCATCCCGATCCATATTTTTCATGCTAGTCCTCATTTTCTATTTTTACCTCATTTTTCTTGTCATTTTCTCCCTGACCCCCCAAAACATGCAAATTGTCACTTTTTCTCAACTTTCTCTCTCCTTGCCTTTCCTTTTCAAGAAAATTATCAAAATTTAGTTTTTGCCCAATTTTCTTGAGGGGACACTTTCTCTTTCTGTTATCGCTTAAGCACGACTCCTTGAGCATCTCATTTTCTTCTTCTTTAACGTGATGCCGATCTTAACACTGCATCAAATATGGGCAAAATGTAGACACCTAAAATTATCTATTTGTGCTCTAATAGTAATTTTTTTTTAATATTTACCTCTTAACATTATAATTGATTTTTATAAATTGACTATATTATTATATTCTTCTATTTATTTAATTAAATTTAATTTTAAATAAATTTATTTTTCCTTTGTATTTAAGTTTTATTTAAATACTATCTTTAATATATTAAATTAAATTAAATATATTATCCATTCATCTCTTAATATAAAATAAATTTTATTTATTTTATTCATCTATTAGCCTAAAAGTTCTTCTAAACTATGATTAAATTAAATTTATTTTAATTTAATTCATTTTCGGGCTTTTTTTTAATCTTGCATTTTGCTAATTATTCCTCTAATCCTAATTAAAAAGTGGATTACCTCTAATCATGTGCATAATCACTTTTTTCAAGGTAACCACCTCTCCATCTCTTTTCTCCACTAATCATTTTGAATCTTTCTTTTTTCCCTCTAAAAGTGGAGTTTGACTTTTGCATTGCCTTTTAATCATAGTCACTCATTCATTTTGCCTCTTTATCTTAGCCACTTCTCTTTTGCCTCTTAATCTCGTCTATCCAATCATATTCAATTTCTATAAAAGAAGGTATCCCTTTCATTTGTAGGCTAATCTTGAAAGGATAATCATCAAGCATTCTAAAGAGCTTAAGCACTCACTTCAGAACATAACATTATAGTATTAACATTTTTATTTCTTCATTTTCATTAGCATGGATCTTGAAATGATATTGTTAGCTTAGATTTCATTTCTTGCATAGTACCATAGTTTCATTTCCATAGCTTTGTTAATCTTGCATCTTGCATCTACATTGTTAGAATAGATTTTACATTTCAATCTTAAATCCTTAATCACTTGCTTGTGCATTTATTTCTTATAGATCTTGCACTTGCAATCATCTTGGAATCATCTTGCAAGATTTGAAGAAAGTTCTTCATACTTGTTCTCAAAACCCTCACTCTTGCATCTTTGTAATTTTTCACATTAGATTGTATTTTTTTTTCAACTCATTGTGTTGGGAGAGCATACTCACAAAAAGAAAAAGAGAAAATCAAACAAGGTTTATTGGGTGCCCTTATTTTAGCTCATCAAAGGTTGTAGTAAAAATTGTTTGTTTTGTTGCATTTTAGAATGGCTAACATGTAATGTGATTTTGCTTAACATTTTGGTGTTTCTACTTACAACAAACAAGTCATGATTTTTACTGCATACACATGTTACTTAAGGAAGATATATTCAGTTGCATGTTATTTAATAAAAATATATTCAATTACATGTTATTTATGGAAGATATATTCAATTGCATGTTATTTAGGAAAGATATATTCAACTATATTTTATTTAAGGAAGATATATTTAGTTGCATGTTATTTAGGAAAGATATATTTAGTTGCATGTTATTTAGGAAAGATATATTCAGTTGCATGTTATTTAGGAAAGATATATTTAGTTGCATGTTATTTAGGAAAGATATATTCAATTGCATGTTATTTAAGAAAGATATATTCAGTTGCATATAATTTAAAGATGATATATTCAATTCCATGTTATTTAATGAAGGTATATTCATGTGAGGCCTCACTCTGAGCCTGTCATAGTCATTCAGTTATGCATTTGAGATAGACATATTTGATGATTATATTTCGATGCTTGATAAATTTTACTAATACTTTATGTTATGGTTTATCACCTTAGAGTTTAGTTGCACATTCAATTATGTTATTTTGATGAAACTGTTATATCTATTTGGAACCTTATGTGAAATTAAGTGGATTTAATAAATGATTGTGATGTCATGATGAAGTTTAATTGTAATTAAATTATATATGTATGCAATGATTATGTTTCAAGTTTAATTTAGTGATAAATTATATATTTCATGATGAGATTTATGTAAGTTATAAATGAATGATTATGCCATGTGAAACTTTGACTTAATTATGATTAATTTCTTGAGAATTATTTGATTATGAAAGTTATGAAATTTACATGTATATTTCCTTGGACTACTGATATTGGACTTGAGTGTGCAGGAAAATAGGCCATGGTAAATTCGAAGAACCAAAGCATAGACTTCTGTAAATCAATTTGAGCCAAGGTTGCTTCTAGTGAGAAGCCAAAAACCTCATTGTATTGTATTTAATTCGTAAAAGTATGGTGCATGAATGTATTTGATTTATATGTTACTTGTTAATAAAATTTATGTTGTGCATGCCCAATTAAAAATGCCACATGGCTTGTGATGTGTCTTTCTTATTTGTGTCACTTAGCACATGTGTGTGTACTTGTGACCATGTCATGTCCACTTGGGGATTGGATGCCCACTAACCTAGGATGGTACCCCTTTAGGATCCCCATGTAAACCTTTAGTTAGGAAGTCTTAGAGTAAGTCAAACCATGTTGAACTCGAATTCAAACTTCAAGTGCATTTTAGGGAGGTTAAATGAGCCTCTAGGGTGTAGTTAGGGTCTTTTTTAGCCACCCCACTTGATGTACCTTGGTTTGGGTGTTAAATTTTAGTCAATATTGAGCCCATAACTCATTTATGGTCTTTCAAAAGTACCTCTCAAGTGAAATTTCAAAAATGGAGGGTTGGCAAATGAGGACAAGCCCATTCCTCTTTCCCTATTCTTGGTCTCCATATCATTTATGAGAGGAGATAAGGATGGATGAAAAATCTCCATGAGCCATACCTATTAATGAGGGTTAGTTGGGGGTTTGGTGGGGGACCTCTTTTAGTAGGAATTTTGGGGGAAGATTGGAGATTGGGGTTGACACCCACTATCTAGATTTGGAGACTTAGCTATTTTGGAGAGGACTTTGGAAGGTGGAAAAGCTCTTCATCAACTTTCTTCCATAAGCTTGGATCTAGGTTGGTGGTATTCTTCATTTTGTTTATTTTTATTTTCATGTTGAGAGAAAAAGTTCTCATGTATGTTATTTTTTTGTATGCAAAAATTTAGTTATGAGTTCTTGTAGTGTTTGTGTTTGAGATCTTGCTATTTTGTGATAGTGGATGTTATGTGAATCTTAACTTTTGTTGTAGTGTTATTTCCTTTGTGTTGTGAAAGTGAAGTTTTTATGGAGTTCTTGAGTTTCTTGATTTGCATTGTATTATGGGGAGTGTTCTCAAGGCCATACTCACCCTTGGGAGGGAAGAGTAGCCTTGGGGGTGAAAGGAATGTTGGGACAATGAAGGGTGTAGAGTCTCTCCTTGGATAGGAGAGGGATGAAACATAGATGTATGGGCTCCATGTAGCCATCTCTATTGTTTATTTTGTATATTGGGAGACATAAAGAGTTTGTTGAGATTGTGTTTGTGGTGAAAGATACATGATGAGGAAGCCAAGTGATGGCTTATCTCTTATCATGAGATGTGCTTTCTCCCCTTGAGTATGGTTCCACCTTCACCCCTATTTTTGAGTCATTTTGAGACTCTTTGTTTTAGCCTTGGTTGAGAATTTTTCTTGTGTTTGATATGTTATTATTGGTGTTGTTTCGCATGTATGTAAAACCTTGTCTACGTGATGGTTCCCCAAGCTCGAGGGTGGCTTCATAGAAGCCTAGGTTGGGAGGTGAGCACTCCATGGCCTATATTGTGTATTTGCAGGTTTGGAAGCCATTGAAAACTTTATGTTTGAAGTTGTGGTCTTGATGAGTTTTGAGGATGTGATCAAAAGTTGTCGTGGATCTCATTTGTTTTATGTAAATTGCTATTAAGGATCTTGAGGATTCCATGAGTACAATCTATTATTGTAATGGAGTTATCACTCCAAATCTTGTGTAGTATCAAGTGATGTTGTGTTTCAAAGTCATGAAGAAATGTATGTATCTTTCCTTTTGATGGATTCATGAACAAATGAAAATCATGTATTTTTAGTTCTCTTGAGTTTTCTCCTTGTAATAGACATTGTACAAATGATATTGTTATTGTAAATTGAGTTCAATATGGAAATATCGATAATGGAATTTGATCCTTATATTTCAAAGTTATATGTTAGATTTCATATTGGAAAAATAATAGGTGTTGAATAACTAGATCTAACAAACCTATTTCACTTAGCAAAAAAAAAAGAAACAAATCAACAAAGGAGAGAAGAAGAAAATTGTCAACAAGTGAAAAATACAAAAAAAAAAAGTGAAAATAGAGACCTACAGGTCTCTGGAATTTGTATGGGAGAAAAATTAATTCTCCCATACACTTTCCCATTTACACAGTCAATATTATATTATTATCCTATCACCTACTTGGCATAGGATAATAATAAACAATGAAAAAGACCCTACATTCCCCACTCAAATTTGGTTGGTGGGACCCACCTAGGTCACCACCCCAAAAGAGTCTCATAAAAGCTATAAAAGAAGATTAGCCTATAAAACAAAAAAAATATAAAATAAAATATTCATGTTCATGCTTTTAAATTTTGAAAATTACTATGTTTGCAAAGTAATTTGTTTTAAACAAAAAGCAAAATTTAAAACAATGTTATTTTTTAAAAAATTAATTATTAAAAAAAAAATTTAATGATTAAGGCGGCGGGGGGGGGGGGGGTACGTGGACCCCACAACGCCTTGGTACCCTGCTCTAGGCAAACATGGCTTGCGCAGGGTACCACGCTGCCTAGGCAGTGTGATACACTACCTAGGTAGGGTACCGCACTAGCTAGGCAGCGCGGGCCCCACCCTATGCGCAGTCCCATTCAAAAGGGACTTAAAAAAAATATCGCATGCATTTTTATTATTATTTTTATTTTATTTTATTATTATTATTTATTATTAATAATATTTAATATATTATTAATTATTAAATATTATTTAATAATATATTAATAATTAATATATATTATTTATTATTTATTAATAATTAATATATATTATTTATTAATAATTAATATATATTATTTAATAATATACTATTAATTAATATATATTAATTATTATATATTTTTATTTATATTTTTAATTAATAGATTATTAATTAATATATGTTATTCATTAATACAATAATTAAATAAGTAAATAATTAGTTATTTTAATTTGTTAATAATTAATTTATTATTAATTGATATTTAAATTTAATTAATATGAACTAGTTAATTAATTTGTTTATTAATCAATATTTTATATTGTTAATCTTAGTATTTTTTTTTACAACACTTGACGTGTTGTAATCATTAATTAATTGATATAATTAATTAATAGAATATATTGTCTAGGAAAATATATTCTTTATATGGAGATTCGTGAAGTTTATTTTCGTATAAGAGATTAAATTTGTAAGTTTAATTAAATTAACTTATACTATTAGAATTTTCACTAACGCATTTGGTCGATTTATTATTAATGAATGTCTAGTATTTTATTAACCCTAATTTTTTAATTATAATTTAACACACTATGCTTATATTTATGCACATGCAATTTAGAGTGTGAATACTTCATTGGATTGAGATTAAGATCAAGTTAGTAAACCAACTCTCTCTCCGGTTTAGCCGTGCAATTTTAGTCAGCTTTTAAACTTTAAACATAAACTTGTAACCCTTTTAGAAAAAGAAGTTGGTGTGTTTTTGAGCGAAATTTTATGGGCACGACACTTGGTATCAGAGCCTAGGTTTCAACATTGGAACCTACACCCATTATGTTTCTTAGCTAACCTTTAACCCTTTTGAATTGATAGGATGCCTCCCCTTACGCATCAAGCTAGAAGATGTATTAGAGGACGAGGGGCTAGGCGAGCTCCCTCAACTCGCGAGCACGTAGAACAAAGGGATGAGATATCAACAGTTAATCAACCACCACCACCACCACCAAATCCTAATTAGGAGGTCCTATTAGCCTTACAGAACCTCATCGGAGTTATACAGGAGAGGTTGCCTCTAGTTAATCCTCAGCCAGAGCACCAATTGTTCGAGGGATAGATATTAGAGGCTAGAGAGAGGACTAGGAGTCCTCTGTGAGATCGTGAGGAAGGGTAGGGGGCACATGAGGTGGATTCGATTCACATGCTAGAACCACCACGTGGATCTATTTAGAGGGCACCCCATGATGCTGGGGATCATATTAGAGATCTCCTACGGTTACAACCACCTTTGTATTATGGTTCTACAGAGGGTACAGATGTTGAGGCATAGCTTTTGAGCTTAGACAGGTGCTTCAGGTTGCATCAGTATGACAACAATGTTAAGGCCCATTTTGTAGTACTCCTTTTTAAAGGAGGTGCTTCCACATGGTGGAAACAGGAAGAATATAAGAACAATACTACTATGGACAGTATGACTTGGGAGACATTCCTAGAGAGGTTTCAAGATAGGTACCTTTCAGAGCACTATAGGCAGAGGTGTATTGATGAGTTCCACGAGCTCTAGCAGAGGGGACTCACAGTGCTATAGTATGAGACCCATTTTCTTGAGTTGCTACCTTATGTAGATTACATGAAGGATGAAAAGCTACGAGTCAACCGATTTGTTAAGGGACTCAATGATTGGATATCAGGACAGGTTCGCATGACCTCTCCAGGGACCCTTCGTGAGGTAGTTGAGATGGCTTTAGGTGCAGAAGAGATTCGGGGTAAGTCTAGAGATGCTCATGACAGGTCTTAGAACTATAACTCTGAATCAAAACCATAGGGGCACTAGAAGATTCAGTGGAAAGGTAATAACAAGTATTATTCAGGGTCTTTTAATAAGAACCCACAACAACAGACTCAACAAAACTAGAAACAAAAGCCACCATAGGGACAACAGGGCTCTAAGCCCAAATAGTGGCAGGCACAGGGATAGAGAAAGGATCAGCGATAATAGTATACAGATGCACCCCCAACATGGACTCAACAGTCCTCTTAGGGGGCTTTCATTGGTTCTAGTAGGACCGGTGGTCAGCAATTCTCTAGGCCACAGGGAGTACAAAATTTCACACGAGGTCCTTGCTATGCATGTGGTGCCATGGGGCACTTAGCTCATGATTGTCCACAGGGTCAGATGTCAGGCAGTCAACATGTGGCAGCTTCAGAGCCACCATTGGAGACTTTGGAAAGTCTCACAGAGTATTTGCAGCGATTGATAACTGCCAGGCCGAGCACCAGGCCATAGTGATAGAGACTGCAGGTATGATCAGCGGTATTAATGTTACTATATTGTTTGATTTTGGTGCTACTAATTCTTTTATATCTCCATTGGTTATGGAGCATTGCGGGCTTGTGGCCGCAAGATAGGAAGTTATTTGGAAAGTGGAGTTGGCATTAGGGTCTAGAGTGTCAGTTAACTCTTTAGTAAAGGATAGCCAGGTGCAGATTGGAGATTTCATCACAACTGTGGATCTTCGTATCACACATCTGGGTTCCTATGACATAGTACTTGGCATGGATTGGCTTTATGCCCAAAGAGCTAAGTTAGATTGTTGACAGAAGAAGATTGAGTGCCTTGATGATCATGGTACACCTAGAGTAATTTGTGGGATTTAGAGAAGCATCTCTCTTTGTATGATCTTAGCCATGCAGCTTAAGCGGAGCATGCAAAAGGGATGTCAACCTTTTTCCATTACCATCAGTGATAGAGAGGATGAGAAGGAAAAGGAACCATCTCTTGATGATTATCCTATACTTCAGGAACTTGCAGATGTGTTTCCTACTGAGCTTCTAGGCATGCCTCCTCTTAGAGCAGTAGATTTCCATATAGATCTTGTGCCAAGAGCTGCTCCAGTTTCAAGGGCACCTTACAGGATGACCACTAATGAGTTTAATGAGATCAAGATTTAGTTAGAGGAACTTTTGGAGAAGGGTTACATACATCCTAGTGTTTCACCTTGGGGCACACCTGTTATCTTCATTAAGAAGGATGGATCCTTGCGGTTATGTATGGATTACCGACACCTTAATAAGCTTACCATCAAGAATCGGTATCCACTCCCCAGGATTGATGATTTATTTGATCAGCTTAAGGGTGCTAAAGTGTTTTCAAAGATTGATCTTAAGTCAGGATACCACTAGCTACAAATTTTTGATATGACATTCCTAAGACTACATTTCGTACCAGATATGGGTATTACGAGTTCACAGTTGTACCTTTCAGATTCACCAATGCTCCAGTAGTTTTCACAAGCCTTATGAATGGGGTATTCCACACTTTCCTAGATAATTTTGTAGTTGTGTTCCTTGATGATATCCTAATTTTTTCACGGGATGAAGAGGAGCATGAAGAACACTTGAGGCGGGTTTTGCAGTGTCTTAGAGACAATCCGTTGTATGGTAGCTTGTCCAAATGTGACTTTTATAGGACAGAGATTCATTACCTTGGGCATGTTATTTCAGGAGATGGAATCTCAGTAGATCCATCTAAGATTAGAGCCATCATGGATTGGCCTACACCTACTTTTGTGATCGAGGTCAGAATTTTTATGGAGTTGGCAAGCTATTACAGACATTTTCTAGAGGGTTTTTCTAGAGTGGCACATCCCATCACTTCTCTTTAGCGTAAGGGAAATAAATTTGAGTGGACCGAGAAGTGCAAAAAGGCCTTTTAGAAACTCAAGAAGGCACTTACCAATGCTCCTATTCTAGCAGTGCCCGATCCTTTAGTGGATTTTGTTGTATGCACAGATGCTTCCTTAGATGGTTTGGGAGTATTTCTTATGTAGAATGGGTGAGCCATTGCATATGAGTCTAGGAAGCTTAAGACTCATGAAATCAATTACCCCACTCATGACCTAGAGTTAGCTGCAGTGGTTCATGCCTTAGTGAGATGGCGGCATTTTCTTTTGGGTCATTAGTTTGAGCTCCATTCATGTCATCAGAGCTTACAATACATCTTGTCTCAGCTAAACCTGAATGCACATCAGCATAGGTGGATGGAATTCCTTTATGAATATGATTTTGATGTCCACTACATCAAGGGGAAGGAGAATGTGGTTGCCGATGCTTTGAGTAAGAGATGCCATGGGGCCTACTCTATGACAATAGGTACTGAGTTGAGGGATTAGATATTGCATCATTTGCATGAGGATGTTTGGTATGTAGAGGGTAGTCAGATCATTCGGTCTCAAAATGTACCCTTGAGGGTAAATATTTGAGATATTCCCTAGATTTCGATGGGCTTTTATGCCATAGAGGATCCATCTATGACCCATCCTCTAGAGACTTGCAAGTTTTCATCATGCTAGAGGCTCATAGGGCACCTTATGTAGCACATCTTGGAGTCAAGAAGATGCATGCAGATTTGAGATAGTTATATCATTGGCTAGGGATGAGACAAAACATAGCTGAGATAGTGGCACGATGTCTTGAGTGTCAGAGGGTTAAGGCAGAGCATCGTCACCCTGGTGGTTTACTTTAGCCTCATGAGATACCAAAGTGGAAGTGGGATGTTATTTCCATGGATGTTGTCATTTGTCTCCCTATGTCATCTCGACGCCATGATGCCATCATGGTGACAGTTGACAAACTGACCAAAGTAGCCCACTTTTCACCCGGTTGGACCACTTTTACAACCCTAGAAGTAGCACAGGTTTTCTTGTGGGATATTGTCAGACTTTATGGCATACCCCGTAAGATTATTTCAAATTAAGATTCTCTCTTCACATCATCTTTCTGGAGAGGATTAAAGATAGCTTTGGGCACTAAGCTTAATTTTAGCACCTCTTATCACCTAGAGATAGATGGTCAAACAGAGAGGGTAAATCAGGTGTTGGAGGATATGCTCCACATATATGTCATGGATCATCAGACAAGGTGGGAGGAGTACCTTCATTTGGTTGAGTTTGCCTACAATAATGGGCATCACACTTCTTTAGGTATGCCTCCCTATCAGACATTATATACTAGACCATGCAAAGCACCATTGAGTTGGGACTGCATTGAGGATAGAGTTGCCTTAGGTCCTGAGTTAGTATGAGAGTTAGAGAAGCAGGTGACTCTGATCAGACAATGTCTAAAGGAGGTACAAGATAGGCAAAAGAAGTATGCAGATGCCAAGAGGGAAGATCATAGTTATCAGGTGGGAGATAGAGTCTTTCTAAGAGTGTGACCGCATAAGAGTCCAATCTGATTTGGAAAGGGCTCTAAGCTTGCACCTAGATTTGTTGGCCCTTTTGAGATACTTGAGTGGATAGGTCATGTCGCCTATCATCTTGCTTTTCCACCAAGCCTATCATGCATCCATGATGTTTTTCATGTGTCAGTGTTGAGGAAGTATATTTTTTATGAGACTCATATCATAGATTAGGATGCCTTGCAGGTGGAGTCAAACGGTTAGTTGGCTTTGGAGCCCATCTGCATTTTGGTTTGCCAGACATTAGCACTTCAAGGCCGAAAGATGGACTAGGTTAGGGTCCAGTGGGATTGCTATGATGAGGTTATGACATCATGGGAGGATGCAGCATAGATGAGAGAATAGTACCCCCATCTTTTTGATGAACTCATGGAGGAAGTTCATGCCTAGGAGGGGAGGATGTGAAGCCTCATCCCGAGCCTGTCATAGCCATTCAGTTCTACATTTGAGATAGACATATTTGATGATTATATTTCAATGCTCTATGGATTTTATTGATATGGATTTTACTGATACTTTATGTTATGGTTTATCACCTTAGAGTTTAGTTGCACATTCAGTTATGTTATTTTGATGAAACTATTATATCTATTTGGAACCTTATTTGAAATTAAGTGGATTTTATGAATGATTGTGATGTCATGATGAAGTTTAATTGCAATTAAATTATATATGTATGCAATGATTATGTTTCAAGTTTAATTTAGTGGTGAATTGTATATTTCATGATGAGATTTATGTAAGTTATAAATGAATGATTATGCAATGTGAAACTTTCACTTTATTATGATTAATTTCTTGAGAATTATTTGATTATGAAAGTTATGAAATTTACATGTATATTTCCTTGGACTACTGATATTGGACTTGAGTGTGCAGGGAAATAGGCCATGGTAAATTCGGGGAACCAGAGCATAGACTTCTGTAAATCAATTTGAGACAAGGTTGCTTTTAGTGAGAAGCCAAAAACTTCATTGTATTGTATTTAATTTGTAAAAGTATGGTGCTTGAATGTATTTGATTTATATGTTGTTAATAAAATTTATGTTGTGCATGCCCAACTGGAAATGCCACATGGCTTGTGATGTGTCTTTCTTGTTTGTGTCACTTGACACATGTGTGTGTACTTGTGGCCATGTCATGTCCACTTAGGGATTGGACACCCACTAATCTAGGATGGTACCCCTTTAGGATCCCCATGTAAACCTTTGGTTAGGAAGCCTTAGAGTAAGTCAAACCATGTTGAACCCGAATTCAAACTTCAAGTGCATTTTAGGGAGGTTAAATGAGCCCCTAGGGTGTAGTTAGGGTCTTTTTTAGCCACCCCACTTGATGTACCATGGTTTGGGTGTTAAATTTTAGTCAATATTGAGCCCATAACTCATTTATGGTCCTTCAAAAGTACCTCTCAAGTGAAATTTCGAAAATGGAGGGTTGGCAAATGAGAACAAGCCCATTCCTCTTTCCCTATTCTTGGTCTCCATATTATTTATGAGGGGAGACACGTATGGATGGAAAATATCCATGAGCCATACCTATGTTAATATGATTTAGAACAACAAAGAGGGGGGGGTGAATTAGTTTTTCTCAGGGCCAAATGTATAAAACAAACTTCAAAAACTTTTCTTTAAATCAAATCTAACAACCAAAACCAACTCAGTCATCACTGATTCTATAATAGAAATATATAACATTGCAGTCCACTACCCAGCTGTATCTAACTTGTAAAACACATAAATATTTAAACCAAAACATTCACACAATCATTGACACTAGGATTTATAGTGGAAACCCAATCTGAGAAAAACCACTTTGTAACATGTTACTATTATTTTCACTCTTCTAAAGTGAGCTCGGTTAAAATCCAACCCTATCAAAGGTTACAATACACATTGTTAGGTGTGACCCAGTTAAAGGATTTCAATCACTTTGTTAGAAGTGAGCCTTGTTATAGGACTTACATACATTCCATTAGAATGAAACCTTGTTCAACGGATTTAAACATATGAATGTTAGGTCAACCTCTATTAAAAGGATTTTGACTATTACAATGGTTAGAAAGTAGCAGCAGTATTGATTTGAAAAACATACAACTCACTTTGCAAATATCAGATCCAATTCTGTACACAAATGCTGGTTTACTAACTTTGAAACTTTTCCATCTCCATCTCTGATCTTCTTGGAACTTTTCTTCAAGCAATCACCACACTTCTCCTTCAGCCTTTTCTGCTTATACAGTCAATAAAAATCTACTGATCTTCCAGCATCCTCTTTTCACCCATGCATACACATATCTAATGCTTAGGTTCCCTTAATACTTCCTCAATTAGGTTAACTCATCTTTTACCACTCAATCTCCTTCGTAGATCTTAGGGTTAGATCAGATTCAATGAATCTACCAGCTTTATGTTCTTTGGCTCCTTTTCTAGAAACATCTTAAATCTCTTAAAGATTTACAATAAAATATTTTTTAGTGCATTCAATGCTTTCAAACAATCAATAAATAAAGTCAACACATTTTACATGATCTAAGAATTCAACAATGTCGGCTCCAAATCTGAATTCTCTTCAAATATAAAAATACTAATGCTCGATCAATACTGTGATCAACTACTTGATCTTCATATAGAAAGCTCAGTCATTACTAAAAAATGTTTCCTCAGCTTATACTGTCTTTCTTAGCAATTAACTGATGTTCAATCAACACTAGAATTTTGCTCGGCATATACTAACTCGGTCGACACTAACATCACTCGGCTTAAACACGATTTCTCCATTTTTATTTGGTCAAGCCTACCAGCTTAGTCTTCAATCTTACTAAGATAAATAATACATTGTCTCATCA
This sequence comes from Chamaecyparis obtusa, assembly GCA_027943335.1. Classification (NCBI taxonomy): domain Eukaryota; kingdom Viridiplantae; phylum Streptophyta; class Pinopsida; order Cupressales; family Cupressaceae; genus Chamaecyparis; species Chamaecyparis obtusa. The sequence continues at coordinate 630,972 of BSBK01008821.1, forward strand.
TTGTACAACATAGTCAAGTACACTTTTTAGTATCAAGATAACTCAACCTTTCCTTAGGTGCTATTGTTACCATCATTTCTTTCCCTTCTTCACAACAATACAATAGATATAGTACTTTCCTAAGTAGCAACAGTCTTACCAGTTAAGGTTTGACATTAATGACAACACAACAATTGTTTCAATTGCAATTTCCAACATTCTCCCTCTTTGGCATTGATGGAAACACCATATGATATCACCTGAATAACACATGGATTACCAACCAATCCAAAAACTTATCTGTCCATCAAAAAAAAATTTGTAATATCCTTAGCTTCATTCTGATTCAGAATCTATAAGCCTCACTTCTGTGACCGTTAGAAGTATCCAGATCTCCCTCTATCCTAATCCTTCATCTCAATTTATCATCTCTCTTACTTTTCTTTTTAGTGTCATATGTTATTATATCATCTCAGTTCATCTCCCTCTTTGACAAAAATGCCAAAGCAACAACTAAAGCATACATCCATCAGATGTAGATATTATTTGTGTAGCTCAGTGTTTCTCCCTTTGTCATCTTGCTAATGACTGATTCCTTGTCTTTGCTCTTCTTCACAACTCTAGGCTAGTCCTAAAGTGTGACAATCTTCTGCATCAATCTATCAAATATTCTGCTATAGCATATTTGATGCAGTGCTCCTAGCTTGAATAGGAAGCCTCAGTTAGGGGAAGGACCCCTAATTGACTTCTCAAATACTCATGTGCTTCTTTAAGTAAAGATTTAGTGAATATGTCTGCTAATTGTTCCTTTGTATTCACATAATCCATTTGGACTTCTTTATCTTGTACCAATTCTCTCAAGTAGTGATACTTGATTGCTATGTGCTTGGTCTTAGTATGCATCACTGGATTCTTAGAAATGTTGATAGCACTTGTGTTGTCACAGAAAATAACAACAGGTTTAGTGATTTCTTCTTTCATGCTACCAACAATTGTTTTATCCATACCAAATTTGAACATTTTACTGCAGCAGCAACATACTTGCCTTTAGTAGTAGATTAGGAAATGCAATTTTGTTTCTTGCTCATGTAGGAGACTAATCTCTGTCCAAGAAAGAAAGCTCCACCACTAGTACTCTTTCTGTCATCTACATTTCCTACCCAATCAACATCTGTATATACTCTTAGTTCAAATTTTTCATCCTTCTTGTAATATAGCCCATAGTCAGCAGTCCCTTTCAAGTATCTCATAATTCTTTTCACAGTCATCATGTGTGTTTCCTTAGGATTGGCAGAGAATCTTGCCACAATCCCAACAGTGAGTGCAATATCTGGTCTACTATGTACAACATACTACAATTTTCCAATCATGGATCTGTACAAAGTCTGGTTCACTTCTGTAGCATCATCATTCTTAGATAACTTTTGTCTAGTAACCATAGGAGTACTCACTGGTCTAGAATCTTCCATCCTGAAAGTTTTCAGTATCTCATCAACATACTTAGACTGTGTAATGAAAATTCCTTTCTTCATCTAATATACTTGTAAACCAACAAAGAATTTGATCTCACCAAACATGCTCATTTCAAATTCAGTTTGCATTTCATTTGAAAATATTTTACACAAAGCATCTTGTCCACCAAAAATAATATCATCCACAAAAACTTTTGCCAACAAGATACCTTTACCTTCTTCATCTTTCATGTATAGATTTCTTGTGTCATTTGTTCTTGAAAATCCAATTTGTATCAAGTAGTTATGCAACCTCACATACCATGCTCTAGGAGCTTGTTTTAATCCATATAGTTCTTTGTTTAGTTTGCATACCATGTGTCTTCTATTTGGATCAATAAAACCTTCTGGCTGTTCTATGTAAACTTCTTCTTCTAGTATACCATTTAAAAATGCAGAATTGACATCCATTTGATATACCTTCAATCTTTATAAGCAGCATATGCAAGTAGAGTTTTTACTCCTTCCAATCTAGCTACAAGGGAAAATGTCTCCCCACAATCTATTCCTTCTTCTTGTGCGTAGCCTTTGCATACCAGCCTAGCTTTGTTCCTAGTTATTTCACCTTTTTTATTCAACTTATTCCGGAACACCCATTATGTTCCTATAACATTTTTGTTTTCAGTTCTTGGCACCAGAGTCCAAGTATCATTCTTCTCTATCTAGTCATTTTTTTCATTCATTGCTTGTATCCAGTCTTCATTTTCTAATGCCTCTCTAGTTGACTTAGGTTCAAATTCACACAGTAAACATGTTAGATTCTTTGTCTTACTTCTGGTCAAAATTCTAGTATATTTGTCTCCAATTATTTGTTCAAGCTTGTGATGTCTTCTTACATATTTTGCCAAAATAGGTTCAGCTCTTCTCTCCTCTATTTCATCAGGTTCTTCAACAAGGTTATCAGATTCAGCTTCTGAATGCTCAATAACTTCTTCTTGATACTTGACAACATTATCTTGTCATTTGGCATGTTCTTGTTCTCTTTCAGCACTATTTTCCTGATGCTCGACAACATCTTCCTGTTGCTCAACATTGCTTACCTGAGACTTGGCATCAGGTGCAAGTCTGTTACTTGCCTCTTCTTCTTCTTCAATATACACAAAAGATCTATAATCTTCTGGTTCTCTTTTGCTGTCAGCTTCATTTCTTTCTGCATATTCATCAACTTTGACATTCACACTTTCGACAATTTTGTTAGTGTTAGAGTTCAAACACTTATAATATTTACTTTTTATGGAATACCCTAGGAATATGCCTTCATCACTTTTAGCATCAAACTTTCCATTCCTATTATCTTTTAATATGTAGCACTTGCTTCCAAAGATTCTAAAGTATTTAACACTCGGTGCATGCCCATGCCATAATTCATAGGGTGTCATATTTGTACCTTTCCTGATCTATACCTGGTTAAGAGTGTAGATAGTTGTACTTATAGCTTCTTTCTAGTATTTCTGTGCCACATTCTTTTCAATCAACAATGTCCTTGCACAATCCAAGATAGATCTGTTTCTTCTCTCTGCTATACCATTTTGTGGAGGTGTTCTAGGTACAAACATCTATCTTTTGATCCCTCTTTCTGTATCATCTTAAAATGGAAGCACTTCCATGTTAAGAGTGTTTAGCCCTCCAAGTAAGTGGTTTAGGGTCATGATTGGCATCTTTGCATTCTCCCTTGTCTTCCACTTCTTCTCTGCACCTGATTTCTGCATTCTAGGTGAAATTAGGGTTAAGGTCTTAAGGACTTTCCTAATTTTCCTCTTTCCATGGCTCCATTTTCTAGGTAGGGTTTAGAAATGAGACCTCCTAGTCCTTAATCATATCATTTTGAGGATTTTTTGTCTATTCCAAACACTGGGTCCTGATCTGACATCAATTTCCAAGTTTTTGGCACCCTTGGAACTCCTGTTGCAGAACCTGGCAAAGTTAGGGTTTGAGGTGAAAGTCAACCTCGACCCTAACCAGGTCAAGGTTGACCTCGACCCTGACCAGGTCAAGGTTGACCTTGATCTTGACCTCTTCCTGCCAGAATTTCAAAGTTTCATTTGCCGGTAATTTATCTTTCAGAAAAGTTATTTCCCGCTTCCGGGTCGGCTGTTTCGGGCTCTGAAATGGTAAATCCTTTAATGGTATTTAATCATGGTATATTTTCTAAAGGTGAGGACCTAATTGGGATTTAATTCTTCAAGGTGGCCCATCTAGAGGAATGTGCCCTAGATCACTATAAAAGGAGGCCATCCTCTCTCATTTTCATATCTCATCCAAGCAATCAAGCTCTCAAGTTCTAAAGGTGATCAAGCAAGCATTCATTCAAGTATTCAAGTCTTCTTCTTCATCCAAGTTCTCCATTAAAGATCAAGGATTTAAAGCATTCGAGCTATTGAAGGGATTTGGCTCAAGCATTCAAGATCTATCATTCAAACCCTAGATCTAGCCACCATGGTGGTGTGATCTTCCTTCAAGATCCTTTGTTCATCTTCAAGATCCATATCATTGTTTCCTCAAGGTGGATTTCAAGCATACAATCATGGAGGTTTGATTATGTTATGTTCAAGCTTTCATATCAATATATTCAATAACATTCCAAATACATTAGCATATCTATTGAATTGCGTAGCTTCATTGTTAGATTCATTTCTACTACTTGCTAGCATTCTCCTATTTCAATTTCAATATTAAGGTTGATTCCAAACCGGGGTTTAACCAAGGCAAACCCCCCCAAACAAACAACAAAACCATTTTTCTTGCAGGCACAAGTGTGGAATCTCAAATCTAAGAGCAAATTCAGATACACTTTTCGACAATCTTTCAGGATCTGCGAACAGAATCGGAAACAAACTTCAAATAAATAATGTGGTCTTTGAACTTTTAAAAGGTCAAAGTTGACCTATGTGAATTTGGAGAAAAGATTTATGGGTTTTGTCTGCCTCAGCATTTCCAGTCCAAAATAGGTGACAAAATCTTCAAAAAGTTCATACAGAAGCCAAAATTCAACATTTTCCAGATCTGCCTTAATTCAAGGTTAGTATTTGCACTTCAATTATTTCAGATTTCAAGCTTAATCCAACTATAGGGAAGTATAGGGTTTCTCTCTCTCTCTCTTTCATATTCTTCATAGATTGATTCAATTGTGTATTAACCTCTTGGTTGATCAAATTGGATATTTCTTTTGGCAATTTGGATTTTGGAGTGAATCTTACATTTTCCCCACACACTTACACAAATAGAGGTGATTCAAAATCACTTCTATTCACTTTCATTGCAAAATAGATTGAATTCATTTGATGTAAATTCTCCACCTCGGTCAGATCTAAGACATTTCAAGTTCCTACCTATCTCCTTCTCAACCTTAGCCAAATACCAATTAAAGAATTAAAAAGCGTCAAATTTTTCTTTTAGAAACATTACATGCATCATCCTAGTATGATCATCAACAAACAAAATAAAATATCTAGCACCACAGTAACTTTGTACACCCATAGGTCCACAAAGGTCAATATGAACCAAATCTAAAATGTTTTCAAAAGTAAAGGATTTTCTCTTAAAACTTGACTTTGTCATTTTTCCTAACTGACATTCCTTGCACATCACATTCTCAGGTTTCTTCAATCTAGGTAGACCTCTTACTTTCTTCTTCTTACTTATTTCTATCAGATTATCAAAGCTAACATGACATAGTCTCTTATGCCATAACCAAATGTCATCAAGTTGTGTAACCATACATGTTTCTTCAGATAGGTCAAGATAGAACAAATTACCTCTAGTCTATTCTCCACTTCCAATCAGTTCACTAGTAGCATCAAATATTTTAGCTTTCTTGTAATGAAATTCCACTTGGTAACCAGTGTTGTTGAGCTGAGAAACACTTAGCAAATTGTAATCTAGACCTTCAACCCAATATGCATTTTCACAAGAGATCTTATTAGTCAGTTTAATCAAACCTTTTCTTCTAATAGGACATGGTGCATCATTACCAAATTTTACACTTTTATCTCTATAATGATGTAAGGTCTCAAACTTACTCTTGTCACCAGTCATGTGATGTGAACAACCACTATCAATAATCTATTTGTCATTCTTGTTCACATAGGAGATCAATGCAGTTTTCTCATCCTCATCAGATTCATCTTTCATTGCAACATAGACTACCTCAAATTCAAAATCATCACTATCAGTGTTAGTTTCTTCTTCAGCAATGCAACAAGATTTCATACCTTTTCCTTTGTAGTCTTTGTATCTTCAGTAGCTTATGTCATCTCTTCTATCTTTGTGTTTTCTTTTTCTTTCTTCATCTTTATCATTCATGTCAGGACATCTAGCAGCTATGTGACCAACTTTATTACATGCAAAACATATAATAGGGAGTTTACCTTTATATTTTCCTTTTCCCCTTCTCAGTCTTCTAGCCATAAGAGCTTCTAGATCTTCAAGTTCTTCATCAAAAGTGTCACTGTCACTTTCACTTTCACTGATGTGTCTTTCTTTTTCTTTCTTTGGCCTATTCAGAACTAATTGTGACTTAAAAATAGATTCAACATTACCAATACTACCAATAGTGAAGTTATCATAGTTAGAGAGTTCAAAAGCAGTCAGCTTGCCAACCAAACTTTCCAAAGTAAGAACATTTGCAGAGTTACATCTAGATTCCTGAATAGCTAAGATCTTAATAGCATATATAGGACGCAGAGTTCTTAGTACTTTTCCAATTATAGTTTCATCATCAATAGTCCCATTTTCTCCTCTACTAGCATTCACAACTTCTTTTATTCTACCACAATATTGTGCAATGTTCTCACCTTCTTGCATTCTCATTTCATCAAACTTACTTGTAAGACTCTTGGCCTTAGCTTTCAGTACATTTATGTCACCACCATAGATCTTTTCAAGAGTGTCCCACATCTCCTTAGCACTTGTGCAATCCTTAATGTCCTCAAATTCTGGATAGCTTAGGGTAGATGCAATTTCTAGCATTGCCTGATTATGTTCTTGCTTAGTTCTCATTTCTTCAGCAGTCAAAGGTGCGACAGGTGAAACATAGTCATTTTCAATGTAGTACTTTGTAGAATCACCAATACCGGCCAGATGCAGCTTCATCAAGCTTTGCCATGCAGGGAAGTTTTCCTTATTCAGCTTCGGTACCTCCTTCTTATACATCCTGATCATTCACTTCAAGTCCCTTTAAACTTGATTTCTATAAACACCAATAATAAGAAACACAGCTCTGATACCAATTGTTAATATGATTTAGAACAACAAAGAGGGGGGGGTGAATCAATTGTTCTCAGGTCTAGATGTATAAAACAAACTTCAAAAAAATTTCTTTAAATCAGATCTAACAACCAAAACCAACTCAGTCATCACTGATTCTATAATAGAAACAAATAACATTGCAGTCCACTACCCAGCTATATCTAACTTGTAAAACATAGAAATGTTTAAACTAAAACATTCACACAAGCATTGACACTAGGATTTATAGTGGAAACCCAATCTAGGAAAAAACACTTTGTAACATGCTACTATTATTTTCACTCTTCTGAAGTGAGCTCGGTTAAAAGCCAACCCTGTCAAAGGTTACAATACACATTGTTAGGTGTGACCTGATTAAAGGATTTCAATCACTCTGTTAGAAGTGAGCCTTGTTATAGGACTTACATACATTCTATTAGAATGAAACCTTGTTCAAATGATTTAAACATATGACTGTTAGGTCAACCTCTATTAAAAGGATTTTGACTGTTACAATGGTTAGAAAGTAGTAGCAGTATTGATCTGAAAAACATACAACTCACTTTGCAAATATCAGATCCAATTCCCTACACAAATGCTAGTTTACTGACTTTGAAACTTTTCCATCTCCATCTCTGATTTGCTCGAAACTTTTCTTCAAGCAATCACCACACTTCTCCTTCAGCCTTTTCTGCTTATATAGTCAATAAAAATCTACTAATCTTCCAACATCCTCTTTTCACCCATGCATACACATATCTAATGCTCAGGTTCCCTTAATACTTCCTCAATTAGGTTAACTCATCTTTTGCTACTCAATCTCCTTCGTAGATCTTAGGGTTAGATCAGATTCATTGAATCTACCCACTTTATGTTCTTCAGCTCCTTTTCTAGAAACATCTTAAATCTCTTAATGATTTACAATAAAATGTTTTTCAGTGCATTCAATGCTTTCAAATAATCAATAAATAAAGTCAACACATTTTACATGATCCAAGAATTCAACAATGTCGGCTCCAAATCTGAATTCTCTTCAAATATAAAAATACTAATGCTCAGTCAATACTCTAATCAACTACTCGATCTTCATGTAGAAAGCTCGGTCATTACTAAAAAATATTTCCTCAACTTATATTGTCTTTCTTGCCAATTAACTGATGTTCGGTCGACACTAGAATTTTTCTCAGCATATACTGACTCGGTCGACACTAACATCACTTGGCTTAGACATGATTTCTCCATTTTTGCTCGGTCAAGCCTACCAGTTTAGTCTTCACTCTTACTAAGATAAACAATACATTATCTCATCATTGTACAACATAGTCAAGTATACTTTTTAGTATCAAGATAACTCAACCTTTCCTTAGGTGCTATTGTTACCATCATTTCTTTCCCTTCTTCACAAAAATACAATAGATATAGTACTTTCCTAAGTAGCAACAATCTTATCAGTTAAGGTTTGACATCAATGACAACACAACGATTGTTTCAATTGCAATTTCCAACAACCTATTAATGAGGGTTAGTTGGGGGTTTGGTGGGGGACCTCTTTTAATAGGAATTTTGGGGGAAGATTGGGGTTGACACCCACTCTCTAGATTTGGAGGCTTAGCTATTTTGGAGAGGACTTTGGAAGGTGGAAAATATCTTCATCAACTTTCTTCCATAAACTTGGATCTAGATTGTTGGTATTCTTCATTTTGTTTGTTTTTGTTTTCATGTTGAGAGAAAGAGTTCTCATGTATGTTATTTTTTTGTATGCAAAAATTTAGTTATTATGTTCTTGTAGTGTTTGTGTTTGAGATCTTGCTATTTTGTGATAGTGGATGTTATGTGAATCTTAAGTTTTTTTGTAGTGTTATTTCCTTTCTATTGCGAAAGTGAAGTTTTTATGGAGTTCTTGAGTTTCTTGATTTGCATTGTATTCTGGGAGTATTCTCAAGGCCATACTCACCCTTGGGAGGGAAGAGTAGCCTTGGGGGTGAAGGGAATGTTGGGACAATCAAGGGTGTAGCGTCTCTCCTTGGATAGGAGAGGGATGAAATATGGATGTATGGGCTCCATGTAGCCATCTCTATTATTTGTTTTGTATATTGGGGACATAAGGAGTTTGTTGAGATTGTGTTTGTGGTGAAAAATGCATGATGAGGAAGCCAAGTGATGGCTTATCTCTTATCATGAGATGTGCTTTCTCCCCTTGAGTATGGTTCCACCTTCATCCCTATTTTTGAGTCATTTTGAGACTCTTTGTTTTAGCCTTGGCTAGGAATTTTTCTTGTGTTTGATATGTTGTTATTGGTGTTGTTTCGCATGTATGTAAACCCTTGTCTGTGTGATAGTTCCCCAAGCTTGGGGGTGGCTTCATAGAAGCCTAGGTTGGGAGGTGAGCACTCCATGGCCTATATTGTGTATTTGCAGGTTTGGAAGCCATTGAAAACTTCATGTTTGAAGTTGTGGTCTTGATGAGTTTTGAGGATGTGATCAAAATTTGACATGGATCCCATTTGTTTTATGTAAATTGTTATTAAGGATCTTGAGGATTCCATGAGTACAATCTATTATTGTAATGGAGTTATCACTCCAAATCTTGTGTAGTATCAAGTGATGTTGTGTTTCAAAGTCATGAAGAAATGTATGTTTCTTTCCTTTTGATGGATTAATGAACTCATGAAAATCATGTATTTTTAGTTCTCTTGAGTTTTCTCCTTGTAATAGACATTGTACAAAAGATATTGTTATTGTAAATTGAGTTCAATATGAAAATATAGATAATGGAATTTGATCCTTATATTTCAAAGTTATATGTTAGATTTCATATTGGAAAAATAATAGGTGTTGAATTAGTTTCTTGTTCTTATTAATCTTCTATAAAACTTTCTATCTTCCATTTAAATAGCATGTTGTTTCTATAACGAAAAGAAATATGCTGCCATATCATGTTGGAAGAAAAAGTAGATTAAAATTTTTAATAGTTTAGATGTTTTGTGATAACAACTTTATGTTAAATTCATTGCTGAATATTAAGCCTTATAGGAGAAATCTATTTTATCTTGTGAGTACAAAACTAGATCTAACAAACCTATTTCACTTAGCAAAAAAAAAGAAGAAACAAATCAACAAAGGAGAGAAGAAGAAAATTGTCAACAAGTGAAAAATACAAAAAACAAAAGTGAAATTAGAGACCTACAGGTCTCTGAAATTTGTATGGGAGAAAAATTAATTCTCCCATACATTTTCCCGCTTACACAGTCAATATTATATTATTATCCTCTCACACTTGGCATAGGATAATAATAAACAATGAAAAAGACCCTACATTTCCCCACTCAAATTTGGTTGGTGGGACCCACTTGGGTCACCACCCCAAAAGAGCCTCATAAAAGCTATAAAAGAAGATTAGCCCTTAAAACAAAAAAATATAAAATAAAATATTCATGTTCATTCTTTTAAATTTAAAAAATTACTATGTTTGTAAAGTAATTTGTTTTAAACAAAAAGCAAAATTTAAAGAAATGTTATTTTAAAAAAAATTAATTATTAAAAAAAATTTAATGATTAAGGGGGGGGGGGGGGGGGGTACATGGACCCCACATCCCCATGGCACCATGCTCTAGGTAGACGCGGGCCCTGCGCAAGGCAGGGTACCATGCTGGCTAGGCCGCGCGGGCCCCACCCCTATGCGCAGTCCCACTCAAAAGGGACTTAATAAAAATATTGCATGCATTTTTATTATTTAATTTTTTATTATTTATCATTAATAATATTTAATATATTATTGATTATTAAATATTATTTAATAATATATTAATAATTAATATATATTATTTATTATTTATTAATAATTAGTATATCATTAATTAATATATATTATTTAATAATATATTGTATACAAATAAATGTATCTTCATAGAATTAGGGTTAATCATCAACAATAAGTGAAATAATAACTAAATACAACCACAATTGAGCAACTATTTAACAAAATCAATGATTAATTGAGCATCCTATAGCTCTCTAACTAAGATGTTAATGAGTGAGCTCTCAACAATCTCTCATTAATGACAGTCCTAGAATGAGAATGATAAAGATAAACAATGATGCTAAAACTAACAATTATCAAGATAAATGCTAAAATTGCTCTTAAATGCTTTCTAAACTCAAATTACAAGAGGTTTGATACAATTCTCAGATAGGTGGTTGATGAATTATGAAAGATTTTAGCCTTTCTTTTATAGATTTTCCAATGGTAGGGGGTGTAGTTGTGTTTAATCATGATTGAGTTGGGGTTAAGTCTTTGGTTCCACCCTTTGAAGACAAAGCAAAGTTTGTGTCCTCAAAGCTTGAGACAAGTAGACAAGATGGATGGTTAAGATTCCTTTACACTTTGAGTGAATGAGATTCAATTTAGCTTGATCCATGTGAATGCCTTTCCTCAAATCTCATTGGTTGATTGATTTTCTCTCCTTTTGGTTTGTTGAGAGTAATTGAGATTTATTAATTAATTTAAATGAATTATTTTAGCCATGTACCCCTTGAATGGGTTGAATTTAATTTAATCCAAGACTATACAATTAATTGATTTAATTTTATTTTGATTTGATTGCACTTGATTAAAATGCTCTCAATTTTGATTGATCTCAAATTAAGATTTGATTTTCATTTTGATTGGCTAATTATGCATTGTGATTCAATTGATTCAATTATTTCCTCGATTTGCTTTGAATTATCGTTAAATTGTCTTTGTCCATTTTTAGGTGATTACAAATGCCCATCTTTGAGTTGACGTGTGAAACATGTCGATTCAAAGAATACTCTGATCTTGCTTGATTGATAGGTCCTGATTCGTTGATGGTCAATCTCTGATGTTCGTTCTTAATGTCTTTCGATGGTTGATCTCAATTTTTGATATGAGGTTGATGCAGATATGATTGATATGAAACTCTCTTGATATGGTTCTCTAATGATCATTCTTGATATGATGATTGATTTGCTGATTGATCCTGATATGATGTTTGTATTTGATATGATGCCCCTTTTGTTTGATTATGAAATTTTTTTTGATAACAGCTTTTGATTTTATTTGATGATCGGTCCCTGATTTTTGATGATGATGATATGATAATATGATTATCTGATGGTATGCCCCCTCAGAAGTGAAACATATTGTTGTTTTCGATGAATAGTTTTAAATGATTGATTGATATGTTTTCATTTTTTAAAAACACTTTATGATATGCCACACTTCTCAATTTGCCCCGGTTAATGCAATAGATTAATATAGGTCAAAGTCAATTCTTACCTCAAAATTAGGTCAAATTAGCTTAAATAGGTTGAAAAACCTAGATTTACTATTCATTTTTACTTTTCTCTTCTGTGATTTTTCTCTGGTTCTCTTCTACTTTCCAAGATGGTTGTGCCTATTCAAGAGCATCGATTCAAGTGGTGTCGGAGATATGCGAGGCCGCCTGACTATGGACCTCTGGTAAGTACTTTTTGAACCTCGATATTGCATTTATTGCTCATTAATTAGCATTTATTGCATTTTCCAATGTCATCACTGCTTTGAAATAGTTAAGTCATGCTTATGAAATTTTCAATGTCGTCTAACACTGTTAAGTGTCTCTTTTGCAGTTTTTATTGTCGCTCATGAGTATTTCAATGTCGCTTAACCAATTTTCATTGTCACCTAAGGTTAAATGGTTCACACGTAGGCTTAGGTTTTAAAAACCAAATTTCTTAAGTTTTTACACCTATGAAACCCTAGCAATTCGATGTCGCCTAGGAAGGTTTTAGTGTCGCTTAAGTCAATTCAGTGTCACCTATGAAAAATTTGTCGCCTATGACAAAAGTAATGTCCCTTGACAAGAATTTTGTGTCACTTAAGGAAATGTCGCCCGCGATGAATAAAATCACGCCTATAGCATTTTTCTCATAATTTTCACTTGTACTTGACTATTTTCTATTTTAATTTTGAAATATTTAGTTCGTCAAAATGACTGATTGGAATGATATGATTAGGTCAGTTACGTTTGAACTAAAAAATTGATTAGAATATCCATATAGTAATACCAACAAAGTTGATTTGTCAATCTGTTATGATAGAGTGATGGTCTAATATTTTACTCTCAAGATCTAGAGAGATAAAACAAAGATTTTCCTTCCTCAAGATATAGAGTTAGGAGTTTTGATGCACTCATGATGAGCAAATGGTTTTTAGAATAACTTGATCAACTTTAAATGTTCCTTGATATAATATGTTGATATGATTCTTTTATTCTTTGCCAAACAGGCTGACTTCCTTGTATTATATATTCGATCAGTTCTGTCATGGGTTATTAACCTTGCACAGACATTGACTATGGCTGAGTACTGTGTTATAGAGCTTTGTGGTTTGAGATTCCTTCTCGATCTTCCCCAGTTCCAGCTGAACCATGGTTTATTGCTAGTTGTGGCAGAGTGTTGGAACTCCAACCATAATACTTTTCATCTTCCTCATGGTGATATGACGATCACGCTTGAGGACGTGTATTGTTTGCTACAGATTCCTTGTCGAGGAGAGATTGTTTATTATGATTCTGTGTATGATTCTACTGTCTATCGACAAGTGTTCAAGGATAATCTGATTGATGATGATATGATCACATGGCCACAGTTTGCTTCTTTCCCCACCTTGCCTGCAGTTCTTGGTGCATTGATTGCTGGTCTACTTCTTCCTAACCGACGAGGTCGTGGTTTTTCTGTTGGTTGGGGTAGGATTTTAGAGGATTTACTAGCACAACCTCGACGTTTTGATTGGGTTTCTTGTGTGCTAGCTCAATTATATCGAGATCTCCATGAGGTGGTGTACAGAGAGAGTTCTTCCTTATTTGTCAGTGCTATTATTCTTCAGTTATGGATTTGGGAGCATCTTCTGATTACCAAGCCTATTTCTGATAGGAGACAACCGCATGGATATCCTTATTCTTTTCTATATACTGGTATGGTGATTCAACATCATTTAGGTCATCTAGATTATTGGATACGTTAGATTGATGATCTTGATCAGATTACATGGCATCCCTATCTCGATTGTGATCTCTAGCGGGAGGATGATGATGAGTTGCCATATATGTTTACTCCTCGTTGGATGATTGGCTGATCTGATACTATTATTGAGCAGTTTTGTTTTGGTCGAGTTTCCAAACAGTATGGTAGGATACAAGATATGTCTCTGGGAAATGTCTTATATGCATGAGTACAGGCCGAGAGATCTTTATGGGGCCCTTGTATTGATTATCAGTTTGCCTTGGCTCAGATAGCTAGTTTGCCTTTTTGCAGATGGGAGATGTTGACAGGTATGTCTGATGCAGGGATGTCCCATGAGTATCGAGACTGGTGGTCTTGAAACAGGTTTATTCATTTCACAAATCTAATGGAGCCTATTCCAGATTGATGTGGTGGTGGTGGTGGTGGTGATGATGGGCATGGTGGTGGTAGACATCAAAGGCATAGAGGACATAGAGGACGGGTGAGGGATGGACATGGTCGAGATAGAGCTAGAGATAGGCAGGTTGATGCAGTCCAGATAGTTCATCCTAGAGCAGCAGTTAGGCAGGATAGAGTTCATCGACAGCAAAGAGCTTAGAGACAGGCTCATGTTGAGGCTGCTAGGCAGGTTCCTGGAGGTTTAGATCCTTTGGTGTAGTTATAGAGAGTTTCCCTAGCATAGTAGGATGATGATGTTCAACAGGTTTAGGGTCAACAAGTTCCAGCACAGCAGATGCCTCCACCAGCTCAGCAGCCACAGGATCATGGACAGGATGCATAGGATGTTCCCACTATTGGTTCTTTAGCTCAAGATATGTAGTCTATGAGGACATATATGTCTACTATTGTGGGGCATTTACATCAGGTTGCTACCTTAATGTAGTAGTTTATTTCAGTAGTGGTTTTTCAGAGACCTAGCGGAGCGAGCACTTCTCAGGCTCCTCCTCCATAGGATGATAGAGATCCAGGTGGTTATGGTGCTTGCGGGATCATGATTGATTGATGATAGATTCATTTATCATTGATGTCCTCCATTGCACATTTCATGTTATTTGATTGATTAGAACTTTTGATGTACCCTTTTCATGATATTATATCTGGATATACTTTGATATACTAGATCCTTTGAGAAACATTTGTTTGATATACGGTGGGCACCATTTTGTATACAAATAAATGTATCTTCATAGAATTAGGGTTAATCATCAACAATAAGTGAAATAATAACTAAATACAACCACAATTGAGCAACTATTTAAAAAAATCAATGATTAATTGAGCATCCTATGGCTCTCTAACTAAGATGTTAATGAGTGAGCTCTCAACAAGCTCTCATTAATGACAGTCCTAGAATGAGAATGATAAAAATAAACAATGATGCTAAAACTAACAATTATCAAGATAAATGCTAAAATTGCTCTTAAATGCTTTCTAAACTCAAATTGCAAGAGGTTTGATGCAATTCTCAGATAGGTGGTTGATGAATTATGAAGGATTTTAGCCTTCCTTTTATAGATTTTCCAATGGTAGGGGGTGTAGTTGTGTTTAATCATGATTGAGTTGGGGTTAAGTATTTGGTTCCACCCTTTGAAGACAAAGCAAAGTTTGTGTCCTCAAAGCTTGAGACAAGTAGACAAGATGGATGGTTAAGATTCCTTTTCACTTTGAGTGAATGAGATTCAATTTAGCTTGATCCATGTGAATGCCTTTCCTCAAATCTCATTGGTTGATTGATTTTCTCTCCTTTTGGTTTGTTGAGAGTAATTGAGATTTATTAATTAATTTAAATGAATTATTTTAGCCATGTACCCCTTGAATGGGTTGAATTTAATTTAATCAAAGACTATACAATTAATTGATTTAATTGTATTTTGATTTGATTGCACTTGATTAAAATGCTCTTAATTTTGATTGATCTCAAATTAAGATTTGATTTTCATTTTGATTGGCTAATTATGCATTGTGATTCAATTGATTCAATTATTTCTTTGATTTTCTTTGATTTCACTTGATTTGCTTTGAATTATCATTAAATTGTCTTTGTCCATTTTTAGGTGATTACATATACTATTAATTAATATATATATTAATTATTATTTATTATTAATTATATTTTTAATTAATAGATTATTAAGTAATATATGTTATTCATTAATACAATAATTAAATAAGTAAATAATTAATTATTTCAATTTGTTAATAATTAATTTATTATTAATTGATATTTAAATTTAATTAATATGAATTAGTTAATTAATTTGTTTATTAATCAATATTTTATATTGTTAATCTTAGTATTATTTTTTCTACAACACTTGATGTGTCATAATCATTAATTAATTGATATAATTAATTAATAGACTATATTATCTAGGAAAATATATTCTTTATATGGAGATTCGTGAAGTTTGTTTTCGTACTAGAGATTAAATTTGTAAGTTTAATTAAATTAACTTATACTATTAGAATTTTCACTAATGCATTTGATCAATTTATTATTAATGGATGCCTAGTATTTTATCAACCCAAATTTTTTAATTATAATTTAACTCACTATGCTTATATTTATGCACATGCAATTTAGAGTGGGAATACTTCATTGGATTGAGATTAAGATCAAGTTAGTAAACCAACTCTCTCTCCGGTTTAGCCGTGCAACTTTAGTCAGCTTTTAAAATTTAAACATAAACTTTTAATCCTTTTAGAAAAAAATATTGGTGTGTTTTTGAGTGAAATTTTATGGGCATGACAATTCACTTTCATGATATTTAAGGAAGACATATTCAGTTGCATGTTATTTAAGGAAGATATATTCAGTTGCATGTTATTTAGAAAATATATTGATGTAGGAGCATCCTGGGTATAAGGGCAATCTTGCATCACCCAAAAATATTTCTAGTTTTTTTTCAATAAGGGCTATCTTGTGCAAAATTGCTATTTTTGAAAATTTACTATTTTTAGTAAGCTTTTCATTTAAGCTTAGAATGCTCTATTTTTCTTCCCTAGAGGTTTACTTTGGTTATACTAGCTTGCCAGTAAAGTTTCATTGCAAGATCAAGTCTAGTTTTGAAGATATTGAAAATTTTTGGTATTGGCAGTAGGGTACATAAAATTTGAACTCAAATTTGAAAGCATTAGAGGCTCCAAATGGGGTCAAAACTTCAATTGAATAGATCTTGCATGAGTTAAGCATTGTAGATCACTTTGCGCCATTTCTGAAATGGGTTTATAATAGATGATTGGGTTAACGGGCGATGACTTATAGTCTCCAGAAGTTGCGCTACCTAAAATGGAAGAAAATGAATTTCCTTCAAAATTTCTTTTTGAGTTACAAAAGTTGTTTGGGCCTATTCTAATGTAATAAAAATGAATAATAATATCTTAGGGATTTTTGGCCTCAAACTTCAGGGTTAAAATTCTAAAACTTTTGGTGGAAAATTGCCTATATAATGAAGGTCCATAGTGTTTTCTACGGCAGTTCTGGGTGGTGATTCATGTCTTTGTCTTACAAAATATTGTAAGGAAAACACCCATGTGGCTTTGCATATTGTATTTCTAAAATTTGTAATTTCATACTTTTGGAGATAATAAGAAGCTCATTTCATGTTCTTGCAAATTGTTGTTGTGTCTCTATTTATGTTATGTTTTTGTGGTATTAAGAGGAGAACCCTTCATCAAGTGGTATCAAATAAAAAGTTCTTGAGTGTGTAGATAGATTTCTGACTATGAGGTAGTTTGCACCAGGACCATGGTTTAGGGTTTTAGTGATAAGCACAAAAATGCCTCCACAAAGGGAATGTGGCAAAAGAGCTGAAGGTGTGCCACCTGAGGTTAGAGCCCTCCAAAGACAAGTGTGAACATTGCAAGAAGAGATTCACAGATAAATGAATCTTGCACTAATAGATGAAAGTGAAGATGAAGAAGAAGGAAATGTTAATTAGGAAGGAGAAGACACAATTTCAAACCAAGAGGAAGAAATGATTTTCTGGGCCATTTCCAAGAGTGGGCAAAGACCTAAGATTAAGGTCCCCATATTTTCAGGAAATCTTAACCCAAAGAAATTGATCGACTGAATCAATGAATTAGAAGAATATTTCAAGTATGAAGATATCGAGGATCCTGATAGGGTTAAGTTTGTGAAGGCTAGACTGAAGGATCATGCAAAAATCTAGTGGCAGAAGATTCAATTAGAGTGAAATAGAAGAGGAAAGGAGAAAATCACAAGATGGGATCGAATGATAGATCATAAATTGAAGCGACAATTCATTCCTGTTGATTATGAGCTTGATCTATTGAAGAAAATGCAAGGTTTAAAACAAGCAAGGAGATTGCTTTAGGAGTATATAGAGGAGTTCTATTGAGTCCTCATTAGAATAGGCCATGCAAAAGTTCATAAGGAGAAAGTTGCACATTACCTTAATGGGTTGAGGTTGACCATTCAAGAGGAGTTGAATTTGGTCTGAATGAACAGTATTGAAGAGGCATACTAGTTTTCCGTAAGAGTAGA
This sequence comes from Chamaecyparis obtusa, assembly GCA_027943335.1. NCBI lineage: Eukaryota > Viridiplantae > Streptophyta > Pinopsida > Cupressales > Cupressaceae > Chamaecyparis > Chamaecyparis obtusa. The sequence continues at coordinate 649,221 of BSBK01008821.1, forward strand.
GGAAAAGTTGAAAAAGAGGTTTCAGAGCAGGCAAAGTGGAAGAGGTAGTGGTGGAAGATTTAGTGGACGGTCTTATGGAGGCTGAAATAAGATAAAAAAAAGTAGGATGAAGCCAATAAAAGTCAAAATCAAAGGGGAAATAATTTCAATCATTTCCATGATCAGATTAATAGAGGTCAGAGAGGAAGAGGAAGAAGAAGAGGACAAGGACTAGGAAGAGGAGTCTTTCATGGAACATGTTTTCACTATGGAGAAGGTCATAGGGCATATGAATGTCCTCAACGCCAAGGAAGGATAGATAGGAGAACTAAAGGCCATGCTAGAGTTGTACATGTGGATGAAGATGTCAAATCATCACATTTTAAAGATGTTGAAAGAGAACTAGTCCTAGTTAACAAAAGAGTCTTGTCGAGCGGTGAGAATGAACCTAAGCAAAGGAGGAGCTTGTTTTGTGCTAGGTTCAAGTGTGAGGATAAGTGTTGTGATGTGATTATCGATAGTGGAAGCACTAACAATTTGGTGTCAGAAGAGATGGTCACATAGTTAAAGCTCAAGAGGCGAAAACAACCACATCCATACCGGATTGCCTAGGTGTAGGATGACCACAAGGTCATGGTCAATGAACAATGCCTAATGAAGTTCAAGATCAGGGGATACCATGATGAGGTACTATGTGATATCATACCTATGGATGCATATCATATATTTTTTTGTAGGTCATGGCAGTTTGACAAGTGTGTTGCACATGATGGTCGTGTGAATACCTATTTCTTAACAAAGGACAAAGTGTGACATAAGCTAAATCCATTGAAGGACATAGAAGAAAAGGTATGTAGTAATGCAAGAATAAGTTTTATTTATGGAAGAAATTTCATAGAGGGTATGAGGCATGAGCATATGTATTTTTCTTTAATTCTAAAAGTTCGTAAAGCGGAAGTAGATGTACCTATAGAAGTTGCAGATTTGTTGAATGATTTTTAGGATATTGTATTTGATTATGTGCCTAATGGATTACCACCTGTAAGGAAGATCAGTCATTAAATGGACTTGATTCCAAGAGCTAGTATTCCAAATAAGGTAGCACATAGAATGACACTAGCAAAAAGTGAAGAGTTGAACAAACAAGTACAAGAGTTGTTACAGAAGGGGTTGATTTGAGAGAGTCTAAGTCCATGTGTTGTACTAGAAGTATTAGCACAAAATAAGAATGGAGAATGGATTATGTGTACATATTCTAGGGCTATCAACAAGATCACAATCAAGAATAGGTTTCCATTGTCATAGATGGATGATATTATGGATTGTTTGAGCGGAGATATGTATTTCACAAAGATAGATCTAAAGAGTGGATATCATCAAATTCAGATCAGAAAAGGAGATGAATAAAATACTCCCTTCAAAATAAAGCAAGGGTTGTATGAGTGGTTAGTCATGCCTTTTGGGCTAACCAATGCACTGAGCACTTTCATTCGGCTCATGAATGAGGTTATGAAAGAATTTCTAGGTAAGTTTGTCATTTTTTACCTAGATGATATTTTGATCTTTAGTAAGACATTGGAGGAGGATATAATGCATATTTGTAGAGTGTTTGAAAAGTTAAGAGAAGTGAAATTGTTGATTAATTTTAAGAAGTGCAATTTTGTGAAGGAATTAGTGTATCTAGGATTTTTAGTTTCAACAAAAAATCTAAAAATGGACTCAAAGAAAGTGAAGGCTATCCTCAAATGGCCTACTCCAAGGAGTGCTACTGAGGTAAGATCTTTTCATGATTTGGATAGCTTTTACAAAAAAATTATAAAGAGTTTTAGCAGTGTTTATGGGCCCTTGACTGAAAGAAAGAGAGGGGATGGGAAAGTGTTTAAGTGGACTACAAGGGCGGATAAGAGTTTTAAACTATTGAAACAAAAAGTTACAAAACAACATGTTTTAGCAATTCCAAATTTTAATAAGGTGTTTCAAGTAGACTGTGATGCTAGTGGTACTGCAATAGGAGCTATTTTGAGACAAGAAGGTAGACGTGTTGCTTATTTCAGTGAGAAGTTAAATGATCGAAAGAAGAAATACTATGTTTATGATTTTAAATTTTATGCTATAGTTCAGGCATTGAAAAAGTGGAGACACTATCTCCTTCCTAAGGATTTTTTTATATATATTGATCATCAAGATTTGCAATATTTGAAGAGTCAAGGAAAGTTGAATTAGAGGCATTTGAAATGTGTTGAAATTTTGCAGAGTTACACATTTATTTTGAAACATAGAAGAGGAAAGTCTAATAGAGTTGCATATGCACTTAGTAGGAGAAAACTTTTGCTAATAGAGACGCAAATTGAGGTGGTTGGGCTCTAGGAACTCGAGAGTTTATATCCAGAGGATCTTGATTTTGGTGAAGCTTATAAATATTGTACAAAACCTATTACTCTAGACATAACAAAGTGGTTGGACTTCATCATCCAAGATGGTATTCTATTCAAAGGGAGTCAGTTGTGCATTCTACGAAGTTCTATGAGGGAGAATCTCATCAAGGAGAAGCATAGTGGAGGATTGGTTGGACATTTTGGTCGAGGTAAAACCCTTTCTCTAGTTAGTGAAAATTATTACTAGCCATAGTTATAACAAGATGTCAAGAACTTTGTACAAAGTTACAAAATATGTCAAATGGAAAAAGGAGCAAAGTAGAATACAGGGTTGTAGCAGCCATTACTTGTACTAGAGAAGCCATGGGAGGATATCAGTATGACTTTGTTCTTGGTTTACCAAGGACTTAGAGGGGGCATGATTCAATTTTTGTGGTGGTTGATAGGTTATCAAAGATGACACATTTCATTCCCTACAAGAAGACTAATGATGTTGTTCATGTGGTGAAATATTTTTTCAAAGAAGTGGTGAGACTACATGGTCTACCAAAGAGCATAGTTTCAGATCGAGACACTAAGTTTGTTGGATATTTCTCATGCATATTGTAGAAGAATTTAAAGATAGATTTGAAGTTCAAATCATCACATCATCCATAGACTAATGAGAAGACAGAGGTGGTGAATAGGAGTTTAGGGAATTTGTTGAGATGTTTGGTTGGAGATAATCCAACACTAGTAAATTTTAGCTTGAATTTTGATGACGATTAGTTGATTTTTTGATGCACATTAGTCAACCAAATGACCATTATTGTTGTTTAACTTTTTGCATCAGTTATTCGACACATTATATGTTTTTCACATATTCGACCTTTATAGTTATTGAAATATTGACTGATTCGACGTCGAAATCATCACTTCAATCTGGAAGAATGTTTGACATATCTTTCACTTTTTTGACCAATCTTGGTCGCATTTTCGAGCACATATGGTCAAAAAATCCATCCATGAAATACGTTGACTATATAGCATTGTAGTCAAACTTAAAGTAGTTTAGTCAAAATTATTGTCAAAATATCGACGATCGTTGGTCAAAAAATTCATCGAGAGTATAGCATTCTCGTCGAACATACAATCTTTGGTGGTCAAAAAATTGACATCAAATTAAGTTTTTTTATAAATAAAATATATTATGAAATCTATTAATATATTATAGTGATTTATGGGTGCCATCTATACGTGATCTGGCTATTATGGGTTCCATCTAATGTTTACAACTACATCCTCAAGTCAAAAGGCTAAGGAAGTGAATGCATATGTATTAAGAAACTCTACTTATTATCATAGATTATAACTCAAACAAATTACTTTAGTTCATGATATACAATTAAAATCATACATATCTTCTCTTAATCACTTCCCCAAAACATTATCTATCCTCATACCTTGCACATATTTGTTTACTCTTAACAGTCATTGCTTTCTTTGCATCCACTATTTAGGTCTTCATTGTGAGTGATGAGTACATCACTTTCATATTGATATTTACCACTATCATATCACTATCAACTATCATGCCCTTGGTCCTCGTGTTCATAATATCTCTATTTCTATACAATGCTGGTGGTCTTTTTTGTTTGTGGCAATGATCCCTATATCATAGAACCACTATGTTTCCTTTAATCATCCATTATTTGAAGTATTTATCTTTACTATAATAACAAAATTCTCACATATCACTATTTTCAAAAAATGATGTCACTACAATGTCTTTCCTTTGTTCTCTTGACCCTGGGTCTCATTGTGCATCTTCACTTGGAAAATCCAATTAATTGATGGCTGCTATCTCTATATGTTTCTTTACTATTAATGGATAATTAGGACCATTTTTATCATGGTTGACTTTAGCTCTGTCAAAATAGTGCTTTGATGCCCTATCCATGTTTCCATACTCCTACCATCAAATATATGTGAGGATCATATCTTTGATATAAAAAATCATATTCTTATAAAAGTTCCCTTTCTCTTATTGGCATTTTGTCCTCAAACATTGTAACAGTCATGTTTAGTTCTATTGATCCATTACAACATCTTATTACTATAGCATTGCTCTTTATTTGTGCATTGAAAACTCTTTTTGGAAACAATTGTCTTCACACAGTCATGCAAATGCCTTTGAATCCTTATCATGAAGTATATTATTGTTGTTATCATTATACCTATCATATAATTATCATTTGATGTTTTCAAATCTTGCAAGAACTATCACTTTATGTAACTAGAAAATATTCTATGACTAAGATTTGGCTTCTTTCTCTCTTGCAAGCATTTGTGGGTAGCAGAGTGGGAGGATTCAGTAGTTTGACCTTGGGATTTGTCATTCAAGAAATGACATATCCCTTTTATTTTCATATGCAAATAATACATATTGCAAATGTCAAAAAGTATTCAGGACAAAAAGGAACCAAAGACCATTGATATACTTCTTGCATTTTCTAAGAATATAGAATAGCACAATAAACTATAAAGTCATGATTCCTGAAACACTATTTCTGTTACAGTTCCCCAATTCACTCCACTACTCCACATTGACAGAAAGATCAAAATAGCACAAAAAAGTCAAAATTTACAGTTTGCCCAAGACTAAAAATGCATTCATCCATAAAAGAAAAGGAACTACTCTAACATTATGCAGATAAAGAACAAGTTTAAATCGTAGTATTTATTCACTATTTGGAGACATGAAGAAGCAATATTACAATGGAAATAGAGAGTAATTACTAAATAAGACCTCCTTGCAACCGATCCTAGGTTGAAATTATTGTCCATACCTTTCGATGGTTTGTCAATCCAAGGTCCATTCATGATATTTAAGATGTTGTAAGCATCCGTATAATCTAGATCTAGTAGTAGTTTTGGGGTTAATAAGAAACACCTACAAAATGAAAGTCATTTGCATCAGTCATTTGGAGTGTCAAATTCCATCTATCCCAAAATTGACAAGGTAAAGAACTATCAAACATAAATGAAATCCATTCTTACTGTGGTGTGTTTGGTTGACTTGCAGCCCTAACTAGTCATTGAAACATGTTCCTTTCATTTATGGGATCCATTCCTCGTATACACAAGAATGAATATGCCAGAGCATGACCTTGTAAGACACTTTAATTAATGCAATAAAGAAGCTCATAGTTTACTCTCCATATTTGTATGCTAGCATAACATTCTAGAAGTCTTTAACATACTATGCCATTGCTAAAATAAAATATGTAAATTTCAATATCTAATATCAAGACTTAAAATAACAATATGAACATTATAAATATCTACCATATAAAATTCTACTAACCTTGATTTATTTCATCTACCACATGAAATGGGCAGTTTGTAAGGTCCTGTAGTGAAACAAGATACAATATTGTTGATACTGATTGTTCCTATTGAAAAGTCATCATTTTGTTAGCATTTCATAAATGTACAAAATTATCATGGAAAATGATTGCATTCTATGTAAGTTTGAAAGTGAACTTAACCCATACCCCTCCAGACTGGCAATGAGCACTAAGTACCTCCAACTATCCAGTTTTCTTGAAAAGGCATAAAGTCAAAGCTTACCACAGAAGGAACATCTACGTCAAGGTAAACTAAGGATTCTCCAAAGATCTACAAGTTCTTTCAGGGAAAGATGAAAACAAGAACAAAAAAAATATGGATAATAATTTTATGTACTTGACCACAAACATTAAGGTACAACAAAATAGCTAAGTTACTTGTACAGATATGGGCAAAGACATCTAGTACGTGGATAGAGGCAAAAAAAAGTTTTGGGGGTTTGCATATGTGTGGTCAAGAAAAAAAATTGTGTGCATGGGTGGGTGGGTGTGTGTGCATGTGGGTGTGTCTATGTCTGTGTGTGTGTGTGTGTGTATCTATATATATATACATATATATGTATATATATATATATATATATATATATATATAGATGTACATATATACATACATACATATATATATATATATATATATATATATATATATATATATATATATATATATATATATGTATATATATATATATATGTATATATATATATATATATATATGTATATATATATATATATATATATATATATATACATATATATATATATATATATATACATATATATATATATATATATATATATATATATATATATACATATATATATATATATACACACACACACACACACACACACACACACAAGAAAATCTTAAAGAAATATATGGAATTAAACCATTTCATAGTATGATACTTCATCATTGATCAATGGAAAATGCCAAAGATAAATATTAAATGTTAATTGATAGTTCAAAAATATTCAAATAAGGCATATCATATATGTCTACATTCACGATTCCAATGATAATCATTACAATTACAAAATGCAGTTCAAGATTCATCAATCATCAAAAGGATTATCAAAAAAATCATCACCTATTGGATTTTCATTTTCAGCTGCTACGAGTTCAAGATCATTTGAACCGAAAGCAGTTCCACTTGCATAGATGCATCATGTGTAGGGATGCCATCATCATCAGCTGCAGTGAGTCTAGTAAGATCCTCAATGGTTGCATGATTTAAAGTAATAAGGACACTATATTCCACAATCACAAGGACAATCCATACAAGGTACAAAAGAGTGATAAAATTATTGTAATCAATCATGTACAATGCAATGTTAATAGTGGATTAGAAAGAATGCTCAACACAAAAATAGAAAAAGTAGTAGATCTACAGCATGGAAGAAGAGAAAAGAAGCGTGACAATGCAAAATACCTAGCACCTATAGAGTTTCTTTCACAATGGGTCTAGAGTATATATGAAAAGAAGTGAAAGTATCAGACTTTATCTAGGAACTTTGTATCCTAAATAGTAGACAAAGATTTCAATGGTAGTACATATTACCTTTATTTTCTTTCAAGCAAGAAATCATTTTAAAGGAATTCATTATTGGAAATGCTTGATTACATAAAGTATAACTTTTATATGTCCCTTAAAACTATCCAGTTTATTTGAAAAATGAGTCAATACAAAGCATTAATATCAATATGGAGGTCCATAAACCATACCTAAGGAGTGTTTTCAACATGTGTGGTGCATAATAGACCAAGTTAAAACATCTTTAAATCACATATTATTGAGACAGTCAGTTTTAGACTGTTTAGGGACAGTTTTGGGGTAGTTAGAAATGGTTGCAGTTGGTTTTAGTGAATTAGAAGTCTATATCAATGTTGATCCACAGGTTTGGAGACATGATATAGAGTTGGGGATGTAAGGGGATGCCTTTTTAATGTATCAAATCAATAAACACCAGTGATTCTTGCAACTATGTCTCTGCCCATGGGTACAGTCCACCATAACAAGGTAACCGTGAATTCTCATGTTCATTTAAAATGTGATCTTGATGGGATGATAATGTAGGATCATGTAATAATGTTTTATTTACATGTTTAAGCAACTATATCATGTTTGGATTATTCTTGAGACAGAGACATTGACTGGTATTTGGGTCGGTGACTAATTTTTGGGTACAGTCAGCATTTCTGGGTTGATATCCTTTAAGTTGATGTAACTCTCTAGTGCAGGGCACCCTGGCAAAGGCATGAAAAGAGAGTCATTTAGACTCATGAAGGTTGAATGATCTAGAAGGATCAAAATATGGATGTAATTGGACTTGTGGTCCATTTTGTATTTGATGCATTTGAATGTAATAATCCTAAACATATAAAGTCATGTAATAGGAGGTGAATGGCATTATAAGGTCAAAATGCACCTAGGGGGGTCATTAAGGGTCATTATGTTGATCCTAGCCTAGTAGAGGGATATAAAGACCTATAAGGTCTATATTAAATGTAATGTGGCCACTAGGGCCAATAAAATGTTGTAAAAGCACTAAAAGTGCCAAAGTGTGTAATCTACCTATAATGGCAAAATAGGCCTAAACAAAGGCTTAGTTGGGATTATCAAGGGTTTAGGAGGGCAATGGAAGTAGGATAGCCTTTCTAAAAGGTTGATATGAATGAAAAGGGGTAGAATTTATCAAAGTTGACAACTTTTTGTCAACTAGACAGCCAACATAAACAAAAAACTAATCATAACAGTCATAATAAATGACTATGTGCAGTTGATAGGGAAGTTAACCATCAATCAGTCTTTGGTGTTTCTATTTGATGGTGTAGTCATGATTTAGGAGAGGGGAGAGGAGTAAGAAGATATTTTTAAGAGTTTTGTGTCACAAAAACATTGTAACATATGCCTTGATACAATAAAATGTAAATACATTTCAAAAGACCCTATCACTGCCCGTGAGGGTACAATTGGTATTTGATGCTCAAAATTGCTCTTTCATATAGAATATGAATAGAAATAGATGGTTTAATATTATGTTATGTTCCTTAATACATTCAAAGGGTTTTGGAGAAGTTTTAGTGTGTTTGAAAACCACATAGAGGTGACTGTTCCTGTACAGTCAGAGTATACACTGTGTATTGTTTGGGTGTCATGACAGGTTATGAATGAATCCTCTCAACCAAGGGTGATATGGGATATGAAGAAGGATACATTGGTGTTATAAATATGTTTCCTTATGTGTTTATTGTATGACATGCAAGGGATGGTAGTGTTTGATCTCAAATTGATGAGATTCATTGATTGAAGGGTCACTGGAATTGGACCAGTCATGGTCTAGATGATTAGTCCATTTGAGGACCACTTTTATTTGCTTGGATAGTCATGATATGGTCAAGGGATGATGTTAGATCCATTTAATGGATCTAGAAAGGTGTAGAGGTGTTTATTTGAGCAAGCCTAGGGTATATGGCCTAAAAGAGAGGGCTAGGTTGTTGGGGTGTTAAAAAAAATTGAAACTTCTTACAAAGTTGAAAATATTTGGGTTGGAACTACATATAGATTCTATATATGGTTAGGGAAGTTTGGTTAGATGAGTAGATAACACTTTCTTTATAATAGGAGGCCTAATGGAGGGGTAATTACAGTGCACCAATCATTAAGACTATAATCACAAAAAGAAACACTCTTTGTCAACAATGTTCAAAATCATTAGGACTATAGAAAAATCATTAAGACTATAGAAAATCAAATTCTAGAAATGGATGTTCTGATTCTTTTCCATTACAATAATTGAGCATTCATCATTTGGTATTGTGTATTCCATTTAAGTATGTCAGGCACAAAGTTTTTCATTTAGATTCGACAAACATGCAAATTTGACCAAGCATTATTGGGAACTTGACCCAGCAGCAAATAGACTTGTGATATGATTATCACAATAGTACATGTGTTGCTAGGTAAGCTCCCAGTAGTGCTTAGGAAAATTTTCATGTTCACAATAGTACATGTGCATATAAGAGTCGATCAAAAAAGGTATATGCACAGGTGACACACATGCAGATTTGTTGACCAAGCATTACTGGGAGCTAGACCCTACAACAAATGGACTTGTGATGATTTTTCACAATACTACATGTGTTTTAGGGTAAGCTCCCAGTAGTGCTTACAAAAATTTGCATATTCATCACATGTGCATATGAAATGACTCTAATTTTCTCAACACAAACAGACATTTATCATAGCCATAGAAACTTGATTATTTTTATATGGGATACACCAAGGAGTACCATAAAAAATATTAACCATTTACAAACATGAAAAGTAAACCTAAATCAAATAGCTCATTTTTTATCAGCATGAGTAGTCTCTGTGTATATGAAAAATGAATGAAATATCAAGCTGCAATAAAATAGTGAACAAAATAGTATTCCACATAGAGTGAATGAAATATACCATCAAAAGAAGGTGACAAAATCCTATCACCAAGTACAGACATGGGAAATCAAAAGGGGACAAAAGACAAGAAATAATAAAAATTATTACGACTATAGAAAAATCATTAAGACTATAATCACAAAAAGAAACTCTTTGTCAACAATGTTCAAAAACATTAGGACTATAGAAAAATCATTAAGACTATAGAGAATCAAATTCTAGAAATGGACGTTATGATGCTTTTCCATTATAACAATTTAGCATTCATCATTTGGTATTGTATATTCCATTTAAGTATTTCAGGCACAAAGTTTTCCATTTAGATTTGACAAACATGCAGATTTGACCAAGCATTACTGGGAACTTGACCCAGCAGCAAATGGAATTGTGATATGATACATGTGTTGTTGGGTAAGCTCCCAGTAGTGCTTAGGAAAATCTGCATGTTCACAGTAGTACATGTGCATATAAGAGTCGACCAGAGAAGCTATATGCACAGGTGAAAAACATGTAGATTTATCAACCAAGTATTATTGGGAGCTAGACCCTGCAACAAATGGACTTGTGATGATTTTTCACAATAGTACATGTGTTGTAGGGTAAGCTCCCAATAGTGCTTACACAAATCTACATGTTCATCACCTGTGCATATGAAATGGCTCTAATGGCAGATACAGTCATTGAACAACCATTTTGTCAACTCTAATTTTCTCAACAAAGAGGGACATTTATCATAGCTGTAGAAATATGATTATTTTTAAATGGAATACACCAATGAGTACCATCTGAAATATTGACCATTTACAATCATGAATAGTAAACCTAAATCAAATAGCTCATCTTTTTATCAGCATGTGTAGTCTCTGTGTATATGAAAAATGAATGAAATATCAAGCTGAAATAAAATAGTGAACAAAAATTCAAATTCAAGGCCTAATTTATCAAGAGCAACAAATAATGTGGAACCCCATGACAATCAAAAAAAGAAACACACTTCGTCAACAATGTTCAAAATCTTGTCACCAAGCACAAACATAGGAAATAAAAAAGGGACAAAAGACAAAAAAAAAAGATAAATAATTAGGACTATAGAAAAATCATTAAGAGTATAGAAAATCAAGTTCTAGAAATGGATGGTTTTGATGCTTTTCCATTACAAAAATTGAGCATTCATCATTTGATACTTCTTGGTGTGTTCCATTTAATTATTTCAGGTAAAAAGTATTCCATTTGCATTTGACAAACATGCAGATTTGACCAAGCATTACTGGGAACTAGACCCGACAATAAATGGACTTGTGATGATTTTCACAATAGTGCATGTGTTGTTGGGTTAGCTCCTAGTGGTGCTTAGGAAAATCTACATGTTCATCACCTATTTCTTTGAAAATTTTCCAGATTCTGAGAAGAGGTATGAGTGGAGGCCAAAGAAGGGATAATTGTGAAGGTTTCATAGAGCTATGTTACTTTTTTCCCAACTCAACTCAGTAAAGAAGATATTCTCTATAATTTTAGAGATCTAGAAAATCTTCACAAATATCCCTTCTAGCCTCCACTAAATATACGTGTTATCAGAATCTAAAAACTTCAATCATTGATCCATTTGGTTTTGACAAGGAATACACCAAGGAGTACCATCATAAATATTGACCATTTACAATCATGAATAGGTGAAACCTAAATCAAATAGCTCATCTTTTTATCAGCATGTGTAGTCTCTGTGTATATGAAAAATGAATGAAATATCAAGCTAAAATAAAACAGTGAACACAAATTCAAATTCAAGGCTTAATTTATCAAGAGAAACAAACAATGCAGAACCCCATGACAATCAAAAAAACAAACATGCTTTGTCAACAATGTTCAAAATCTTGTCACCAAGCACAAACATAGGAAATAAAAAAGGGACAAAAGACAAAAAATAAGAAAAATCATTAGGACTATAGAAAAATCATTAAGACTATAGAAAATCAAGTTCTAGAAATGGACGGTTCTTATGCTTTTCCATTACAACAATTGAGCATTCATCATTTGATACTTCTTGGTGTATTCCATTTAAGTATGTCAGTCACAAAGTATTCCATTTACATTTGAAAAACATGCAGATTTGACCAAGCATTACTGGGAACAAGACATGACAACAAATGGACTTGTGATCATTTTCACAATAGTACATGTGTTGCTGGGTTAGCTCCCAATAGTGCTTAGGAAAATCTACATGTTCATCACCTGTTTCTTTGAAAAGTTTCCAGATTCTGAAAAGAGGTATGAGTAGAGGCCAAAGAAGGGATATTTGTGAAAGTTTCATAGAGCTATGTTACTTTTGTCCCACCTCAACTCAGTAAAGAAGATATTCTGTAGAATTTTAGAGATCTAGAAAACCTTCACAAATATCCCTTCTTATAGCCTTCACTAAATATACGTGTTCTTAGAATCTAAAAACTTTGATCATTGATCTATTTGGTTTTGACACAAGGTAATGATCTTACATAACTATTCACTCAAGAACATGTTTCCATAAGTAATTTAAATCACTGTTGTAGTGACTGTACCCACAGGTAGAAATTTACTATTGCAAGGATGATTTTTATTTATTAATTGGAATCATTACAAATTTGGTCTCTTACACATCCCACCCTACTTCTCTCCTTCCACTCATGGTGTAAGAGCACCAAGGTCAAGGATGGGACCTAAGGAGTGCACCAGGGTCACTGATAGATCCTCAGGTAGAGATGAAGACAAATGGCCCTCAAGGGTCATTTGATGATGTAATAGACCAATAATGGTCATGAAATGATGTTTTGATCATATATTGATCATATTGTAATGAGATCAAGGATGTAAGCCTTTATGGGATTTAAAAGGATAAAGTGTACCTAGGGGTCACTAAGGGTCATTATGCTAATCCTAGAGAATATGAATTGGTGAAAGACCTATAAGCTCAATAATATTTGTATTATGGCCAATAGAGCCTTAAAAGTGATGTCAAAGTAGTCAAGGTGCAAAAATATGTAATTTCCTCTTATTGGCAAAATATGTCCTATAAGGGTCATATGGGGGTTATAGGTTAGATTGGATTAAAAACATTGTCTTTAAACCTTTTATAAGTCTTTAAGTATGGGCATTATATGTTATGTTGTTGAGTGGACAACTTTTTTTGTCAACTTGACAACAATCTTTGGTTTATTTTGTTGACAGTCAATTTAGACTGTTTAGGAACAGTTAAAAAAATAGCTAGTTGGTGGTTGTCAGGTTATTTGGGGAGAATGGAGTCTATTTTGAGGGGGATCCATGTGATGAAGGGTGTGAAGAAAGGTGGTTTGAAAAATCATGAAGATGTAACAAGATTATCATCAATAAAATCTATTTCTCTATATTTTTGTATCTCATTGTCTTGAAGGAATAGTCAGTGAATCCATAACTCCAATGGTTGATGAAATGTGATTGAGACTTGGTTAAGTAATATAAAACACTCCTCCATATCTTATTTTCATGTTTTTGTATTTACCTTAGCATTTGGTTTGATCTCAAGGAAGAACAATTGACTGGCGTGACTATGACTAGCTTTTAGAGGGTACAATCAGCAGTTTAAGGTTCTATTCCTTAATACAATATGGCTAAGGTCAGCCATCCCCCTAAACCATGGTACCAACAATATGGCTAAGGTCCTATATCTCTTCCATAGACTTGTCCTTGTACACAACATGGGTTTCACACATCTTTATGTCAAGGGATATTCTCTAATTTTAATTGAAGCATGCAAGAAAAGAGTTTTCCAAAATTGGTGAATCCATTATGCTTAGCAAAAATCCTGGATGCTTCTTCATAAATTTGATAACTTTACATTATCTCAAATACGTACAGAAATGGAAATAGGTTATCTGATCTACTCGCAAATTAGGCATGTGATAGGGATAAAATGGTGTTTGCTAATTGTATGCACCCTAAAATGGTCGCCTAGACTTTGGGCCCCATTTATTTGATTTATCAACCCTGAATCATTTTGATCAATAATCAATATTTTCAACATTATCAATTTCTTGATCAAATCTTAATTTCGATCATATATTGTATTTTTATCCTATGGGCTAATCATTTATCCTAAGTCTTTACTTGATTAAAAGGAATATTTCCTCCCCTTTTGATTAAATAAAAAGCCCCACCTTTTCATCTTATCCTAAGTTGCACAAATAAAACACTATTCCTATTTTATAAAAAGGAGAAAAGCACTTTTTGTCTCATATGGACATAAAGTCAACTCTTATTTTCCTATTGGAGGATATGTGTGCACATGGATTGCTCCTCTTTTAAACTCCACTGCTGATTAAGACTTTTTGCCTCTTAATCTCCATGGTCCATTTCACCTCATTTCTTATAAAAGGAGAGCTCTCTCCTTCATTTGCATATACCATGTTTTTATGCTAATGTTATGCTGCAGGTTTTAGGTGCATTTGGAGCTTTTGGAGATCATTGCTACATCAAGCTTTTATTGGATTTCCTCATTGCTTCATAGTTTAGACTTCATTTCTTGCATTATCATAGCATCCATAGCTTCATTTCATAGCTTAGTTTCTTTTATGCAATAGATTAGCTTCACATAGCTTAATTAGGAAGATTGTAATCCATTGCTATTTCCTTTCATAGTTGCATTGTACTTTCATTTTGATAGATTAATCTTTGCATCATCATTTAGATTTGCATTGCATTGCATATTTGATTCTTGGAGATATTGGCATTGTTGCCCTTGTCTTCATTTGAATCTCTCATTGTGTGGTTGACTAGCAAGGTCATGAGTTCATAGCTCTAGCTGAGAGCAATTTTCAATCTTGCAACTCCATGCATAGAGAGCTATGAGCCGCTTTGTGAGGCCTCATTCTTGAGCAACCTTGCATGTAATGGTTCATAGAAGTGCACCATTTTAGTGCCCCTGACGGACTATCGCCCGACCCACCTGGAGTATATCACCCACCAGTGCTGAGGTATATCACCTGGCATCGTGCGAAGTATCGCGTGGTTATAGGTATATCACCCCAGTAGCCTGGAGTATATCGCCTGGTTAATTTCTGCCGTGCTTACATTTTGGTCAGTTTCAGTTGCTGTTAATCAGGCTAGGTCTTAGAGTAGGCTTCTCACCCTGATGTTTGAGGCCTGTCTTGACTCTAAATTTCTAGTTTTAGTCCTCCGGGATAGCATCATTTGATTTACGAAATCACCTTGAAATAATTGTCAAGTTGGAAGATCATTCTTGGTGCCAAGGTTCATCTCTAAGATTGTTAGCTACATTCTTGGAAAATTTTAGTACTCTTATTGTCCAAATCGCTTTCATTTAAATCTCAATTTCAATTATCTTTTGGCCTAGTCCAACCTCCTGATTCAAAAGTGTAAGGGTAGTCACCCTTTGATTTGAAGCACCTCTTTGACAGTGTTGGTAAAGCCCTTTTTTTATCTTTTCATTTCTCTTTGGACAATAGAGGACTTTGATTGTCCTAGTTTGGCGTTGACACTTTGAGAGATCACCTTCTCATTGAGAGTATCTTTCTTTCATGTCAGTTACGACAAGGTACCAAGTCAATCAAGGGAAGCGACCCCCCATTGCCTTTAGCCAGTTACCACCCATCAAGACTCGTCGACAACCTAAGGGAAAAGGACCCCTTTTTGATCAATCTCCTAAGAGTGAATTTGAAGTTTGTTTTAATCCGGGAGCTAATCCTAGTGAAGTGAGCACCTCTTTTATACCACTTTCATCAAGTATGGACATGAGTTACACTTTCACCTGACAACAAAGAGAAGCCATGAATCAAACTCTTGAGGATATCTTCCAACGACACAGAAGAGAGTATGGTGGTTCTTCTCATGCTAGTCCACCCGGGTCACCTCCCAACAATGTGAGGTATTTTGATGCTCACCAACGAGCTGAGAGACATCATAAGCAAACTCACTCAGATTCAGGGTCACAACACGCAGACCAGAACAATGAATCTAGTGATCACCACATAAACGCAGCCAATGCAATAAGGCATTTGAGACAATCCTCCCCACTTAAAGACACCTCTCGATATGCAAATACAAGATTGAGAAGCATTGAGAGAGAGAAGAAAGCCTACTTAGATGAACAGGCTGCTAAAAAGGAAAAATTCAGACATCTAGAGGAAGAGGAACGTGCATTGTTGGACATACAGAAAAGAGTCACCCAAGAAGAAGAAGATAGACTCTATGCACAACAACTCCAAAGCTGATTCAATGGGAGGGGAACCAATAGTGGGACCAACTCACCCCCATCTACCCCTTCCCCAAGCCCTAGAAGAAGATCAAGGATGCCCTCACGATCCCCAAGTCCTAGAGGGAGAAGGGTTTCAAGATATGACCATCATAGGAGACAGTCATCTCGTAGACATTCAAAGCAACCCTCCCAATGAGCACATCATGGCTCACAACATGGAGGAAGTTATGCTAAATTTGATCATATGGATTTCATGACTATGCAACAAGAACCATCCTTTCAACCATATGTGGAGCAATATGTGGAACAAAACAAAGACCAATTCTTGGAAAGTCTTATTAACAAAGGTGATAAAGTTCCATATAATTTAGATGTTCACCAAAAGATCAAGAAACAGAGCCCTTCAACTGATGAGGTGATCTTACAAATGCAAAAGGATATAGACAGGATGAAGGCTCCCAAGAGCACGTTTCATTTGGACTCCATATGTCCTAACCCCATTGACAAAAGTGTGGTGATGGTAGAATTCCCTAAGAAAGCTGAGTTCCCAACATATGACAAATATGATGGCACTAGTGACCCTCACGACCATGTTCGACAGTTCTACATAATGAGCTTTTCCTTTCACCATGAAGACTCCTACTTGATGAGATTATTCCCAAGGAGTTTAAAAGGTCAAGCCATGGAGTGGTTCACCAACCTTTCCCCTCCAGTAAAGACATTTAAAGAACTTGTCCAAAGGTTTGTTCAGCATTTTTCTTACAACTTATCGAGGTCGGTCACAATGCTTGATTTGTGCAAACTCAAGCAAAATCAAAGGGAATCTTTTGTCACATTTTTACAACGATGGAGGTGATTGTGTTCAAAATACCCAAGGATAATTCCTGAAGAGGATAGAATTGATATCATTGCGAGCAATCTAATACCAGAACTAAGATATGAAGTCAAGAAAATCCCATTTAATTCCTTTCATACTATGGTAGAGGTGGCATGTCACATTGAGGATGTCCTGAAAGAACAAGGAATTTTGGCTAAACCAACAAATAACAACAATAGCCAAAATAACAATACTAATGGTAACAAGGACAAAAAGAACTCCTATTGGAACAAAAACAAGCAAGTGGTCAATGACGGAGTTGTTGACTCATCTCAAGTCAAAAATGAAGGAGTTCTTAACCTCTCTCATGCAGTTCAAGCTATGAAGCTACAAACGTCTTCAACACAACAAGACAAACCTAAGTATCAAAGGAGATCTAAAACAGAGAAAAGACAATTTACCAAATTGGGAGAATCTTATGCAGATGGTTTTAAGACATTAGTTGCTCATAATTTGGCACACCCATAGGATCCTACAAAACATCATATACCGGATCCTTTACCTCATTGGTGGGATGCGAAGGCTTTTTGCGTTTTCCATAATGGGATTGGACATGACATAGAAAATTGTTTTAAACTCAAGCATCTTGTCCAAGACCTTATTGAGAAAGGACAATTACAAGTTGATGGGTTAACCACTAATGCAGATCATAAAGCCTTTAAAGACCCCTTGCCTAAGTATGAGAAAGGAGAGAATTCTAAGAATGGCAAGGCGGTTATCAACTACACCTACACAAATGCAGAGAACGTTATTAACATGCTTGAAGTTGTGGATGATAGTGTCAACATGGTGAGAGGGAAAGACCCTTATGGACATAATGTGGACTCAACTCCTATGACTGATGAAAGACCCGATGTGGTGATAAGAGGTCCTCACTCACAAAGAATGCCCCAGTCCCTCAATGCTGTCACTAGGGGCCAGGCCCAAGCACCCATTATCATCAGAGGTCCTTGCACTAGCAAGTCTAAGCAGCCCATGTCCAAAGGCATTCCTCCTAAATCTACTGTTGGTCCTGATTCCAATTATAATCTTATTGACCAATTACAACGTACACCCGCATAGATATCCATTTTTGAGCTTTTAGAATTTGTCCCCTAAACATAAGCATGTCCTTGAAGACGCTTTACGAGCAGCCAGTGTCCCTAACAATTTAGATATTGATCAATTCCAGAATATGGTCAACCATTTGGCTAGCCCTCATTACCTCACCTTCTCAGAAGAAGATGACAAATCCATCAGTCACCCACATAACTTGGCCTTACACATCAAAGTCATGATTCATAAAACCGGTGTCAGGTGTGTACTGATAGATGGGGGTGCGAGGCTCAATATTTGTACCATGAGTTTGTTGCTGGCTCTAGGATATTCTGAGAATGTCATTGACACAAGGAAAAAGATCATGATCAAAGCATATGACGAAGTAGAAAGAAGTTCTAAGGGATTGGCTGTTTTGCCTATTCGCATTGGTCCAGTAGAAAAAGATATCTTATTTCAAATTATTGATGTTGGACCTTTAGCCTACAACATTTTGCTAGGTAGGCCATGGATTCACGAAATGCAAGTAGTCCCATCAACATATCACCAGTGTGTTAAGTTTCCCCATAACGGTGTAGAAATTTGCATCCCTGGAGATAGTGCTTTGTCAGTTAATAACATTTCTATGGGATCACATGTACCTTTGAATAGGGAAGCTGACAGTCCTAGTAGTTCACTTGAACAATGCAAGCAGAAGTTCAAGACCATAGATCTTGGGATGGGAGATTATTAAATTGATTCTTTTACAAAAATGCCCATCTCTCCTAGGTCTTATGGGAGACCATCACCAAGTGTGAGGCCTTCGTCATCAGTAATGACATTATTTGGAAAATTTGTTGAGTCTTCAGTTCCCATTCAGGAAGAGAAAGAGGAAGTTGCCATACGGGACTGGATATATCACGAGGGAAAATACAAACACAACGAGAATTTTGCTCCTTCACCTGAAGCTTATGGGAAAGGGTATACACTGGTTAAAAATATGGGATATCCAGGATATGGTCCCCTTAGTCATAGGCTGGATGCTAAAGCTGAGCCTCTTGATCATGCTCTTTTCGGATGAAAGAATAAGTCCACGGTTGGCTTAGGTTTTGAGAATAAGAAAAAGAAAGGTGTCTCTGTCCCAGCTGCGACGGACAGTGACAATGACTCAGATTATACGCCTGATCTTTCTAATCAACAAGATGTGTCTGATGATTGGGTGCCCTCAACAAATCTCCTTTGGGGAGATTCCACAGATTTGATACTTAACAGTCCTACTATCCCAGCTGCGACGGATAGTGACTGTATGACTGCTAGATTGACAAAGGAAAGTGTTACTGTCCTAGCTATGATGGATAGTACCAATACTAGCACTAGAGAGGGGGAAACCCTTCCTAACCTTGAGGCTTCTACATCACGAGGCCCAAATGATGACTCAGACACAGACTCCCATGAATATGAGTGGGACTCACTTTCAGATGCAACAGTTGATCTGGACGTAGATATTGTCCATGCCTATAGTGCCCAATCCGATGCGGCCAACGATCCTAGTGTAGGACTAGAGGATTGCACTCCTCAAATTGCCTTAGTGGATGATGCTTCGTTTGATAGGATGAATCCTAATTTAGGTATCTTAGAAGAAGACTTGATGAACTCCGATTATATGGTCACCAAAGATGACACCTTTCGCATAAACAACATTGAACCAGTCATTGACCTACCCCTTGTTCACTTTGACCTAATTGACTGGTCTCAGTGCCATCAAGAGCCTATCTTCCTCACTTTTCAAAATGATTATGAAATTGCCTGCTATCTAAATGCTCTTGAACCCGTGGCTTCTTCCACCAGTGAACCAACAATCAGCATGACAGAGCCTGATATTAAGTACCTCAGTCTAAAAATAAAAGAGAAAGAAAAAAAGAAAAATAGGTTTGATGGCGAAAACCACTTTGTGGCGGTATCAGAACCAAAAATAGTAAAAAGAAATGACGCATCCGAAGGTGAAAACCTCTTTGAGGCACCTAAGGATGGGGTACTTAATAACTTGCCAAGTTATTTCCAGGATAGATCATCAGTATTGATTGAGCCAACAAAGCCAGTCAATTTGAACACAGAAGAAAATCCTCAAATAGTCCATCTTGCTCAGTCTTTATCAGAGGAAGAGACCAAGGCATATGTACAGTTCTTACAAAAAAAGAAAATTAATTTTGCATGGACCTATTCAGACATGCCAGGGCTTGACACGAATCTCATAATGCATCACTTATCCATAGCTCTAGGCGTCAGACTAGTGAAACAGAGACTCAAAAAAATGCATCCACATGTAGCTCTCCTTGTCAAAGGGGAATTAGAAAAACTTTTGAGAGCTGGATTCATTAGAGCCATCGATTATGCAGAATGGATCTCAAACATAGTACCAGTTTCCAAACATGATGGGTCCATTCGTGTATGCACAGATTTTAGGGATTTAAACAAAGCATGCCCAAAGGATGATTTTCCACTTCCAAACATTGATATGATAGTGGACATGACAACGGGCTATGACATATACTCTCTAATGGATGGTTTCTCAGGGTATAATCAATCAAAATAGCTCCTGAAGACCAAGAGAAAACAACATTCACATGTGCATGGGGAACCTATTGCTGGAACGTCATGCCATTTGGATTAAAGAATGCAGGAGCAACCTACCAAAGAGCTATGACGACTATCTTTCATGATATGATGCACAAAAATATGGAAGATTATGTGGATGATACCCTGGCAAAATCAAGAAAATGGGACACACACCTCGATGATCTGGAAGTAATTCTAGATCGCATGGAATAGTTTCAACTTAGATTGAATCCAAAGAAGTGTGCATTTGGTGTTACCTCAGGCAAACTTTTAGGATTCATAATATCAGCAAAAGGTATCGAGGTTGACCTCGAAAAGGTCCAAGCAATTTTAGATATGCCACCTCCTCAAAATATCAGCCAAATGAGAAGTCTTCAGGGACATCTTCAATTGATTAGGAGGTTTATTTCTCAACTTGCAGATAGGGCACAACCCTTTAACAAGACATTACATAAGGGTGCTTCTTGTGTTTGGAACGAGGATTGTCAAAAGAGCCTAGATCAGATCAAACAATACTTGGCTAATCCTGCGATCCTAATGCCTCCTATTCCAGGGAAACCATTAATCCTATATATTTCAGCTACGGACACTTCCCTGGGGGCATTGTTGGCTCAATCAGATGATACTGGGAAAGAACGGGCCATATACTATATTAGCCATACTCTAGTCTCTTATGAGATCAATTACAATAATATTGAGAAGTCTTGTCTTGCAGTGGTGTTTGCTTCTCAAAATTTGCGCCACTACATGCTTGCTCACACCATACATTTGGTTGCCAAAATTGATCCTCTTAAATACTTGCTTAGTAAGGCTTCCCTCACGGGTAGACTTGCTAAATGGATGATGGTCCTCACTGAATTTGACATAGAGTACGTTGAAAGGAAGGCCATAAAACGACAAGCTATTGCTGACCAATTAGCTGATTTTCTAATTCAGGATAGTATGCTGGTTCAAGTGGAATTCCCAGATGAACACATCTTTTATACAACTACTCGCACTTGGACAATGTTCTTTGATGGTTCCCGCATGCAAAATGGATCAGGTGCTGGAGTGTTATTTGTTTCTCCACATGGGTACAATATTCCAAAGTCTTACAAACTTTTATTCCCATGTACCAATAATATTGCAGAATATGAAGCTTTAACTAATGGCTTGAGAATGGCTATAGAATGGAACATTACAGAGTTACATGTCTTTGGGGATTCCCAGTTAATCATCAACCAGGTCAATGAAGCGTATCAAACCAAGGATGACAAATTGATACCCTACAAAAAGATGGTTGATTCTTTGAGACGCTACTTCACCTTTGTGACATTTCAATAGATCCCTAGGACAAAGAACAAAGCTGTAGATGCCATGGCCACATTAGCTTCCCTTCTTCAGTTGGAGACACATGAATCCAGATTTGAATTCCTGGTGGAAGAGCTACAACATCCCATCTTTGACTTGTCTGAAAGCCATGTCATTTGTACCATTGTCACACATGAGTCTTCCCGATATGGTGCTATCTATTCATATCTTCATAATGGCATCATCCCCGACACATTCAACTACTCTGAACACTGAAACCTCATCCGTAACACCTCTCGCCACACCCTCATCTTTGGTGACTTATATAGGAGGGGTTTAGATGGGACACTTCTTAGGTGCTTGGAAAAGGAGGAATCCAACCAAGCGTTAGCTGACATCCACGAGGGAATTTGTGGTGGACATTCTAATGGTCTTGCCATGGCCCAAAGGTTGCTTAGGGTGGGATATTATTGGCCCACAATGTAGATAGACGCAGTCACCTTTGCTAAGTCATGTGAAAAATGTCAAAAACATGGAAACCTGATTCATGCTCCAGGTAGGGAGCTGATCCCTTCTGTTTCTCATTGGCCATTTCAGCGTCGGGCCTTTGATCTGGTTGGGTAGATTCATCCCAACTCATCAGGTGGACATAAGTTCATTATTATTGCCACTGACTACTTCACAAAATGGGTGGAAGCTGTGCCACTTTCTGTTGCTTTAGGAAAGACTATCTCCTTGTTCATCTTGAATCATATTATTTGCCGATTTGGAGTGCCTTCTGAGATTATCACTGATAACGGAGGTCAATTCAAGAATAAGGACCTAAAGCATCTATGCAAAAAGTTTAAAATCAAGCAACATTGGTCCTCCATCTATTTTCCACAGGGAAACGGACAGGCAGAAGCTTCTAACAAAACCATTCTTAAGATTCTTCATAGAACAGTGCACAAGAATGGTAGGGATTGGCACTTACAAATCAATCCAGCACTATGGGCTTACAGAAAAAGCATTCACACACCTACAGGAGCCACTCCTTTTTCTCTCACCTATGGCACTGAAGCGGTATTGCCTTTAGAAGTCGACATACCATCACTTAGAGTCTCACTCAAAGGTTTGATTACAGATGAGGATTACCGTGCCATGAGGTTATAGGAACTAGAACTTCTAGATGAGAAGCGTAAAGCTTCCTTTGATCATATGAGAGTGTATCAGAAGCATATGTCCAAGGCATTCAATAAAAAGGTTTTCCCTAGAGAATTTCAAATAGGTGATCTTGTTTTGTGAGAGAACCCTAAGAACCAACAGAACTGAGAGAAAAAGGGCAAGTTTGAACCTAACTGGCTTGGACCATATGTCATCACAGCTACTTTTGGTACTGGTGCGTATTTCATAGCTGAGTTTCTTTTATGCAATAGATTAGCTTCACATAGCTTAATTAGGAAGATTGTAATCCATTGCTATTTCCTTTCATAGTTGCATTGTACTTTCATTTTGATAGATTAATCTTTGCATCATCATTTAGATTTGCATTGCATTGCATATTTGATTCTTGGAGATATTGGCATTGTTGCCCTTGTCTTCATTTGAATCTCTCATTGTGTGGTTGACTAGCAAGGTCATGAGTTCATAGCTCTAGCTGAGAGCAATTTTCAATCTTGCAACTCCATGCATAGAGAGCTATGAGCCACTTTGTGAGGCCTCATTCTTGAGCAACCTTGCATGTAATGGTTCATAGAAGTACACCATTTTAGTGTGTACACTAATGACATTAAACCATTATAAATTTACCTAGAGCTAGAAGATATAGTACTCAAGGACCGAGGTTATAGTGGGAATTAAAGTACTTTGACTCTATCATGCTGTCAAGTCTCATGTTTAGGAAAGAATTTGTATCGTCACTTTGTTTACAACTAGTCACCTCATTATTTTCTAGTAGTTTTGATCTTATGAAAATACAAATCCTTAATTTTGGAAAGAATCTTGTAGATTGTTCACTATCATTAACAACTTTGTATAACACATTTTTTCTTACACAAGTAGCCATTGGATCAAGGTGGTAGTAAATTGTTTCTTATGTTAACATTGGTTACTATTATGTAACTAGTGTCCTATTGGGTGCGGTTCTCAGTTAGGTGTTTCACCTCAGATTATTGGTGAGTGGCTATCCCATGCTCAAAAATAATCAAACTTTTATTTTAAGGGTTTAAAATTGAGTAGTGTGATTTTAGATTACTCTACATTTGACAAAATATATAGTCCAAACTTTACTGTGTCATTTTTGTTCTCTTAGATTCATAGAAAATTACCTTGACTAACATATACATGGAGCTTAATTCACCCATATGAATATCAATGGTTGTGGCTTCAAGTGTTTGTGTTCATATGATAAATGGTAGGACTACATCTTATTTTGGGATGAGAGTGAGGCTTAGTCTACTATTGTAAGAAATGTACGTCAACTATGTTATATCACAAGAAAAATTTATTATTGTTTATGTATTAAGTAATGTGTAATATTCTTGAGGATTTGAATTATGTTACATGAGTCATTAATATCTCTTACTCTATTCTAACTTGTATGTGAGTAGTGCCTTCTAGTAACTATTGATGTTTCTTGATGTGTTTAGGGATCATCTTGTCCTTAATTATTTTGTGTCATTTACAAATAGTCCATAGCAACATAGTAATCATGTTAGATATAATAAATTTTGGTAGAGATAACATTATATCATTCATGTCAAATGATCATAATCCAAGCACCATACATCTATCAAAGGTTAACTATGAACGATAACTTGGTCATCCCTTTCAACTTCAACCCAAATCCTAAATCATTTTTATAAAGTGAGGCAATAGCTCATTCACATATATATCTTGGTGGCCATTAGTAACTTAATAAAATTATATTTAGAGATAGATGACATAGATCATTATAGTGCAGGAATCATAGCCTAAAACTTCACTTAAATGGAATACACAATACCAAACTCATTATTTGGAGTTTGGTGAATAATAGCCTAAAAGTTCATCATTTGAAATCATAGCTTAAAAGTTCACTTAAATGGAATTCAACTCTATTGACATTTCATAGGGCATCCAAAACACAAAATTGGTCTTATCACACCCAAAATTCAAAACTGTCCTCTTAGATAGGGTATTCACCAGTTAATTCTGACCACTATTTTAATCTTTCTCACCAAGTTTCCCAAAGGAACAATAGGGACAGTCATGTAGTCTTGGTTCTAATACTTGGGTAGTAACTCTCCCAAATGGATTAGTTTTGAATCTCCTCCAAACTCCAATATTCACCAATCTTCTCCAAAGGGTAGGAGGCCTAAATGGTTGGTTTAGTGAAGGAGGTGCAACTTAGATTTGGTCAATGGCCAATATAACTATAGGAACATTTAGAGGAACTTGAAACAAGTCCAAACCTCCAATCTTAGCCTCTAACTCAAAGCCATCAAAAGTTATGGGATCTACAACTTCTGGTTATCCCACTCTGCCAATCACATAGAGATGCTCAGCTAGGTTTTTAGTCCTATCTCCTTGGAATCGCCACCATTCAGTTGAAAACCAACTGCAAAATAAAATAGACCCTCATATCTCTCGTTTAAACCTAGAATTAGAATTTTCCCATGGTTGAATCGAGAGATATGATTCAACAAAGTTGACATCCCTAGTTTATGTGCAAAAATGGCTTGTTATTGACTGTCACCCGATTTCTCTTCAATTTCTCAACCAAATAACCTTAGATTTGTTGCAACAGGAAGCTAAGACATCTAAAAAACTTCCTATGAAGTTATTTTTTCATACTAATCCACACGGTTTCAGGAGAAATCAAACACCAGTAAAAAAAAACATTAAAAACATAGTTTTTAACAAGCATTTGCAAAAAAAATAACGAACATAAACTAAAAGAGCTCAAATCAATCATTTTGGGCACTAATGGTGATGCCCACAAAACTAATAATCTAAGTCTTCCAATGCCATTATCTACTGAATGTTCAAAGATTCGGTCAAACAACCCCACTTACATTAATAAATGTTGTTTTCCCAATGGTTTTAATAAGCATTTGTAAGGTTAGGGTTAAGAGATGAAACCAGTCTAGAGATGAAACTAGTGAAGAGATGAAACACATGCTAATGATTGAATTTTGGTGTGGGCAGATGCCATCCTTCCCTCCTTCACCTCTCCTTTGCACACGAAGTAATTGTAGAATGAAATAAAATGAAACCGTGTATTTTTTTTAAAGTTATATTCCCATGTTGGTTGGAATTACGACCACCTATCATGGTCATAATTCCGACCAACATAAGAATAGATTAAAAAAAATTAAAATTTTCCTTCTATAAACCGACCAAGAAAAATCATTTTAATGCTTGGTCAGAAATGTTGGTCTAAAAAGTGGGTCAAATGTACTAGTGCAACGAGATGAGACATGATTTTACCATAGGCATAATTTGCATACAATAATTTTGTCAATAGGAGCACTGGTAAATCACCATTCCATATTGTAGATGAAAGTAGTTCCAGAAATGCTTCTGAGTTGAGAAAGATAGACAAAGGAGAGATAAGTAGTGTTGAAGTTGAGGATTTTGCAAAAAATTTGAAGAACATCCACGAGGAGGCAAGGAAGCACATTACCAAGATGAATACATAGTATAAGGCTAATGTAGATGAGAAAAGGAGGCATAAGGATTTTTCAGTTGGGGATAAATTCTATTGGGATTATGGAAAGATAAGTACTGAGAGGGAGGGGTGAATCAGTACCCTTAAAAACTTTTAAGACTAAAAACTTTACACTTGTAGATCTCAATTAACTAACCGAATCCATTATTTGAAATATACATTCAAGTAACTAAAAATGTAAAGTGCATGTAAACAAAACACTAAATTATACATGAAAATTCATACCCATGACACAGATATTTTGGTATCGTAGAAACCCTTGTAAGAAGGTAAAAACTACAGTGGGGATGACACTCACAAATCTTCACTACTGCAACAATAAAGTATGTTGGTTAAGGCTACAAGTTTGTGATCACTTTTGATGATCTTACCCTATTAGGAGTAACAAAAGATTGACTAGATCTACCTAGTTAGAGGATTTTAACAACACAATACATGTGTGTACTCAGTTAAGAGATTTACATA
The DNA here is from genome assembly GCA_027943335.1 of Chamaecyparis obtusa. Taxonomy (NCBI): domain Eukaryota; kingdom Viridiplantae; phylum Streptophyta; class Pinopsida; order Cupressales; family Cupressaceae; genus Chamaecyparis; species Chamaecyparis obtusa. Next base: position 676,579 of record BSBK01008821.1, read on the forward strand.
AGAGCTATTAAGTTCACTCTGTTAAGAGATTTTGAATTCTGTTACAATGGTTAAATTGATAATAGTAGAAGTATCTATAAATAACAACTTAATATTGTCTGATTCAGATTTGTGAAGTATCAAATAAATATCACCTTAGCTTAATGTATGTTTCCTTCTATTCTGCTTGGTAGCCTTGTATGTGTTCTAAAAACTATATTCTTCTTTCATAAACCTTCTGTCAAAAACCCTTTTTTGATCTCCTGATATCCTTAGCATGGCTACTCCTTCATGATACATAATCATAATGACATCTTTAAAAATATATATGAAACTAACTTGACCTAATTAGGGTTTACAATATCTTAGAAAACCTAAGATCAACGGTGTAAGAAAATAACCTAGATCTAACATTACATAGGAATCATCACAAAATTAATGATTACATCCATATTAAATATGTCTCGATCTTGGTAAACCATTTTCCTGATTAGTGTAAACCATTTGCATAGAAGTTTGTGCCATTCCTGATTACTATGTTGTTTCCTACTTTACTCAGTAATCACTACATTCTCCATTTGGTAAATTATTTATGCTTGATTTAAATGAATGCTTGGTGATCACTAACTCAATACTCGGTAAATTCCTGTTGCTTGGTAAGTGCTTGGTCAAACTTGTGTTCGGTTATCTTGAAGTTCTGCCTTGTGACTTTCTCAATGTGAAGGCTTTGTATGCTTGACTAACTTTCTAGTTTGTCTCTTTTACCGACTGAATAACTGATTGATACTAATGACAATCCATTAATGCTCAATAAGAAATAACAATCTCCCCCTTTGGCATTAGTATCAAAACCTTATGTATATGTACCGATTGCAAAAAATATCTACAAACTCAAAAATATTCTGATTCCATATATACACTGACTCCCCCTTTGTGCATGCTTCTGATGTGAAGTACAAAATGGCATATATATAAATCTATATACATAGACTTTCCCCCTTTTTGAAAGTAATGCCAAATAGAAAAGATGTACTTACAACTTATCAAAAATGTGCTAATGGGTTTTCTTTAGTGATGCCAAGATGTTCTCTCATTCCTCCTTCAAGTTGTCAAGAGCAATGTGCTCTAGACCAACTTGTGCATGCATATCAAAAATATTCTCTAGCACAGAGATCTCGGGGGTGGCAACTAAATCTTTTACCTTATGTACATGATGCTCCATGATCTTCAGATGTGGAAGTAGCTCAACTTGTAGCTTGGTGACTTGATTGCTTATGGAATCTTCTTGATTCCTCAAATCTGATCTCAACCACCTAAGTTCTTGAACTTTTGATATATGCTTATGAAAAGCATTTGGCTCAGTTAGAGAAGTATTTGCACTGACCTAAATTTATTCATCCAATTTCTTAATCTTTTCACTAACCTTGGTAGTGAATTGGTCAACAATTCATAACTTAAACAAAATATGAATTATTTTTTGAATCATGGTTTCCAACTCGATAATAACCTCTGAGAGCTTAACCTTATTTATTGCCACTTCTTGCTTATTTTCTCTACTAGTTTTACTTGAATCTTTTCTTTTTCCCTTTCCTCTATTCTCTTCTCAGCATCAATATTTGGGGCATTTATGTGGCTGATTAGAGTTGCAAGTTGATCAAGGATGGGAGTATCCTCATTGACATTGATCTTAGGAACTACTTGCAGTAAAATATCTCTAACGTCCTCTAGAATTTGCTTACTTTTACTCTCCTTTTTTAGCTTTTCTTGTGTAGCCTTCCTTGTGCACAATTCCCCATATTTTCTTAGTGCCTTAGGGTCTAATGTTTTAGGGTCACATTCAGGTATCTCAATAACCTCATCCAATGTGACTAGACCTTTTCCATGTTTCTTTTTCTTCTTTGATGTTGGTGATTTAGTATATGGAACAAGAGCTTTAGTCTCCATATTTGTCTTCTCAAGCTCGGTAGACACACTTTCTTCCTTAGTTTTCTTGATGACCGATGTCTTGGTAGTTTGTCCTTGGGTTTGTTTAGTGGTGTCTGTTAATGATTCTACCAATTTTGATTCTTTTGGATCTTGTGTTGCTGCCTCTATTATCTTAGGATCATTGGAAGTATTCTACTATGTTGTCCCCTATTCCTCGGGTGTATCTTTAGGTTGCTCAGGGGTCAAGCCTTCGGGTTCCTTCTGTGTTACAATTTCAACAACTTGAACTAATATCGGTAAGTCACCCATAATTTCACTTATTGTTGCCTCGATGGGTGCAATCTCCTTAGTTGTATCTGCAGTAGTGTTTATGTCTTCATCATTAGCTATGCAATCGGGATCTCCATTTGTGATGTCTTCAATTAATACATCATATGTTCTTGTTATTATTAACTGCTCGGGAGGATCCTTGTATTCTTCTTTGTAACCTATCAAATAGAAGTCTATAGCAATGGTAGTATATGCTACCTCAGTGTCTGATAAATCAATGGGCTCCTTGGTAGCAATATCAGCATCATCTGAGTGAATTCCTTTACCTTTCTTCTTACTCTTCTTCTCAGGAACTACTACCAATGCCAATTTATCTGCTTCTACTCAGGCTATTAGAATTGAAGTCCATAGATGTTTACTATTCTCATCAACTTCCTCAAGTTTTCCTGCCAGAATATTTAGGGCTCTACTCACTACTAGAAATATCTTAGAATATTGTGTCATTAATTCTTCTATTTTTAGAACTGATAAGGTAGGCATAGCCAATATCAGTGAATGTTCCCTCATCTTCTTTTTGGTGTGCAAGGCATAAGTCCATCTTGTTAACACTTTCTCATACAAACCCTTAGGTACATATTTAGAAAATTCAACATGTACCTTCTTAAATTTAATCATCATTTGTATGATTGCTTCTTCAAGCTTTTCATGATCCTCGATAGACATATGTACATACCAACTCAATTTGGGGTTACTAAGATCACCAATTTCCTATATAGACTCAACTAATTCATCAATTAATGGATTTTTATTCACAACTTTAAACTTATCTTAACTTTCCTCTTCATCCTCTTCATCAACGTCATCCTTTTCTCTTATCAATTTTCTCTTCTTCTTAGGTAGCTCAGAGGTGGCTTGGGAACCTCTCTTTTTCTTTTGACATGTTTTTGTAGGAGTTGGCCTTGAAATTTTTACTACTCCTTTCTTCAGGGGTAGAGAAGCAGCTATTGAGGACCTTGTCCTTTCTCTTGTCGGTGCTTCTACTTTCTTTCTCTTCCCTATGGCCTTGACCAATGTAGATTGAATGTCTTTATCAGACTCAATTGCCTCCTCATCATGTTCAATAATTCCTATTAATAATTGTTCCTCGATTTCCTCTTCAACTGGATTAGCCTCAGATGCCTCTTCCTCTTCTGCATCATCTCCGAATTGTTTTATCAATGTATCCATCATTTTCTTTGATTTCTCGTTTACCTTAACTCTGATTGGATCCATTTTGATTCTTAATTTGGCCTCTTCATAGGTTCCAAACCTAGTTTCCCATGGATCTTTGGGCTCAGCCAATAATGCCTTTATTGACTTAGATGCTTGGTCAATATCTAATTCATAGCCCATAGGCACTAACCACACATTTCTTGGTTCAACCACCTTTATTAGAGTGGTGTCGGTGTCCACTAAGAAATATATATCTTCCTTGTATTATTTAACCAGTTGACCTGGTATTCTGCTTCTTTGATGCATTTTGTCCTTAAACAACTCAAAGTATACATCCATAATGGTAACAAAATTTTGACCTAAACTTTGAATGAAATCATTGATTTGCAAAATGACTAGTTGATCAACATCCCAATCTACATTATCGAATGAGGGAAAGAAGTTTTGTACATAGAAAATTATGAAAATTAGTAGTGAACCAAACTTACAGGTATTTTTCTTTTCCAACTTGATGGTTCTCATATTCTCATCCAACTATTTCAATAAGAGCTCGACAAAGTCAAATTGAAATCCTTTCTTCACAATCTTATAGGCTATATCCACAACTCCACATGGTACACTATTCGGCCTGCTAGATTGAAATATCTTATACCCAATTGCATATGTGTCAAACCTTGTCTCAGGATCAACAATAGTGTTAATTCTCATTCCTCTACCATCCCATTCAGCTCCAGTTAATTTCTCAATCTCAACTCTCAGTGAATTCCTTATTGCTCTTACCTTGTCGGTTATGGGGTAACTAGTGATTGCATGTATGATATCCCTAGTGATTTTGACTGATTCATCTAACCATAAATTTTCCTCATTCACACAACTCAATACTACCTTAATCCATTCATTCTTGAATACCCTCGGGAAATATAGGGGATTCACTAAACCCTTTACCTCCAAATGTGTATGCTCATCCTTGAGCTTTCCATCAATACTCAGTTCTTGGAAGGTGGATTGAAGCTCAAAATCCCCTATTTCACTAATTTTTCAATGTATGTATGCGCAGACATCCTAAACCATTAAAACCCTAGGTGGAATGCTCAAGAATGCACCAGTTTTGTCGATTTGGGATGCAACCTTAGGATGTAACTTGTATTTAGGCTCAATATAATTTTTGGATTTTATCAGAGTGACCTTCTTACCACTCCTAGACTTGGATTTCATAACTTGTGATGAGGATGCCATCATTCTTCAAATTAGGGCTTCATGAAATAACTATGAAATAGCTCAGTGGAAGCGAAACTTACTTGTGATCAAGAGTATCTTGCTCGGAAATCCTTCAAATCTCTGCTCAACTACTTTGGAAATTCTCTGCTCGAAATCACTCTGATTCTTTGTGATCACAATGTGAAAATGACTAAGTTCACCATTTATTGATACCCAAAAATTCATTTCCTGCTCAAATTTTTTCATTTAATGCTTTACCTACCACAGGTCAATAGATATAGTTGCACTTGATTTATACTTCAAAAAGATCATAAGCTCAGTTAACACTTGAACATTACTTGGTTAATACCATAACTCGGTTAACCTTTCCAATAGTTACCGACTATAAAATACATACTCGATCTTGCTTATACCGACTATACACATTTAAAGCTCTAAACATATAAACCCATAGTGCATCTTGTTTCATGCAGATTTGGTATGCAAACACTAGATATAATAAACTATTTGTTATATATAACTGATTTGAAATTTAGTTCAATGCATACCTTTTATGATTTAGGTGGAAGTGGTGATGTCACCTAATCCAATGGATGAGGTGTCACCGACTGCATTGCTTGAGCCAACATTATCACTTGATGCCTTTCTCCATATTATATTTTTTATCCTCATAATTTCCTCAATTGTATTTTCATTTTTATTTGTTTGTGTCTCTGGTGCTCAGTCTTTGCAATCCTTTCTTAGGTGACTAACTTTGTGACATGAAAACATGCCATACTAGTATTTTTCCAATTGTGAGATCTTCCTCTCTAGTTCTTTCTCATGCAGTTTGTAGCTATATGTCCATACCTGTCACATGTTGTGCAATTAACTCATGTGTTGTAATCCCAAGTATATGCATTACCTCACCTTCTTGGTTGATATGTTTTGTTCTATTCTTTTGGTGTCCATACTTGCTTCATTTTAGTCCTACATTCTTCTGATATGTGTCCATGCATATTTCAAGTGAAAAAATGTTTCTCCATCTAGGGTTTCTTAGGAGTCCTATTAAATTTAGATCTTCACTCATGTTCCTGATGTCCATACTTATTACAGTTATAACAATAACCATTAAACTTAGAAGTGGATTTAGGAATACCTTTTGCTTTGCTCCTACAAATATTTGTTATGTGGCCCAGTTTTCCATAATGACAACATGATAGCTTTTTTGGCCTTTGGTTAGTGTAGGCATTGTTCTTTTCATCTTGTCTTGATGATTCTCCCTACTCGGCGTAGCCTAAACTAGTTGTGCTACCAAGTCCTTTCTAACTTATCAGAAATTCATCCATTCTCTTAGTATTGTCTTCAGCTTTCTTGATTATCTCATTATGTTGTTGTTTTATTTTGACCTCATTCTTCAATCTTTCATTTTCCTCTCTTAATTCACCGATGTCTTCTAGTTTCCTTGTAAGCTCATTGTTTACTCAATTGACTTCCTAACTTATGACAACCATCTGATTGGATATTTTCAAATTGATGCTCGGTGAGTCTCAGTATCTTAGATTCCTTCTCTTGTAGCTTCTTAGTCATTTGTCTCATGTCTTCAATAGCCAAGTTTCTTTCTTGTTCTTCTTGCCTAGCATTGTTCATGACATCAACCATCCTAACCATTTATGTCTCTTGACCGATCTACAGAGCTTTGATTTGTTCAGTAAGATGTAGGTTTTTTTCAGATCGATCTAATATTGTTCCTTCAAATGCATTAGATATGATGCTAGATCTAGATCTGGATGTCTCAAATGGGTCATCTATCTCTTCTTCATAATAATTAGTCTCACTATACCAAATTGCCATATCCTTTCTTCTGATCAGTAACTTCTTCAGTTCTTCTTTGGATTCCTTGAATTTCTCAATAAAGATATGCATCTGTAACCTTTGATTCTCAATGGTCTTGTCCAACTTATAACTTTCCATTCTTAGATCTTTCCTCTTCAATGATTAAACTTTCTTAACAAGAGATCTAGCTCTGATGCCAATTGTTGGGATTATGGAAAGATAAGTACTGAGAGGGCAGAGGTGAATCAATACCCTTAAAAACTTTTAAGACTAAAATTTTTTCACTTGTAGATCTCAATTAACTGATTGAATCCATTATTTGAAACATACATTCAAGTAACTAAAATGTAAAGTGCATGTAAAAAAAAATAAAAATCATACATGAAAATTCATACTCATGACACAGATATTTTGGTATCACATAAACCCTTGTAAGAAGGTAAAAATTGTGGTGGGGATGACACCCACAAATCTTCATTACGGCAATAATAAAGTATGTCAGTTAAGGCTACAATTTTGTGATTACTTCTGATGATCTTACCCTGTTAGGAGTAACAAAAGATCAACTAGATCTACCTAGTTAGAGGATTGTAAGAACACAATACATGTGTGTACATAAGAACTATTAAGTTCACTCTGTTAAGAGATTTTAAATTCAGCTACAATGGTTAAATTGATAATAGAAGTATCTATAAATAACAACTTAATCTTGTCTGATTCAGATCTATGAAGTATCAAATAAATATCACCTTAGTGTGATGTATGTGTCCTTCTGTTATACTCGAAAGCCTTGTATGTATTCTGAAAATTGTATTCTTCTTTCATAAACCTTCTGTGTGTGAGTGATTTACACCTTCATGAAATTACAAGATTAACTAAGAACAACAAGAATTAGAGCAAAATAATCTAACAAATGCACAATTAATCTATCAACATCTCATGGATCTCTAAAATAAAGTGGTAAATGAGGCTCTCAGCTATGATCCTCACTAGTGACACTCTAAAGATGAGAATTAAGCTATATGATATGCAAATTTAGATCTATTCTATCAAATTCTAACTCTATTTGATGAACAATCTACTATGATCAATGCAATTTAAGCTAATTAACAATGACAAATGATAAGTGAGTGATATGGATGCAAATTGACAGAGCTTTGCTGCAATTCAAAGATATGGAGTGGATGAATAATGCCTCAAAATGCCTTCTATTTATAAGATTTTCCCAAGGGTAGGGGGTAGAGTGAGATAACCATGGTTATGCTTGGGTAAGGTCAATTGGCTTTGCTTTGTCCCTAAATTGGGGGACAAACATTTAAATGGTTTCAAAAGGCTGGACCATTTCAACAACTATGTCATTAATTGAATTTAATCAATTTCTTAGTGTTTTTCCCCTTTTCAAGCTTTATTTAATCATTTAATCATTTAATTGAATTTTCCTTTGATTTGAATTGCCTTTGTTCCATTTATCAATTTTTCATGCTATTTTGATGACTTGATTGCACCTTTTGATTGAATTAAGCCTTTGCCAATTTTCCATGTCTACAAATGCCCCTCTTTGAGTCGATGTGCGAAGAACACCGATTCAAAGATTTCCTTAGTATGATGATCTGATTCAGGTCCTGGTTCTGATATTCCTCTGATCGTTCTGATTGATGTACTTCCTGATGATGATGATGTGCCTCTGATGATGGTGCTGATATGATTCTGATGCCTCTGATATGATACTGATCTGATATGGGTCCTGGTTTGATGATAGGTCCTGGGTTCACTGATAAAGGTCCTGGGTTTACTGATAAAGGTCCTGGGTTGATTGATAAAGGTCCTGGGTTGATTGATTGCTGATATGTTGACAAATTTGATATGATACGGTAAATTGATCTAATACTGATTTGTCTCCTGATATGAAATTGATATGAAATGATATCTTGATATGATATGATATTGATATGATACGATATGATATGATATGATATGATATTGATATGATATGATATGCCCCACTGATAAATGCTTTTGATGTGATGCCAATTTGATACTCTGATGCCCCCTCAGAAATAAAACATATTGATTCCTTGATTTGAAAAGATTTTGAGTAGTTAGAATATGTTTTGATTTCTGAAAAATGTTGATGATATGCCATGACTCACAAATTTGCATATCCAAGATAGATAGGTCTGTTTGTAGTTAAGCGAAACAAGTGATTATAACAGGATAATGGTACCAATGAATGTGATTTGTCAATCTCATAGGATAGTTCTGATATGGGATAAATCAATCAGTGTGAAAACCGATATGATTTGATACTGCTGCTTCATTCTCAGGACATAGAGACACGAATGATGGTACTGGGTGTGATTGCTTGATACTTTGATAGGATTGATTGATGTAAGATGACTCACTGATATAAAATACTGATATGATTCCCTTGATTTGCCAAACAGGCACATTTCCGTAAATGATATATATACGGACCTTAGCTTCTTGGATATTTGGATTTAAGTCATGATTTGACCCAGCTAGAGTATAGGTTATTGAGATGATTGATTATGGAGCTCTTTTAGTTTGTTGATATTGTATCATGATATCAGTTATTGATCAGGACTTTGATGTATCACTTTGATGACATTGTATCTTTGATTAGACAAAGTTCATGGATCTTTGATATTATGGACACTTATGAGTTATGGACTTTCCTTGATTCTTGATTGAATGACCCATTTTATGATTGATCAAGATTTCAATTGAATGACCCCCTTTTTCCCTTGGAAAAATACTACAAACAAATCCACATGCAATCAATCTAACATGATAATGCAATTAACCTTCCATGATAATGCAATGTAATGCATCTAAGTGTCACTAGCTTTTAGCAAATAAATGCCTTGAGGATAAATTTTCATCATTGAGCACTTTGGGACCGGAAAGTCGATACAATCACCACTGCCCACTGACATGATGATATGAATACCACTTTTTATCGCATTTGGTAACCTCCTTTTTGAACTAGTACAACCCACACTAGTCAAATAAACCAACTATGAGAGTATGAATACCAGTTTCAACGAATTCAATGTTGCATAAACAAGCAAAGGTCAACCTTCCACCCTATATGAAAGTCCTCGATGGTTCTTTGATGACCATGTCGTTAGACGAACTCACATAAGTTGTTGGATATCCCTCAAGACAGTCACTCAAAGGCAAGAAAAATATCATGTCTCCATCATTGCCAATCTAGTCGAAACATCATCGATTAGCTAAAAAGATGTGATAAAATCAATGTAAGTAAAGATCATCAAAAGAAAGCTTCAAGTGTTTTGCATTGTTTCATGATTTTCAAAAAGTATTTCCAAGTATTCTGATCTTTTTAAAGTGTTGTCAATTTTTAATCCCGAATAATAAAGTCAATGAAGGCTCATGGATCAAGTTGTGGTAATTGAATTCTTGGTTAGTGAACAATGATATCCATCAAAGGTTCACGAAAATCTTCTTCTCTCTTCTGAAACTCTGATAATTCCCTCTCTGATGTGTGACCGACTATTGTACTATTGAATCCTTTTGAAGTTAATGCCTTGCTTCATGTGAATTCATGCTTGTTTGCTGAAATCCGCTGATTAAGATCAAATGCCCCAGTTGGATAGAAAAAATGTTGGACTTGGAAAAACTTCCAAAATATTACCGAAGCTCGGTTCATGCCAGATGCATCTAGAAGTATTTTATGCTTTCCTTTTTACCAGCTCTCAAACAAGATCACATTGGTTTGCCCCCAATGTCTTAGCAAGATATAGGACACGAAGGATGGATTTGCAAGCTGATGGATTAGAGATGGAAAGGCTATGATGGAAGAAGTACGCGAATGTGACCCATAGGACTATCTCCTCAAGAGTACCCAAGCTAAGGAAAAAAATGATATAGCAATGTGAAGCATGTTTTTGGATAAGCCATGAAAGTCAATTGTGCAGGGCTAGATAGTGTATAGGATAACAATCTGCTGCCATGAAAAGGAGTGATCCAAAAGAGTGGACATGTCAAGAAGTTTTTGATAACAATTTTTTTTTAAAAAGTTCATCTTGATCAAGACCAAGGGTCAATTTGGGTAAGATGTGTATAAGATAACACAATCATGATAAAGGAGTGATGGAGTCTATGAAGGGATGTTTTGGGATTATGAAAAAGCTGATGGAATGATGAAGGTGAATTTGGGATAAGCAAGATCATGATAGGGTAACAGGGATGCAGCAAGTACATAAGTTGATGGAAAGGATAACGGATGTTAAGATACTCAATGCTCATGGATGTGTTCAACCTTGTCAAGATGAAGGTGATAGAGATGGAAATATGGATGAAAGTGAGGTAAATGATAGGAAGATGGAAGATGGCATGGATGAAACTTACCCTCAAGTGTAGAGTGCAAGAAGGAAGAATTACGCATGATGCCTGTTTGCCAGGTTTTCATCATGGTACTTGTCTAAGGTGCCACAAGAAGTGGTTTTCACCCTAGATTTATTTCTTTTTATTTTTGCTACCAAGGTGCCTATTGCTAGGTTTTCACCAAGGCACTTTTTCTCTTTTTTCATTTTTTTCATTTTTTTCTTTGTTTTTTTCTTTTTTTGTATTTTTCAATATTTTCCCAACATTAGAATCTTTGGACAATGCTCCTCTGAAAGATATACTATAATAAACCATGGGTATGACTAGGATGCTCAAAGATATTGATAAGAGGGATGGAAGTACAGAAAGTATGCATTGGAAAATGAATGTGAGGATAAGAAGAAGGTATGTTGAAGATGGAAATGTTGGCAAGATCAACTTTGACACACACTTTGAAGAGTGGTGGAATGATGGAGGAACAATAGATGATGGAGGTAAGGATCTTTTTGAGGTAGTGGATTTTGGGATGTAAGAAGATGAAGGATGTTTGGAAGGAGATGGAATGGAAGCCTTTGGAAGCTTGAATGTCAATTTTGATTCTTCTTTTGTGTGAAAGTCTTTCAACAATGACTTGGGAATCCACATATTCTTTGATTTTTCTTTCTTTTGGAATGCTTTTGAATGCATTTCTTCAATGAGGGATTTAGGAACCCACATTTTATTTTTTTCTTTTTGCTTGATGGACCTTTGCGGCCTTTTGGATATTTCATTTTTCTTTTCATTCACATGTCGATTAGATGGGACATTGTGATTTTTATGCACATATGGATTCTTGGATTTATGATTTTTATGTTGCACATCAACATTGCTTCCAAAAGACTTAGGAATTGTGGATGAATAGGAATAATATGGATGGTTCATATGGATTGGTGTTTGGACATTCTTCAAGTATGTGTGTCTTCGTTGATCTTGATACATGGTAGGGTAAGTGAATGGATAACTAGGGATGATAGGAATAGATGATGGGGGAATATATGGACCTATTATGGATGGAAGGGATGAAGACTTTTGTTTTGGGACATAGGCACCCAAAATGGATTTGGAGGATAGTGGAGGTATGTGGTTGCATTTGAATGGTGGAATATAAGGTGTGAAAGGGATATCAATATCTTTGGAAGGAGCTCCATCGTCAACGTTCTCATCTTTAAGATTTATCTTTATACTAATATGCTCATGAGTAGCTTTGATAGGAACACATTTGATAGGATCAACTGAAGCTTGAAGGGATTTATTATCTTGCAAGGGATTTGGAAGAATGATGGTTTCTTGAGGTGAACATGGAGGAATATGACAAGGAAATGATGGGATACTTTGATCTTGACAAGGATCTTTGAATTGTGTAGCGAAGGTATTTTGCTCTTGATTTTCAATATGCTCATTGGAAGTTATGGAAGGGATATCTTGATCTTGCTTGGGAAGTGGAGAAGATGTGGAACTTGGAAGGGTACTTTGTTCTTGGAATGGAAGGACATCATCTTGAAAGCCACGAAAGGATGCAAGGGGATCATCACAAGGTTCAAGGGATATGGGACCTTCATCAAATATGGGAGGGGTTTGTATATAATCTTGATCTTGATCTTTATCAATATTTATCTCTTTTCTCTTTAGATTATCCTCTTGACATGGAGCCACTTCTAAGGACAAGGTAGTTGCTTGGATATGTGTGGGGAATGTTTGGAAGAATGGTGTAGGATCCTCTTGAATAGGTATAATAGGCATTGAAGCACATGAAGCTTTGGGTTCTAAGATCTTTGAAGCATGGAAAAGGTCTGCAGCAAGATGTGAGTTAGCTTGGGTTTCTTTTAGAGGTAGCCCTTGAGGGTAGACATAGTCAACTTGAAAGGTGTTATCATTAGGTTCACTTTTTGATGGAGGAATTTTGGATAATTGTGGAGCTTTGGGAGATGACTGAAAGATGAATGGAATGCTAGTTATGGGAGGGTCTTTGCTAGATAGAGGTTCGGGAGATGGATGAAGGATGAAAGGTGTACAAGTCATCCAGGGAGAAACCTTGTTAGGAGATGGACAAAGGATGAAAGGATTACTCTTTCTATATGGAGGTTTTTGAATTAGATCTTGCTTGAGAGCGGTATTTTTCACTCCATATTCTTTATTATCTTGATCACAAATAGGTTGATTATGCAATTTCCTTTGATCCAAGATAAGTTTGTTTCTTTGAAATGCTTCTTTTTGTGAGGAGGATGAAGATACGGATGACCCATCATCATAGAGGAAAGGACAAATTGATCTTAATGATGGCTCTTTAGATAAAGTATCTTTTTGATTTTCTTCATCCTTTCTTAAAGTTGATGTGTCATAATTATGTGGAAGCTTAGCTCCTGATTGAGCTAAAGTTAGGAAATATGCTTCTTTATCCCAGTCCAAAATTCATTCCATTATCTTTATAAACATGGGATCTTGGGATGCTCTCACAACATCATCTTTAGACACCTCATCACTTTGAAAAGAATAGTTTGATATTAATAAGGGCATTTTATATGATGTATCTCTTTGGTTTTCCTCATTCTTTCTCAAGGTTGATGTGTCATAATTATAAGGAAGTTTAGCTCCTGCTTGAGCGAAAGCTAGAAAATATGTGTCTTTATCCCACTTCAAAAGTAATTCCATTATTTCCAAAAACACGGGACTTTGGGATGCTTCAACAACGTCATCTTCAGAAACCTCATCGCTTTGATTCCTATGGAGATCTTGATCTTGACTTTGATAATTATGCTCCATAATAGGATTGATTTGTTTCTCAAATAGGCTCATCATTATGGATCAATCCTTCCTTCTTTAATTTCAATCTGATTGGGTTGGTTTGGAATAGGTAAATGGTATTGATCAATTTTTTAAGATTTAAAAATTTTAATTGTATTTTGATCAAGTACTTTAGAACTTCTTGTTTGAAAAGTTGAAGACAATCTCAACACACACATCAATAATTCACCATATCCCTAGATTATTCTAATGTGTATATTCTCCAATGTTTCCACGGGTTTGATCACAAGAAAGACTTCCAAGCAAGCTACCTAGCACAAATTTGGCTTTTAAATGGCTCTAATAGGTAGTTTTGCTATTTTTACCGTTATGTAGTAAGTTTTCTGTTCAAAATAGATCTTAGCCTTTCATCCCCCAAGTATGTTAAGGGGCTTCCCACACGCACCGAAGCATGATTTTGCGCAATCTGTTAAGACTACTAGAGGAAGTTCGAAAGAGCTAAAATCCTTTTTGTCGTGCACCCCATTAAGGATACACGCGTTTCTTTTTATAGTGGGTCGGATTCTCGCGGCAAAAGCAAGTGTATCCCACTTTGGGCTGTCCCTCTCACCGGCCCTTCTAAGGCAATCTCGGGAGGCGAGCCCACTAAGTTTTAAACATGTTCATTTGAAAGCATGAAAAGTGGATTTGGTAGAGCAAGTTTGGGAATTTGATTCACTCAAAGAGTGAAGAGCATATCCCTATTGCTTTTCCCTTATCCCAAACACTCACAATCAATTTGGTTCTTTTTCAACCCCGTGACAAAGGGGTTCTTAGAATTGAAGTGTTTATTTTTTTTCTTTTATGATTAAACTATGTTTTGAACTTTGAAAATGCCACAATTTAAGGGAAGTTTGCAAGCTTGATGAGAGAAATACCTCAAACGATGCTAGCAAAGGCTAGGCGCATTTTTAAGTAGTAGATTTTTCATTTTCTCTCCAAATCTTCCTCTTACCTTGGCAAAACGTTCCCTCCACCAACAAGTTAATCAGCACAATACAAACAAAGTGAGGGGAAACCAAAATCAAAGCTAAAAATGATATAATTGATTATGCTTTTGATTCTTTGTTTACCAAAATACTTGCAAAATTCTTACAAATTTAAGGACTAAATTCTCAATTCAATGAGACATATTTTCGTTTGTAAGCATCTACAACAGCAATGTATTTGGCATGTAATTCTACTTCTTTCTCTAAATTATTGTTGAGAACAAAGGTAGAATGTACCCGGTTTTCTTTCCTTATCCTTTTAGAGATCAATTTCTCCTCTAAGTTGTGTCTTCTCTCTGGTTTTTGCACTTTCTTATGACAGACCATGCTCCTGAGACAAAAAAAATGACAGTGAAGTTAGCATACAGTCCTTATTTTGACAAAATAGTGAAAATACTGTCAGGCGACATCATCTAGACTACAGGCGAGATTAAATTTAATGAAGACGTGACTACTTTAACCGCGAGCGTCACCAAAAGGGGCTCAAGCGAGATTACAATAGTCAAGTGCGATATTAAATTTAGCAAACGCGTGAAATCTTTAATACATGCGACAACAGCAATTACTCTGATATAATATGAATGCTAAACCAGGCGACATTTCTTTTGCTAAAGGCGATATCTAATTTAATAAAGACGTAATTACTTTAACCGCGAGCGTCACCAAAAGGGGCTCAAGCGAGATTAAAGTAATTAAGTGCGATATCAAATTAAACAAAGGCGTAAATTCTTTATCACAAGCGACAAATTAACTCAGATAAGCGACATCTTATTAACTGAAAGCGACATTTAAAATAATAAGAGCGACAAATTAAAAGCAAAATACAGTGAACTCCCTTTACACCAGGCGTGAACTCATTCCTCAGTCGCGGCTTTTAATTCTTTGTAGGCGACATCTAAATAGCCAAAGGCATCAGGTGCTTGTGCGTGAGGCGAGAATTTAATGTCCGCAGGCGTGATTTCTTTATCCAGAAGCGTGATTCTGCTGTTAAGAAGCGTGAGCGTTCAGACTCCAGGCGACACCTAAATTACTGCGAGCGACATCTCTTTACTGTAGGCATGATTTCTTTACTGTTAGGCGTGATTTCTTTCCTGTAACCTGCAAACAGTGAGCAAAATCATACAATTCTAGCCTAAATTTTGCAAATAACGTGGAAATTATGATAAATTTGAGGCCTAGAGCCCCACGGTGGGCGCCATTTGTGTGTGAGTGATTTACACCTTCATGAAATTACAAGATTAACTAAGAACAACAAGAATTAGAGCAAAATAATTTAACAAATGCACAATTAATCTATCAACATCTCATGGATCTCTAAAATAAAGTGGTAAATGAGGCTCTCAGCTATGATCCTCACTAGTGACACTCTAAAGATGAGAATTAAGCTATATGATATGCAAATTTAGATCTATTCTATCAAATTCTAACTCTATTTGATGAACAATCTACTATGATCAATGCAATTTAAGCTAATTAACAATGACAAATGATAAGTGAGTGATATGGATGCAAATTGACAGAGCTTTGCTGCAATTCAAAGATATGGAGTGGATGAATAATGCCTCAAAATGCCTTCTATTTATAAGATTTTCCCAAGGGTAGGGGGTAGAGTGAGATAACCATGGTTATGCTTGGGTAAGGTCAATTGGCTTTGCTTTGTCCCTAAATTGGGGGACAAACATTTAAATAGTTTCAAAAGGCTGGACCATTTCAACAAAAGTGAGTGATTTGTGTCCATTTTGTCTCCTTTTTCCTTTGTTGAGAGAATTTCATATTTATTAATTAATTAAAGTAATTAAATTTAGCCATGAAGGGTAAGAGGTTCATTTTGGTTTTTCATTTCAACAACTATGTCATTAATTGAATTTAATCAATTTCTTAGTGTTTTTCCCCTTTTCAAGCTTTATTTAATCATTTAATCATTTAATTAAATTTTCCTTTGATTTGAATTGCCTTTGTTCCATTTATCAATTTTTCATGCTATTTTGATGACTTGATTGCACCTTTTGATTGAATTAAGCCTTTGCCAATTTTCCATGTCTACACCTTCTATCAAAAACCCTCTGTTTGATCTCCTAATGTCCTTAGTACGAATACTCCTTCATGATACATAATCATAATGACATCTTTACAAATATATATCAAACTAACTTGACCTAATTAGGGTTTACAATATCTTAGAAAATGTAAGATCAACAGTGTAAGAAAATAACCTAGATCTAGCATTACATAGGAATCATCACAAAATTAATGATTACATCCATATTAAATATGTCTTGATCTTGGTAAACCATTTTCCTGATGAGTGTAAACCATTTGCATAGAAGTTTATGACATTCTTGATTACTATGGAATTTCCCGCTTTACTCGATAATCACTGCATTCTACATTTAGTAAATTATTGATGCTCAATTTAAATGAATGCTCTATGATCACTAGATTGGTACTCGGTAAATGCATGTTGCTCGGTAAGTGCTCAATCAAACTTGTGTTCGGTTATCTTGAAGTTTTTCCTTGTGACATGCTCAATGTGAAGGCTTTGTATGCTTGACTGACTATCTAGTTTGTCTCTTTTACCGACTGAATAACTTATTGATACTAATGAAAATCCATTAATGTTCAAATAGAGATAATAGAAGTCATGGTTCATTTGCAAAAGGAGTGATTTATAGTAGGTACGAATAACAAGTTGAAAATAAAGAGTTTGGGCCATGTAAGATACTAAAGAAGCATGACTTAGGAAATGCCTATGAAGTAGAGTTTCCTACTGAGCTGAATATTTCACCAGTATTTAACATTTTAGATTTGACAGAGTATCATGAAGGGGGTGTTGAGGATGGGGTCACAAAAGAACAATGGAGTATCTTGGCAACTACTTCATCTACCAAGGAGATTGAGGATATACTAGATCGTTATGTTGGTAGAAGCACAAGGGATAGGACATATGAAGAATATATGGTCAAATGGAAAGGATGACCTATAGAAGATTCATCATGGCTGACAAGGGAGGAGGTTAACCATCTTGGTTTTCCTTTGCACACCGGAGGACATGATAGGGTCACTTCTTAAATTACCTCAGGTGTCTAATGTAGGAGCATCCTAGGTGTAAGGAAAATCTTGCATCACCCAAAAATATTTCTAGTTTCTTTTCAATAACAGTTATCTTGTGTAGAGCTACTATTTTTGGAAATTTACTATTTTTAGTAAGTTTTTTTTAGCTCAGAATTCTCAATTTTTTTTCCCTAGAGGTTCAATTTGGTTATACCAGCCTGCAGTAAAGTTTCATTGCAAAATCAAGTCTAGTTTTAAAGATATTGAAAAGTTTTGGTATTGGTAGTAGGGTACAAAAACTTTGAACTTAGTTTGAAGTTCTTAAAGGCTCCGAATGGGATGGAAACTTTGGATGATTAGAGCTTGCACTATTTAAATGTTGTAGAGAACTTCATGCTATTTCTGAAATGGGGCTATAATAGTTGATTGGGTCAATGTGCGATGACTTATGGTCTCCAAAAGTTGTGCTACCTAAAATAGAAGAAAATGAATTTCCTTCAAAATTTCTTTTTTGAGTTTTGAAAGTTGTCTAGGCCTATTCTAATGTAATAAAAATGAATAATAATATCTTAGGGATGGTTGGCCTCAAACTTTAGGATTAAAATTCTAGAACCTTCTCGGACGGTAGAAAATTGCCTATATAAGGAAGGCTCGTAGTGTTTTCTAGGGAAGTTCTTGGTGGTCATTAGAGGCTTTGTCTTATAGAATATTGTAAGGAAAACACCCATGTGGCTTTGCATATTGTGTTTTTGAAATTTGTAATTCCATATTTTTGGAGATAATAAGAAGCCCATTTCCTGTTCTTGCAAATTGTTGTTGTATCTCTATTTCTATTATGTGTTTGTGGTATTAAGGAGAGCACCCTTCATCAGATATATTCAATTGCATGTTATTTAATGAAGATATATTTAGTTGCATGTTACTTAGGAAAGATATATTCAGTTGCATGTTATTTAAGAAAGGCATATTCACTTGCATGTTATTTAAGGAAGATATATTCAGTTGCATGTTATCTAGGAAAGATATATTCACTTGCATGTTATTTAAGAAAGATATATTATTTGCATGTAGCGATAATCTATATTTAGAAATTCTATTTTTAGAAAATAAATAAATAAATTATAAAAAAAAATCTTTTTTGGAATTTGCAAGTATCGGTAATCTATATTTAGAAATTATATTTTTAGAAAAGAAAATAATTGAGAAAAAAACTTAAAAAAATGAGACTTGCATGTAGCGGTATTCTATATTTAGAAAAAAAAATTAGATTTTTTTTTAAAAAAATTATTAATTAAAAAAATTCCATCAATAAGAATTCTTTTAGGGAAATAAATAAATAAATAATAATGACATATAATTAAATATTATTTGATGAGAATTTAAATTTTATTTTTATCGGTAAAAGGCCAAGGCCAGATAAATTTTATTAACTCTTAAATTAATACATAATTCTCCATTTAGTGTGGGCATTGGTAGGAAAGAATGGAGAAGAAAACCTCCAGTCTTGCCCGAGACTTTTGTCCAGTTTGTACAGAAGGATTTTTATTTTATTACATAATTGAGCAGATAGTGGCATACCCTATTTACAATGTCCTGTAAATATACATCACGTAGCTTATCATAGGCATTATTTCCTAAATCTACTATATACATTTACATTTGTCTTCCCTACTCCTCCTTTTTCAAGATGGTTTCTCTTCCTTCATTAATACCTGCATAGGAATCTGCAAAACCACTATTGATGGTACTCATACCTAAGTTAGTGACATATATATTAAATCAACAAACTATACCAAGGTTACCCGTGGCTGCCCTACTGATATCTTGCACTCAACAATAGTCAGTTTAAAAGTTTAAGTTGCCTCAGCCTAGTATGCTACCTTTGAGGACTAGAAAAATTCCTTAAAATTAAAGAGATGCCCTAAATTATTAAGATTGTTTTAGCCTACTTTCCTATCACTAAGTACTAATTTTTTCACCCCATAAGAATCCCACACTTATCAAGTTTACATATCTTTTATTAAAACCCAGGATTCTGATCATTAATAATCCCTAACTAGAATATCTCCTCTTTAAATTGGATTTTTAATTTTAAGGGGAGTCTTTTCCTTTTTTCCTTCGAATATAACTATTACTAATGTGATAATTTTTATATATAAATTATATGTACCTTATTGGTATTGAATCTATAATTTTAAATTAAGAAATTTTACTCTTACTAATCAGAAATTACTATTCCTTCATAGCTTATCCCTAAGAAGCTACATTCATATTCCATTCTCTCAAATGAACTTTGAATCTGCTTAAGGGGATAGTTTAATCCTATCAAGGTTACTCCGACTTTTAATTAGTCTTACTTTTGAAACCTTGATTTCCAAAACATCATAGATCAGAAAAAATAAAATGAAACCATATAATGTTGAACCTTCGAATATAACTATTACTAATGTGATAATTTTTATATATAAATTATATGTACCTTATTGGTATTGAATCCATAATTTTAAATTAAGAAATTTTACTCTTACTAATCAGAAATCCGGTTTAACTATTCCTTCATAGCTTATCCCTAAAAAGCTACATTCATATTCCATTCTCTCAAATGAACTTTGTATCTTCTTAAGGGGATAGTTAATCCTATCAGGGTTACTCTGACTTTTAATTAGTCTTACTTTTGAAACCTTGATTTCCAAAACATCATAGATCAGAAAAAAAACAAAACCTTATAATGTTGATTTTTAAAAGATTCACCAGTATTGGCTACATTGGATAACAACTACTCTTAGATCAGACAATTGTAAAAATCATTTCCTCCATTCCTTGGTAAAATGACTAGACACATAATTATGAGATTTCATCCATAGCTCTGAGATTTTTTTGGAGAGGCTTCATTTTTCTTCCTTTTTTTAATTACAACATCATTTCCAATCATGCTCTCAGCTACTTCTTCATTTTTTGAATCACTATAGCCTTCCCTATCTGTATTCCCTATATCATCTTCATGCCAATAAGTGTAAAACCAATCTCCATCTTCTAGGGCCCTAACATGAAAATAATAAAAAAGAAAATCCAGATTCCTTCTGATGATAGGGCCTCTAGATAGTAATGTTGCTAGGTCCTCAGTATTCAAGATCAGGGATGCAGGGGACCAGTCTACCATTGATCATAGGAACGTTATAGAATCTAGGTTTCATTATGGTTAGATCTCCCCTTATATTATGGATAACTATATCCAACCCTCCTAGATATTTGAGCTTAAATATGAGAGCACAAAGCCTTCCAATATGTATTTTTCTGGGATCAACCTGGATAGCTGAAGCAATGAACATTGTTGGAATATTAGATTTTACTCTATAATGATCCTCATTATTGATAAATTCTGGCCCTGAGATCCTACAAACAACCCTTAGAGTGAGAGCGTGGGTGTTGAGCATAACAAATTTTAGCCTTTTCATGGTGATTATGCCATCGAAGGAAACCTGAGGTTTGGACCCTCTCAATTTTATGGGGGTTGTCATCTTCTCTGAGATGAGGATCTTAAGTTGCCGAGAAGACTAAAAGAGGGATGGGGAAAACCACTATTTATAAAATTTCCAACACCTATTCCTATTCTTGTCTATTCCTTTGTCTATATTTTGGTCTTTAGTAGCCCAAAAAGGACAAATAATGAGTGTATATGAAATTTTTTGATGACTATGAGAGTTGAAATCCAAGGATGAACATTCACTTTTAATTAACTGCTTTACCATTTAAAGAATGCAATGTTAATAATATTTAGAGGATAATTAAAGACATAAAAAATTTGTTATATTGTATTAGAAGGCTAAATTAAATATGAATCTCCAAATGCATGCAAGATCAAAATAGAGCATAACTGT
>BSBK01008822.1:0-120000 GCA_027943335.1 Chamaecyparis obtusa
TTAGGAGAAACTAGCCACATTAAATAGAGATCAAGTATGTACCAATAATCATACCTTCTACATTTTCACTCTTGATTAACCCATCAAAATATTTACTTCTTCAAAAGTCCACACTCCTGATAACCTACCAATCTATTGCACTTCTATCCAATACATCAATCATAAAATGCTAAATTTGGCTCACATGTCTTTCCTGTCAACTACTGGGTTAGATTTAACCATGTTTAACATAATAAAGAGACCGTGATGGGTGCTCGTCAGTTGCAAGTACAATAGTTTTTAGACACACTAATTGTACTAATACAACATATATATTATACCTCAATTGCTATATGACCCCAAAGGAAAAAATAGAATTCACTGAGTAGAAATGTCCACTGGCAAAAACATTTTACAATGTCTACTCTTGTGAAATTTCCAAGAGCTTTTCATCTATTGGAAACCCTTGATAGAATCTATATCTACCAACTCTATGGTACTAGGTTCTAGTCCTGACATAAGTTTTGTCAAGCTTCTTACAACCTCATTCAACAAACTTTTTGAAACACCATGAAATAGAAACAACATTCAAATCCTAATGGAATTTAGAGCCACCAGAAAAACTTAAACTTGTCCCTTGAGAAAAAATGCAATTTAATTTCATGCGGTAGGTCTGTCTAAATTACCCTTCTTGAAACTGGGAAACTAAGACTGCTATGGGTAAAGGCGAATAGAGTGGTAGAAATAAAATAGAAAGCATCAGTAGGGAAAAAGATAGAGTTAGAATCATCAATTTGTCTTCAGGGATGAATATTGTCTTGATATCGATCTCTTTACCTATTCTCCTCCTATTTGGCTTTATTATCTTTGATGTCACATTTATTTGGTGTCTTTATCTCCCCAGTTGTTGACAAATGATCTAGGATGTATCCTAATCTATGAAATAGAGTCACAGGGCTAGGGACTCTTCATGGAGTTTAACTTTCTCCCCTCTCCTAAATTATTTCAGATGATTAGGACTACAATAGTAGATTTTATTATAGTTTATATCGACTTGTAGATGTCTATTTCTTCTTAGTGATGGTGTCAGAGGTTTAAACTTCCATTCCAATACTAAAAATTTATGAATTATAAAAGTCTTGTGTTTTCCAAATTTGCACTATAATGTTATTGGAATTTAGGATTAGAAAAGTACTCTACAAAATATTGTACAATATAAGGAAATAAAAAAGAATTTTCTGGTGTCAAAATTTTTTGTACAAGTCCTCTTGTATACAAAAAAGGTTTGAAAGCCTAAATTAACTCTATACAAGGAAATCAAGTACTTTGAACAAGCATAGTTTTTTTGGCATAATAGTGGATCTCAGGAGGTGTTCTTTTGTCAGATATTTTTAGCTCTATTCTCTGAATGGCATCATCGTTGCCACCATATCAATAGAAACATCAGGATATGGATCTACATCAAATTCGTTGGTCACCTATAAAAATAAAATTCAAATGAAAATGAAAATAATTCAATAATTTTATGTAGTGGAGTCAATAGTTGTTGGCATCCAAATAATAGATGTAAATGATCAAACTAACGTAGTTGTTGGCATCTAAGTAATATATGTAAATCCTCAAACTAATGTTCATCTCCAGATAAATCAACTAGATTTTTTTAGCATCTTATTTCTAAAATTGGCCCATGTAGATCTCTTAGTAGATGAACAAACATTTGCAAAGTGGTTATTACTTTAAAACTATCAAATGAAAATTATGATAAGCTAAACAATATTACCAGAATGCATAAAGATGAAGGATTTGAAATGATGAAAAGTATTCTAGTTTGTAGTAACCAAGACCTACAAGTCACACTTAAACAATCAAGTTCCAAATTCATAATACCTAGATTAGATGTACAAAATAAACTCAAATCCACACACTTACTCTATGTGATTCACTCGAACATAAATTTTCTATTTTCTCAATTAATCACACAAATAGGAATTTATTGTGAATGAGATTTTTCTAATCTAATCAAATAAACTCAAATCCACACACTTACTCTATGTGATTCACTCGAACATAAATTTTCTATTTTCTCAATTAATCACACAAATAGGAATTTGAGAATTTTCTAATCTAATCAAATAAACCTCAAATCCACACACTTACTCTATGTGATTCACTCGAACATAAATTTTCTATTTTCTCAATTAATCACACAAATAGGAATTTATTGTGAATGAGATTTTTCTAATCTAATCAAATAAACTCAAATCCACACACTTACTCTATGTGATTCACTCGAACATAAATTTTCTATTTTCTCAATAAATCACACAAATAGGAATTTATTGTGAATGAGATTTTTCTACACCTCTTCATAACTTTGCAAGTCCCATGTTTTTTCCTCATAAATTTAGTTTATATCTTTCATTGAAAAGACATATATGTTTATGATACTCTTCGTAGCTTTGTAAGCATCATGTTTTTTCCTCTTAAAAATTATTTTATTTTTCATTGAAAAGATAGATATGTTTATGATACTAGTATATATTGTACTAATGGCTCATAATGTTTGTGGTAATATCAGCAACCCATTTATGTAATGGCTTAGATAGTTAGTGCTACACTGGTTGCAATGGCACTAAAAGAAACAATTAGAAATGTATCCCTTCATGTTGCAGTAAATGCTGCTAAGGAAAAGATGTTGAATCACTTTTCGAATTCATGCTTACCTTCATACTCATGGTTTTTTTTTGCTTGCAATGGTCAGAAATTATAAAGTAGTAAGTGACACAATATTATCAACTCTAGTATCAACCATTATACTTAATGCCTTATCACAACTTTTCACTAATCAATATGGTAATGATTTATTTGTTCAGCTTGGTCATATAATATGGGTTTCTATGGGTGGAACAACGAGGTTTTGTGTTTTATTTGGAGGGTATGTTCCAAAACCTTCAGATTTCAAAGAACATATCCGAAATTAATTGTGTTTTATCCTCTTTCATTTACGATATTTTGAGTTTTATATTATAAACCTTACTACATGAACTGAAAAGATCCAAAATGGTCTAGAAGCTAGATCCAAGAGTGATGAGAAAAGATAATGATGTAATGTTTTTTTTTTCCTCCTATGATTTGAAATCTTATTAGATTTAATGAAGGGACACTGTTACACATATAGGCCAATTTAAAGAGCTTTCATGAACCCAATGAGATCTTCAATTTAATTCTTTACCAGTCCATGAAAATTTTAGTACAATATCAAATTCAAGTCAACAGATCCAAGCCAAGTTAGGATCCTTACTTGTATTGTGGCTAGAGGATTTTTTCACCAAAAGAATTGGCAACTCAGTCATAAAATATCCCAACGAAAAAGAGAGATCCTAAATTCAACAAGTAACTAATCCCTAATTTTTTTTAAAAAAATCTCATCATCTTGTCTACATAATAATTTTAATACAAAACTAAACAACCTATGAATTGTTTGTTCCTCCACTTTGGCAATTAATATCTTAAGCATAGAAATTTAAATTTACCCTATCACTGTTACTCTACAACATTATAAATTCCCATGGAAATGTTTTGGATTTCTAATTTACTCTTATTTCATTCATTTAGAGCTATGAACCTTTTTATTATGAAGACAATTTTTAAATAAAGATCAAACTCAAATATATATCCTAATAATTATGACTATAACCCTAGCACCTGCTGGCATGTGATGTTTTGGAGTGCTCGAAATCATCTAAGGGTTATCATTCATGGAAACACTTATGATAGTGTGATCGCATGTTGTGGAGATTGCCACTGGATTCATAGTCATGAAAATGACTTAGTCTAGAATCAAGAAAATAGGGTATAGTGCCACAATTTTGGATAGCGATGAAGACATACAAGGCATTATGGCTTGCAAAGTTAACTGGAGGTATTTTGGGATATGTACATGCTTCAGTTAAGATCACATGAGTTTTGGATAGTTGGTGTGTGAGATGCAGTGTTTGAAAGGTATGTGAAGATAATAAAATAATAAATCAGGATACATGAACAATTGCGATGATTAGGGAAAGCATAATGGATATGGTAACATGCTAAGACTTGTAAATATAGTCTAGTGCCGAATCTTTGGTAATATAAGAGCACCGACTCCATATATATCATTTGCACAAGTTTCTATTATGTTTTGTATGACAATTGTGGAGCCGACTGGAAGGTCAATTTTGTATAAATATAGATTTCTTTTGTGAAAGAAAGAGTATGCATGATAATAGATGATAAGTTTGTGAATAGAATAGAAGAAGTAAGATGTGAGATCAGTAAGAGGCCAAGGTACAATTGGAACTATCTAAGCAAGATAAGTGCTTGCATTGTTCCCCCCTTTTGAAGACTATTTTGGGACAGTTTTGATTGTAAGAGCAGTGTGCTTACCACCTTTAACCAAGGGTTTTGTATGCCCCTAATAGGGTTTTTGTAGTCCTCTAACAAGGAAATGTACTATGTAATAATCAGCTCCTAACATGGCTAGGACTCCTAACAAGGACATTATACTTTAGTACATATTTGTGGGTACCATCCCCATTGGGGTTTTCCCTTTAACCAGGGTTTCCTCAAGAACAAATCATGGTGTCATGAGTAATGTGTTATGCTTATCTATTCTTTTCATTTCTGCATTACTTTGGATTGTTTATAATTGTTTGAAGTTAAAAACAAATTTTTTTAAGATTGATTCACCCCCCTCTCAGTATTACCTAATCCTAACGATTGGTATCAAAGCATCAAGCCCTTAGAGAGAAAGCTTAACAGCTTAAGGGAGATCAGAATGGATTCAAGAGATTTGCAAGTGGACTTTGATGTTGCACTTAAAGATCTGGATAAGATGAAAGCTGAAAATGGTGAACTAAAATTCAAATTAAGAAGGGCGGAAGACTTCATGAGGAAACTTAAAGAACAACTTGTGACTTTAAAAGATCAGAGACAAGACCTTATGGAGAAAATCAAAGAAAGTTCTAAAAATGACACATCAAACAAAGTAAAGATGTCAGAGCAAGAAAAAGAACAAATCAATCTCTTGATGATTAAGGAGATTCAGCATGAGAAGGATGAAAGAAATAAAGTTGAAGGGTCACTAAAACAAGCCAACCTTCAAATAGAAAATATGAAGACTGAACTTTGACCATTACAAAGATAAATATCAAGAATTGGACAATTACAATCAAATCTTCAAAGGTTAACTCACTCAAGCCAGACTACTCATTGAGGAGTTACACATAAGAAATTACAAGAACAATGAACAAAGAACTAAAGGTGACATAAGATGTAACGCCCCACCAAGGAACCCAAGAGAATTTAACCTAAAACATGCTACTAAGTTTGGTGAACAATTTTTTTTTAAAAGTTAACATACATAATAAATCATAGTGCAGAAGCAATTACCATTTACTCACATTGATACAACATCCAAAATAGATTACAAGACTCAAGGGTTCCATGACATAGAATTACTTAAGAACAAAACACAACTAAAGAAAGGTGACAAAAGATTTCATAACATATAAATTATAGTTACATGATATAATAATAAATACAATTCTCATGGACATCCATGACATATACATACACTGACATCCCCTACACATGTCGTAGGGTATGTAGTGATAAAACTAACTATAAAAGTACAATGTCCTGATTAGGTATCACATGTGATACACTAATACAGGACTACAAATAATGAAGATATGATAAGAAACATCAATGGGGCATCAAAAGGAATCCAACTGCAGACTCACCATCAAGCACTGACACCAGGATGTCGAATCTCAAATGGTAAAGAATCACTACCACCCGTCTGTGTAGAACCACAAAGGCCTACCCCACTGTGCTGAGGAGATAATCACAAACCCTAATCAGATAACCAATACAAAACAAAGATAAAACCCTAAGCAGTAGAATCTTGAAGCACTCTAACTCAAGATACACATAATAGAGATACAGGTACAACTCACTAAACCAGAGGCAACTGACACATGTAGAATAACCAAACTATGCATAGGAAGGTGTCATCATGTACATCTAACCCTTGATTTTTGTCCTGGTAATCTCTCTGGATCCCAGCACCCAAGTGACCATATATGGCATCAATGACCTCTCGTACTGATGAAGTCATTAACTATGCCAACTCATCCCTTAAAAGGGGGCTAGTCATCTTCTTAACACCATCTTAGTCTGTACTAGCACTCAAGCATGGGTGAGGACTCATATCTTATTAGGTTCATTTAAATACCCCTTAATTATATTAGGTTATCACTTGATTACTAATACTTACAATAAGTGAGCCTGGTAGCCACTTGTGGGCCCCAACGCTTATTGCAAGCCACCTCCTACTACAAGTCTAGGTAAACTACCCTAGGCTCACAGATCTCTCCTAGATCTAACAGGTATACCACTAGGTAATCCCGAATCCGGATTCACACAAAAGAAACCAGAAATGATTACAAAGATACCATAACATAAAACATAACATCATGAGCCCAAAAGGTCAAACAGGAGTGATAAACAGATAAAGTACACTCACACCAAACATAGCTGAAAAAGAAACATCTGACTCATACCCCGGCCTCTATTTTTCCCTAGGTCTTCTAGTACCTGATAACCCATAACAATTACACCAGAAGACACATCAGGCATGAAGGACATAACACTCACATTATTGAATACTAAAAAATGATCTATAAACATTTAAGTTCCACATCAAGCATATTTGAATCAAAGCACGAGAACAAGTAAACCTACTAGGAGAAACCGAACAGAAACATTACAATAATGTCCTAAATATAAAAAATTTCTCTAATGTTGTTCCATGGATCCAACAAGGCAAAAACACCCAATTTCAGTAGATAAACATAGATCTAACTGATTTACCCAATAACAATTTACATATAGACTCGTTTACATTTGTATGAAAAGAACTAGTGTAAATAATAGTTACAAATCCTATCAGTTAATGTATAGTGTGAATAGACAAGGTATAAAAGGAACTACCTATAAATTTCATCCAATAAAAATAATTTCACGTGGTACAAAACTTAAGATATACATTGAATTATTTATTTATCAATAGATAAAATAAAATAATTCTTGACAATACCTTTACTAGCAACATAAAATAAAATGCCTAACAATTACACATAACTTGACCAACTTAAAATAAACTACCATTAAATAAATTATAAAATAAATAAAATATAAATCAAATAACTTATATATTAAAATAATATAAATTAAATAATTCATAAATTAAATAATTCATAAATTAAATATAATATAAATTAAACAATTATAAAATTAAATATAATATAAATTAAACAATTATAAAATTAAATATAATATAAATTAAACAATTATAAAATTAAATATAATATAAATTAAACATGTTAACAAAATAAAAAAAACTAAACATAAAATAAATTAAATCAAATTAAAAAATACACATATAAAAAAAAATGTGGGGGGTGGGACCCATGGCCCCAACCCTTCCCACGCTTCACGGACAATAGTCTAGACTGCCGCAGGGTGGGGAGGTGGTGGCCCCCGCCCACCGCCCCGCTCCCCCCCCCCCCCCCCCCCCCCCCCCCCAAATACACTTTAAAAAAAAAAAAATTAGATAAGGCTTTGTTAATTAATTTTTTTAAAAAACAATTTTGTTGCACCAAAAAAAAAATTTATAAATAAATATTTTAAAATATACTTCTTTTTTTTTACTGACATAATATTTTATTCTATTGTACTTCTTTTACAGGGAATATCATTTTTGAGAATTTGACTCCAATACCCAAATTGGGTTTTTTGCAACACTTAAATATCTTTTAAAACCTTAGCATCTAAACAATTAAATTGAGATTCTTATTCCAGGAATCTATTCCATTTTGTTTTATTGGCCAAATTTCTTTGACTGTGTATAAATGATAATTTTTAACCAAAATTGAATTTTCCAGCTAAAATTGATTTTTCTTTCCATAGGATTTATTTTCTCACCACTATATAGTTCAACTATAGACCGGGGTTAATTTTTCATTTTACAAGCAAACCATAGACAAACTTTTGATAAAATTTTACCAGCATAATGATACAATGCCAAATCTTCATAAAAATATAAAAGAACAGATCTAGGGTTTCTCTAACACCTAGAATCAAAGAATACATACAAATCTAATGAGATTAATCTAGATCCACTCAAACACAAAATTTTACCAAATAAATTAACAGAAGGCACACAACAAGAATTCCATATCCTACCTTGGATCCAATGCCAGAAACTGTAATGAAACCCCTATTGAAGATCTGAGAGTGAGATTTCTTCCAAATCCAATCCAATCTATAGATCTGAAAACTATGACCAAAGCAAGAACCAGATCCAAAAGCACAATCAAACCCCAAAACAACAAGCAATCACAACAATCCACAAATCTCCAAAATTCCAAGCACACAAGCTCTCCCCAAAAATCTTCTCCAAAAACCTGTCTAACCTCCAAATGAATGCAATTCCCCCTATTAGGGATTCAATTCCCCCTTTCATGCAAATCCTAGAAATGACTCAACAGTTAACTTCTAATCAAACTCCAACTCCAAAATTGAAAGTAAATCCTTATTTATTTATTAAAATATCTTTTATTTTGCACAACTCAACTTTGACTTTTGAAAACTAGTTGTTCACCTTTTGAAAACAAATCCCTTTTTTCAATTATGCACATGTTATAATATAAATACATATTAAATAAATTTAAACATTTAAAGCATCATAGCAAATGCAATTAAATATTTAATTATTTAATAATACTCACAAACACAATAAAATCCAATTATCAATAAAATAATCAATTAAATCCAAATAATCAATTATTTGATTTTAATTAAATTTTATCAAAATAAACTTAGGACATAATTAATATTAATTTCCAAATACTCAAATAATTAACTTTAATTTAATTTCCTCAATTAATCATAGGAGCATAATTAATCATTAAATTCAACTATGCACCTAACATTAATAATCACATAAAATAATCTATATAAACATAATTCAACTATAATCAATAAATTAATAATCACCCACATAACCATAAATCAACTGAAACCAAAACAAACACAAGAGAAGGGATCCACAAACTCATGCCAGCCAGATGAATTCAGGTAGGGTAGTCAAACTGACACTTGTCCAATCCTAGCACAATTAGGCTTAGGTTAGGGTTTTGGGTCTGTGAATTAGCTCCCCTCTTTACCATTGAGATGAATGTTTGTGGACACGCTCACTCCTGCCAATTAAGGGAAGATGATGTCTTGTACCTGCGAACTTGTCACCACAAGACGAAGCATGTACATACAATAATATATAGCAAACAATGATAGGGTACGATTGGTCGTGTGGATCTCAATTATGCAAGTAACTACGCCTCTGTCCTCTACCAAAAAAACACATCAAATAAATGCAAACACATGATAACCATACACATGTCAGTATGGGATCAGTACCATAAATCAACATAAAACATAAACATAACATCAAATGATATCAACATCTAATCTATGCAATAACCTGATACACATTCAATGAACATAAATCCATAATCATCATTTATTAACATCATAATCAATCACGTCAAAAGTGACTTAAAAGAATTCAGTCAAACACTGAAACATAAAGAAACCTAAAAGCAAACTACGGGTGGGGTACTACATAAGTGGATCCAATGAAGCTAGAAGTTCAAAAACTCAAGAAGAACCAAATGAAGCCAAGAATGAGGAAAAATCTACTCCAAATGAAAGACCTACAAATGAAGATTATAGAGAACAATTCAGACCCTTCAGAGGTAGATGCTTCGGATGCAAAAAATTTGGTCACATGAAAATAGATTGCAAAAGTAATGGCAATTCCAAACCCTTTACCAGCTATTGTTTTAATTGCTATGAGTATGGACACAAAAAGGTAGACTACAGAAAACCTAATCAATCTAGGTATAAGAAAGACTATATCAGAGAAGAAACCACAACCAAGATTACATGTCAAAAATGCAATAACTTTGGACACACAACAGGGTATTGTAAGTTGCTGACTAGTCAAGACAAAAGAATACCACCCATCTATTACAAATGTAATAATCTAGGTCACATTGCAAATTTTTGTAGATATAATGGAGATAACAACAAAAGAAGACCAAGAAGACCTAATGAACTAGAAACACCACCACCTATAGTCATAAGGAAGAATATTAGTGACAGTGGTAAATGCCTAAATGATTACATGAGTGAAAACAAGAAGGTAGAGAATGAAAAGATATGGCAAGTAAAAGTTCTAAATAAGCCAGTGGTTTAGGGAGAGATAGCTTGTGATGGTGTGTCTTCGCATGATGAATTTTTTGAAGCATCACCCTAGAAGGCCTCATGGAATCATGGGGAGCAGTGAATGCAAACAACATAATTTATCCAACCCCTGTATAAGCAGAGTAAGCTCATGCGAGCTTGAGTATGATATGTATAGATATTTTCAAATCTGTGGATCTGATCACAACACTTGAAGATCCATCTTTTGTGTTTGTGAGTTTTGCATTGATAGGATGACATATGAAGTTGAGCTACCTATTTTTAATGCACACACTCAACTTGTGAAGGATAAAATACTTGAGAGATCTTATTTACACACCATTTGTTGATCAACAGTCAAGGAGAACATAAGTGTGAAAGTAGAGCAGTAGAGTAAATTCAAGCGGCATCCATACAAATCTAGCGAGGATGATCCAGAAGGGGCATTTTCTCAAACCCCCATAGGTGTGTTTCATGTAGAAGATATTATGGCTTACATACACTGCAAGTGTGAGATTATTGGGGAGGTCAACATCTTCTATGAGATGAATAGAATGATAGATGTAAATGGATATTTGATAGAAGAATTCAAACATTTGAAAGACCTTTCAATACTCAAGTTAACCTAACTTATTGAATTCACAAAAGTTGAATGGTTTAAAATTATTCTTAGTAGAGTTCATGATCAGTTCTTATGGATAGGTGATCAACCAGTTAAGATATGTGCTAAGTTGATCCATGATATCACAAGACTGGACAATGAAGGATCCCTACCTGTTAGTGAGAAAAACCTAAGAAAAGAAGCTGAAACCCTCACACATTCAAAATGGGACAAAAGGGAAATGATTGTAAATGACATATATTTACAAGATGTTAGACTAGTAGAAATGTTGATTGGCTACAAGTTATTTTCCAGCTCCAGACTTAATTCTGTATCAGCTGGAGTCATCATGAAGACCTATAGAATGGTTAAAGAAAATAAACAGTATAACCTTTGCGAAGTTCTGGAACAATAGTTTTTGGAAAATATTAAGGTTATTAAGAAGGATAAATCTAAGGCATTCAGGTTTGGGTCATTACTAGTTCACATGTACTTTCATGTTATTCACAACTTTCCTAGTATGCATCTTAGAGCATAGAAAGACAATGAACCCACCGGTCTACAAATCTCAGAGTATTATAGAAGGTAGAAAAAGGATTGGATCGATGGAGAATTGTTTGGCATGATCAAGATCTTGCAGAGACATATGAAAGAAATATATAGAATACCAAAAAAGATAGTGGAAAAATATGAAGACACTATAAGTTTCATGGTTGAAATGGATTGTGTCTGCTTTGAGATAGTTGAGCCTAGAACCAAGTGGTGCTATCTTATGGGATATGAGGTAAGTGTTGAGGTAATGAAAATACAAGTAGAGCATGTACTTGTAGTAGAAAAAGACCCTACTCAGGAAAGATGGGGTACATGCAGAGAAAAGTATGAAAAAGTTAGAAAAGAACAAGAGAAAGTAACAAGGAAGAGGAAAGTCAGCAAGATAGAAGAGATTACTCCAAAGGTAGGAATCACAAAGAAATAATATTTAGACTTGAGAGAAAAGATGGAGGCATCTTCCAGTGTTTCCATTGATTCACCCATCTCCTTGGAAACAGAGAAGACATGTACTACTGATAGCCTCATTGATTTATTTTCCCCTCAAAAGGAAGAAACAAATGAAACTAAGACTACAAAGGTTCCTAGAAGATCATCCAGGAATGTCAGTCCAAAAGAAAAGGAGACAAAGGTGAGGAGGAAGAAAAAGGAAGAAAAGGTTATAGAGAAGGAGGAAGAGAAAATGATTCAAAAGAGTCCACAAACCTTGTGGAAACCTGATATGAAAGCATTATAGAAGAGGTCTATCAAAGATGGAAATCTAGTATCTATAAAAAGATACTATGAGAGATATAGCCTTGAAGATCAAGAAATTATTGAGGGCACTATCATTGAGCATTTGTTAGTTTTCAAAAATAATTTGTTGGAAGTTGAATCTAGTGTCCCCAAAGAACTATACAACAAGCTAGAATCATAAAATAGTTAGCACATTTAGAGGATGAGAACATAAGAAACAAAATAATTGATGATATGTTTTTGGTTGTGTCTATTCAGGAAAGAGAAAGAATAAAAAAGGCACTAAAACCTCTTCTAAGAACAAAGACTAGACTAGTCAAGATCATGGATAGAAGATATGATGAAGTAATTGAAGATACCCAAAAGGTATTAGATGAAGTTTTAATTCAGAACATGCCCAAAAAGGTGTCACCTCCTAAGACTATTGAACCTATGTCTTTGGGTTTAGGAGAGAATTCATAGACAGTGAATAAGAGTGCTCAAGTTGACTTGCAACCAGACTTCTTTATCACTAGTGTGCCTGTTAGCCTTGACACTTCGCAGGACATAAATGATCCATTCATGGACAAGATGGATAATGTGATGGAAGTTGAAGATCAGGAACAGATGGAAGAAAGGAAATCAGAAGAAAAAAAAGTAGAAAGAGTATAGGAGAAGGAGTTTCAACAAAAAGAACATCAAGAAAAACAACCTGAGATAGAGGAGACCACTGAAATCAAACTAGATTCATCTCTATTTTTGGCAAGTGGGGCCAAATCAATAAGTTCTAATGTGGACAACATGGATGAAGATGAACTGATGAGACTCTCATTCATGGCATTTTCTAAGGCTAAAGAGAGATCTTCCCAGAAAGGAGATAAAAGAGCCAAGATAATGAGAAGGGATATAGAGACAGTAAACAAGCTACTACCCTCACTAGTTATCCTAAAAGACAAGGATGAAACTGAGAATCTCAGTATGGTATTGGACACCTTTGATAGTCATTTTGACTCATTGCTAAAAAGAGCAGAGGAGAAGGCTGAAAGAAACTTCTTGGAAAAGAAGTTGAGCGAAGTTCACAAGTCCATTTCATGGGACTTAGGAGTTCTAAAGGATACCACTCTTAAAACCAAGGTTGTGTAGCACAAAGCAGAAAAATTTATAGCCAGTGCATAAATCCTTGTGGACACTTGAAGAATGTTGAGGAGACCATAGCCAAAGATAGGGAAAATCTTGACAGTATGATGGACAGTTGTGAATCATCCTCACAAACTATGGAAGATATAGAAAAGGAAACATCCAGGCTTCTAGAGAAAATAGGTGTACTGGAAATGGAGAAAGGGAGAGTTGCAGACATGTTTGGTTCATTAAGAAACCTATTGACTCCCAAACTCTCAATTTTGGAGACTCGTCTCACTGAGATGATAAAGTTTGAAAGTTCAATGACAATATCTACTCTTAGTGAGCTTAAGGTAGCAGAGACAACATCATATGCACTGAATGGATTAATCCATGTTAGTGAGCTACTAATAAGTTCATGGATTGAGGAGATTAAGGCATTGTAAACATCTTTCCAAGATGTCTTAAATCTGGTAAGTAAGCACTAGACCACCTATGCTTCAATTTTAAAATTTTGAGAATACTTTTTCAATTGATTTCAAAGGGAGAGGAAGAAAAAGGAAAATGAGGAAGAGAAAGAAATATGTAAAGAGAAGAAAATAATAAAAAAAAGAGAAGGAGAAGAAGAGAGTTGCTTTGTGACACTTAGTCATTTTTCTAAGTGTCGCCATCAATGCCAAAGGGAGAGATTGTTGGCATGTGATGTTTTGGAGTGCTAGAAATCATCTAAGGGTTGTCATTCATGGAAACACTTATGGTAGTGTGATCACATGTTGTGGAAATTGCCAATGGATTCACAGTCATGAAAATGACTAAGTCCAGAATCAGGAAAATAGGGTACAATGCCATAGTTTTGGATAGCGATGAAGACATACAAGGTATTATGGCTTGTGAAGTTAACTGGAGGTATTTTGGGATATGTACATGCTTTAGTTAAGATCACATGAGTTTTTGAAAGCTGGTGTGTGAGATACAGTGTTCGGAAGGTATGAGAAGACAGTAAAACAGTATATCAAGATACATGAACAGCTGTGATGATTAAGGAAAGCATAATGGATATGGTAACATGCTAAGACTTTTAAATAAAGTATAGTACCAAATCTTTGGTAATATAAGAGTGCCAACTCCATATATATCATTTGGACAAGTTTCTATTATGTTTTATATGACAATTGTGGAGGTGACTGGAAGGCCAATTTTGTATAAATATAGATTGCTTTTGTGAAAGAAAGAGTATGTATGATAATAGATGATAAGTTTGTGAATAGAATAGTAGAAGTCAGATGTGAGATCAGTAAGAGGCCAAGCTACAACTAGAATTATCTAAGCAAGATAAGTGCTTGTATTGTTCCCCTTTTGAAGATTATTTTGGGACAGTTTTGATTGTAAGAGAAGTGTGCTTACCAACTTTAACTAGGTGTTTTGTATGCCCCTAACAGGGTTTTTGTAATCCTCTAACAAGGAAATTTACTATGTAATAATCAGCTCCTAACAGGGCTAGGACTCCTAATAGGGATATTATACTTTAGTACATATTTGTGGGTACAATCCCCACTAGGGTTTTCCCTTTAACCAGGGTTTCCTTGAGAACAAATCATGGTGTCATGAGTAATGTGTTATGCTTATCCATTCTTTTCATTTCTGCATTATTTTCGATTGTTTATAATTGTTTGAAGTTTAAATCAAAGTTCTGTAATACTGATTCACCCCCCTCTCAGTATTACCTAATCCTAACATCACCTACCTAGTTACCTGTTTCTTTACAACCATGTTCTTATTAATGTCCAAGTCAAAACTACACCAATCTTTGATAAGAAAGCATAGAAGCAATTAAATATTCACATTTATATATATCGAATAGACATAAGAGTAAAACACTTAAAAAAATGTATACTTTGATGAAACTAGCTTTTGAGAAGCTTGTACCAGTCTAGGAATATCCAACTGGTAAACATGGATCTCCTTGCCAATCAAATGGCACATTTATCAAATATCGCTTTACTAGATTCAGAGCTATCATTGTGGTCAAATTGACATTGTTATAATGTTAGAGTAATTTAGCTTGACCATAAAACATACTTTAAGAGTCCAATAAATATTGATGGATGGATGAAGGCAGGCTTAGGCTTAGACTTACCATCCCTTGTGATAGTTCTTCCTACCAAGCTAACTTGCACAAATAATTCCCCTGCATTGATTATTGGTCCAAGACTTGAATAGGAAATAGGAGTTAGTAATAAACTTGTGGGCCCTGACAGAGTCCAATTTGTTGCATCGATCATCCTTGGTATCATGGAAACATTAAACACTAAAGATAAGTTAATATCATTTACACATAAGTTAAAAACTCTCTGACATTAAGGCTCTAAGATGTTTAGGAAGTAAAGAGAAATGTAATAGTTGTTGTTTTCAATCATTTGGTTGGGACATTGGATTTCCATTTTTTCTATCTTCTCTGTTGCCAAAGAATTCACAAGAACTTTAGGCAAAGGGATATTCAACAAGCCCCTTGTAGTTGTATTTAGATTTCTACTCACATTGTTATGATAATCCTAGAAGGATTTCCATATGCAATTATATGGATCATCTGGATATCTGAATTACACATTGTCATTAGAAAATGTAGAACAATGAAAATTACATCTCTGAAACACAACTATACTGTATATGCTAACAAACTGAATTGTCTGACTTTAGTTGGATGTTAAGGTTTATGAGAGGCCAAGAATTACAAATTAACAAGGAAAGTGGAAGGGAAAGTGAAGTGTATAGATTTTAAATGGTATAAGAACTAGAGTATTGACTGAATCTTAAATAAAATGAGATATAACTACAGTTAACAAAAAGTTAATGATCAATATGCTAAATTATGGATTAGATCATGTAGATTTTTGTTGTCAATGTTTCAGATCAAACTCTATGACCTATCATTAGAATAGATAACAGAAGAAGACACCCTATCATTAGAATGGATAGCAGAAGAAGAGAATTGATGGATCATATGGTTTGATCTGAAACATTGACAACAAAAATCTATATGATCTAATTTAGAAGTTAACATATTGATCATTATGAACTATCAAAAACTTCATGAATTTAATTGTAACAACTCAAAGTACTAAATATTTAAAATAATCCATATAATAAAAGAACTAAAAGGAAATGAGAGGTTCAGGTGGTAGCCATGGTATATGTTGAATTTTAAGTTTCATTAAGTCATTTACATCATGTGGAAGGTAATTTTCTTATTTATCTTGTGCATTATATCATTTACATGGCTATCCACTCACATGTCAGGGGATAGGTAACCTCTCATATTAGTTGAGTTGATCTCCATCAATCTTTTTCCTCAATGGTTGAGTTGAAAAGATCAAAGATAGACTGACTGTTGAGTAATAAAATGACCCATTTTCATGGTGATCTGTTGACCTCAACAACTTCCTTCTTTTCTTCTCTTCTGAAAATTTGAAAAGTAGAGGAAAATTCTTATGTTCGTTGAGAGTTAGCAGAGATCTAAAATAGGGGATACAACCAACGTGTGAGGATTTATTCCACAAGGATACTATGAATAAGGATAGTAGGTATATGACTAAAGTTGATGGATGTGGGAGAGGTTGTATGGATAAGGAAAAGATGCTACTAAAAGGATGAAGAGGTGTACATATCTGCCACTTTATGAATGGCCAAAATAATGTTGGCTGAAAGGAAATTAAGGATTGAATTCATATGTGATATATTTTGTGTGTTCCTTGGATCTATTTGATCTCATTGCTCTTATATTTTAGCAATGGGTAATTTGGGTCTCTTATATTTTGGAGTTGGTGTGTCAACCAAAAGAACATGAGATGCACATGTTTCCAAATCTATATTCATGACTGATATAAATAAGGTTGGTTGAATATAAATTGATGGTTCGAATTCAAGTTTGGTTTATTGTGTGTTGTTAAGGTCTAATTGACTCCATACAACTAGGATTTTTGGTATTTGGGTCTTTGATGCAGTAGCATCCTGGGTGTAAGAGAAATCTTGCATCACCCAAAAACTATTTCTGGTTTCTTTTCAATAAGGGATATCTTGTGCAAAGATTCTATTTATGGAAACTTACTATTTTTAGTAAGTTGGTCATATGAGCTTGGAATGTTTTGATTTCATAGGTGGAGGTTCATCTTAGTCATATCAGCCTACCAATTGATTTTCATTGTCATATCATCTGGCATCAGTGAAGTTATTGAGGTTTTTGGGTACAAAATCTTTGAGCTCAATTTTGAAGGACTTAGAGGCTCTAGATCACAATCGACCCATGGCTGATTAGAGCTTGCGTGAGTCAAGTATTGTAGATCAGATCCTGCCATTTTTGAAAAGTGGTTATAATAGAAAAATGGAGCTACGGTTAGAAATTTATGGCCTCTAGAAGTTGGGGTACCTAAAAACATATTTTGTAATTATTTTGAGCTAACCCTATGTAAAAAAAATGAAAATAAAATAAATCTTAGTGTACTCGGCCTTAAGGGCTAAATTTCTAGAACCTCCTTGAACGGTGGAAAATTGCCTATATAAGGAATGCCCGTAGTGTTGTCTAGGAAATTTTGGGTAGATCTGGGTAATGATTTGAGGCTTTGTCCTATAGAATATTGTAATGGAAAATGCCCATGTGGCTTTGCATATTGTAATTATGAAATTTGTAATTTCACACTTGTGGGGATAATAAAAAGCCCATTTTCTATTTTTGCAAATTGTTGTTGTTTCTCTATTTCTTTTATGTGTTTGTAGTATTAAGGGGAGCACCCTTCATCAGTCTTTCATTTTTATTTGGTGTACTTGCCAAAAGGATTTAAGGTGCACAAATTTGATACTATGTACCCATAATTGTCTCACACAACGTTGATTGAAAAGAACTGACATTTGCACACACATTTGATTTAGTTGGTGAATCTAATTAATATCATAAGTGATCTGGTTATATGGTCTTGTAACATGGATTTGGTATATAAGCCAAAAGGGTAGAAGTTTCACAGATTTTCCACTCTATCCTCGTGATTGGTTCAAACATTACTGTTTACACAAAAATGATGATTGGATTTACATTTTGATTTATTATTTGAGTTACTAAGTCTAATTAATCTCACAACACCACATCTTTTGGTTATTGGTTTTGTGTATTTTGGACACTAAATGACATTTTTTCAAAAAGGCCCTTGTAACAAACAGAGGTTGTAGTAAAATTAAAACCTAGAAAAGATATATATTCAACATAATATTTAACAAATCTCCATCATGTTTTACTTAACATGAATGCATTTTTCCTCTATAATGTCCTATATATGGTAATTTTACAGATAAAGAAGTTAGATTTCCATTAGGATATGCATGATTTTTCAGCTTCTTACCTGACAATTTTATTTGTCGAGTTGCCAAAGTCATGTCTGGACAAAAGTCTAAGTGCATACTTGGTAAAATCTATTTAATTGTACATTGAAGATTCTAAAATCCTTAATTCAATTGCAGATATGAATGGATCACGAATGGTGTTTCCATTTCTTGTAAGTTAGATACTCATCAATTTTCCTATGGATCTTATAAAAGCCTCATAGTGAGTATAGAGTCCTTTTGAACTAAACCATTGTGGTATTCATAGTTGTCCACAATGTTCCTTCAATTAGTTGTTCAGAAAAGGTGGCAGATTTATCCCATCATAATATCCATATTAATAAGTAGTTCTCACCAAATAACTTATGTTTCTCTTGTATTTGTATCCTAATAAAAAATCCTTTTGATAATCCAAAGAAGCTGAATCAATTCTCACCACTTTCCCTACGCTACTCTCAAGCTTTTTAAAAAATTGATATCTATATTTTTAAAGGATGTATATACATCTTAACCTATACTATTGATAGGCGAGATTGACTAGGAGAAAAAACTATAGATGGCTGTTGAATATTTGTAATTATTTTAAAACCACTAAGACAAATAGGACACCAGGCCTACATTTGAAGGGTGGGATGCAAACTTTAGAACAAAAGAGAACTTAGGGAAGAAATTAATAGAGACTTAGTCTTCCAATGATTTAAATTAATGTTGAAGCCAACCAAGGAATGAAATATCCTCTTCAGCTTCTTATATCAAGCTATAGTGACCAACCCTTAGAACCTCACTTTCACATTGGCATAATTACAATAGGAAAAAATAATTAATACTCCATTACTATCTCCAAATCACTTATTAAGTCCAAACAAACAAGTTAAAATCCAATACTTGCACAATGAGAATATCAATCAAGGAGGTTAGGGTGTTGGAAATGAGCATAGAGGTAGCTTGTGGATTGACTTGGTTGTTATCTTCTACCTCCAACAAGTCAAAAAAGGACCTCCCTAATTGACTAAGTGACAAGAAAAATTCTAGCAATAAATCAAGAGGACTAATGTTGTCTTTCAAATAGTCTAGAAATTTACACCTTCACCCATGTTCTATTACCATACTATGTATGAAAAAATCCTTCAATAAATTTATAATAAAAAGACCTCCAAAATGTCTACAAATAATTTATCTAGATAGTGATAAATGATGGAGCTTTCTCTACCATTTTATGGAAAGACAATATTACAGAAGTCGTCAATAGACACAGGCATGAGAAAGACATATCCAATGTCTAGAATCTAGGTATAATTTATTTACATGTATGGATATGTTCCTCCTATAATTAGAACTATTAACACACACATGTACTTGCATTTCCACTCTATATAGGTGTTTATCACGAGTACAATTTGTTAGCTAAAAAATCAGTTCTAATTTGCAAACAAGATTTTCATTTTAAAGAATATATGTAAAAGAGGAAATTTTTGAATAGTATCTGATAAATATAAAACATAACCAAATACAACTATTTTCTTACCTTGGGTCTATTTTCTAACAAAAATTCAGCTAGAACTAATTTAGAACACGTGTTATAATAATATTTTGATCTTTGACATCTTTAAATAAGCCATGCATGCTCTCTTACATGGATCAAAACATTTTCATGGTGGTACATGATGAGTCTTATAGATTAATTTGGTTACCATATATTTTGAAAAGGAGGTAGAAGACTATCAATCCATCATTATACTCAATTTGTAGATCAAATCCCACAACAATGTTACAACTAAGAATCTAAATCATCTTTGTCATTTTCCAAAGACTTCTCTAAGAGGTATTCATAGTTGTCGCATGAAATTTCCACTGGAAGATCATTTGATTGATCATGCTCAACAATATTTGATACAAAAGGTATATCATCATTCTGATATGAAAAGTTATAGTTCTTACCAATGGCTCTTATTAGATGGTAAACCTCATACATAGAAGGCCTCTTGTTATGTGGAGAAATAACAAAGTTAGTAGCCACCTTCAAAACTTATAGAAGATCTTCATCATATCCATTTCCAATCAAATATTTTTTGATGTCTTCCAAAACATTAATATGTCTTGAAAGATTATGTATTCAATCTACTAAATTACCCTTGAACTTTCATTAACATTTTTCAACTTCAAAAAGTTTATGCCTAGTAACCAACTCTACAAGAACAAAGACAAAACTAAATACATCCCCCTTTAAAGTGGAAATCAAAGTGTGCATGCATTCTAGTGCTACATAACCCAAATCCCCAAAATCATCATTGTAAATGTGCTAAGATGGGTATCTACAAGATTCATCAACCAAGAAATCCCAAAGTCTGTTATCCTCAGTTCATAATCTTCATTCAATAATATACAGTTAGAACTTACAGTGCAGTGAATAACCCTAGGATTGTAGTTATGGTGAAGCCAAGCCAATCCTATCCCATTTTGTCTAATAGAGATGATTTCCAATCTTTCATCCAAAATAGATGCATAAAATGCCATCTCTTAATACTTATGTGTGTATGTACTTGAGAACTTGGGCTCCTTATATAGATTTTCCAAAATGTTCAGTATGACACAAAATCAAATTCATTTATCTTTTTATTGAATTAATTTATCCATGAGAAATGATCAATGGTTATGTGGTATGCTACATATGGATTCATGTAGCCCACTACTGTCATTTGACTCACACTATATTGACCCATCTTGAGAATGTTTAGCACTTTATGATTTAGTTTTGGATTTTGGTTCCTAGATATTTTAAAGGCCCACCTAATGATCTTCATTTTATTAATGGTCTATGTCTCTTGGAAATTAACTCTAAAATTACAAGGAAGTCTTCTATCTTTTTTGAGTGACTAGCTTTTAAAGGTGTCCAATAATGACACTGAAAAATTTATTATATTTTCTAGTTTCTAGTTGGGTAACCCTCCTATCATTGACTGAACTTGGAAACTTATAAAAAGAGTTATCAAAATGATGAAATGAATATAGATACAAAACCAGTCAAAGGCATTCTTGTGAAACAATAAATCCTCTTCAAGAAAAGTGGTTGTCACTAAGGATCAAAGGTTCTCTTTATGAATAAAGAGATAAAGAATAAACCAAAACAAGTAAGGAATGTTCTAAGAGAGAGGGATTGAAAATACTAGCACAACAATGATCACAAATTTTTGATAACAATATCAAAAAATGTTCCTCAAAAAATAGAAAGATCTCGTCAACAATGCATCAATTGAAAA
Source organism: Chamaecyparis obtusa (assembly GCA_027943335.1). Lineage (NCBI taxonomy): Eukaryota > Viridiplantae > Streptophyta > Pinopsida > Cupressales > Cupressaceae > Chamaecyparis > Chamaecyparis obtusa. The sequence goes on from BSBK01008822.1 coordinate 21,934, forward strand.
ATAATCACAATAATGCATTAAGTCTAGCATGGAACCCTACCTCCTCCTACGATGAACTTTGATGCTTCACTTTGCCTTCTACCATTTCCTCTAACAAATAATTATGTTCATCTTTTGGTATCTTTTTTTTTCCCTAAAGAAATGTTCAAAATATTAGAGAATTCTTATTTTACATGGATAGTTCGCCATTTTCACTCTTAAAATTGTTGTTCTTTCTACATAGGCTTCTATTACTCATGAAATCCTGAGTTTAGATCAAAAGGATATGCGTATTATTTGTTGTTTACTCCACTTTTTGGGCAATCTTTTTGAGATATGTTGTTTCCTCCTCCATATGGTCATGACAAGGTACTTTCTCTTTAGAATCAAGCTTTTTTGACTTAACAACAAATTCATTTTTTTATTTTCCCTCCAAACATGAAAGATGCAACTTAATCAACATGGGGAATACATGACCATTTGAACCTTTTTTGGGAACTTTTAGAATGTCAAATAAATGATATTTTCCTCTTTTTCCTTTGTAAAACTTTGACAACATACTCTAAATTGTTTAAAATCATTGTTGTAATTTTTAGGCTCATAAAACTCCATAAAGGGACATAGGAATCAATTTAAGTCAAATTTTATTTAAGCCCAAAAAATTAATCTAAAGGTGGAAAATAGGCTAGGACTAACTTGCAAAATGACATACAACTTCTATCTAATAGATAAATTATTTGGTACGAACTTGGATTCGTGTTATTTTGTTAGAATTTCTTTGTACTTGGACAAGAGACAAAAATAATAATTATATACTCTACTTTTATGGGGCCTTCGAGGGAAACCTTGGTCCATAAGGAATTAGGGGGATAATAAAAAATTCAAAAGGCTTAACCATCATATCATTTGCATGGGGATAGGTCTAAATAAAAATTGGAAAAATTTAATACATAAAGAAAATAAGACTTTGGGGTATTTGTATAATATTTGTTTTCATTTAAAATTCACCTAATAAAAACATACTGTCAATTATGTTCGAGTTATTTTTTATTCAAATTTTTGTATAATAAGTTAACTTATTAAAATATCATGTTGTTCTCTAAACTACCAATTTGATTCAGATCATAAGGATTGATGTAATTTGGAGGTACAACATTGATAGGTTTGATGCCATTTTCTCCAATTTTGGGTTATATGTTGCACCAATCTTCTGTGTAGGAATCACTTGAAAAATGTGACCTCATATAGAGACCTTATGTGATATGCAAAAAAATAGAAGAATAAAGCCAACATATAAATCTTTTGACAAAGAAGTTACATGTGATAGCCAATCATAGGTAAATGATCCTGTTTATATTTTTATGACTTCTCTCTCCATTCCGTGCTCTCTTTTTTTCAAAGGATTTATTGTATAGAATATTTATTGTTTTGATATAATGAATGAAAGGTATTGGTAAACAACTAAGTTATTGATTGTGTTTCTTTAATCCTCTTTGTGATTATTATGTTATTTGTTTTTTTCTTAGACTACTTATCACTGCATCTGCAATGCACCACAATGTGTGTAGAAAAGGAGGGAAAGTTTGTTACTCTTTATTAATGTTCAATTAATGATGACCTAATGTATATTAAGAAGCTCACATTAAGGACATAATACATTATATGTTGAATGGTCATTCGACCATAATTCGATTGTATAGGTCTAGACTATTTCTCTCTCCAGATCATGGTAAGGCGAGTAATATCTTAGCATCTAAGTATATAAGTCTATGATATTATCAAATATTATTATAAAGAAGTAATAACAATTCATTTCATAATTTTTGTTTGGGTGACCAATTATTTAGTCATCACTTGTTCATTTATTTAGTCATTCATTTGGTCATCTATTTAGCCATATTTATTTCTCTAACCTTGTGATTTTACCTGATGACCAAATTATTCATTTATTTATTCATTTATACTTGTGAATTGAAAAATATTGGTAGAATTTGATCAGTTTTAGTCACATGAATAAAATATTTAGTTGCGTGACTAAAATTTTTACTCACGTACAATCATATATTTTCCATATTCTACTAGTGATTATTAAGACAATGCAATTTTAATGGTAAAGACCTTGAATTTTCCTAATCGATGAAACTCTCAAGATACTCTTTAGAAATGTTTTTAGGGAACAATTTGCTAGCCTAGATTTGTTTTGGTTAATAATTCTTAGGATATATTCAGAAGCAACCTACATAACATATGTTGAAACTAAAAGAGAACTTGAAACCTTCAACACCCCTATGTTATTGGTAAAATTGGAGGATATTACTATACAATATGGAAATGGGAGCAAAATGCAACATATAATGTACTAAGTGACTTAATTCCCCATTTCATTGGTTGCACGTTAAAAAGGAATAATATTGCATTTCCCCACCAAGGAACACTTGGCAACATAGGGTAAATTAAGCACTAACAATTTTTTTTTAAAAAGAGAAGATATGGCATCCATGTAGTGCATCATTAACCAAACAACATAAGAACAAGATGAGAACAACAATGATAATCCTCAATAATCATGCACAAGTAGAAGACTAAACCACTTCCAAGGATTCCATGAATAACCAAACATATAGAATTAAGAATGGAAAGAACATGCTCAAGCCATCACATCAGAGTCTAGAAAATGTACACAAACCTCATAGATCAAGACCTAACCATTGTCAATGGTTTCCAATTGAGGAGGTTAATTAGTCCTCATAGAAATTTAATTTGGACTTATGATTGAAGCCTAAAACGAGGAAAGTACTTAAAATATCATCATTATGAATCTAAATACTAACTATGAATACATGGAAGGCATCCCAGGAAAAAGGGTATCCAAATAAGTAATTACATTTTTAAAAGACTCTTGAGAAGTGCTCACTATTTTGTATGCACTAAAAGATTAGGTGTATGTGCTAAAAGATTAGGTGTATGTGCTAAAACATTCAGTGTTGCACTAAAATTGTGAGGTGTATGCACTAAATTGTGAGGTGTATGCGCTAATATAAAGGGCATATGTACTACTCTACCCCTTCAAGGTGCAATTTGGCCTAGAATAAGAAAATATGAGATTTTCTCAATTTAATAATTGGGTAGGCTTGTTGAAACTAATGTACAACATAAGATGCATGCTTTCTCCACACTGGGAGTACCAAATACACACAAATCAAGGCAATACTCACTTGATTACAATACATTATCACATAAATAAACTACATTATGAGCATAATCTGAATCCACACATATATAAAGATCAAGTTAATGTACATAAAGGAAATTACTATAAGTATGTAACTGACAAGAGCATAAATGTAAATGAAACCATGAGCTAGGTGAAGCATAGCATGGAGCACTCAATGCTTGAAGTATCTAACTTTGGAGGAAGCATGTCACCTATACATTGGTCCCTATTAGTGGTATAATGCAATACCACCCTACCATGTGGAACCTTGAGGCCAATCCCGCTATGCTTGTGGAGATAGAACTAAACCAAAAACATTAGGAAAACATACAAGCAAGGAGTGGAAAACACATGCGGTCCAAGTAGATGTATAGTTTCATAAGAAAGGTACCATGGTTTAATGCAATACACAAATATGTAGAACACTAGGACACATGGAGAACTCTCAACATGTGGATTAATGTCCAAAGTGCATACCGAGAAACACTCAAGGTAAAAAAGGCTCATTAATTAGTACTAACAAAGGTTGGTGCAAGGACTCAAGAGTGGGAGTTTCATCACATGGAACATGGTAGCCCCTGTGGCTTTGATCAGTTCTTCCCTCAATAAGGAAGCTCTAATAAGACATATCAACATTTGTAGATGACATCTTATTCTATCATATCAACATCCTCAAATGATGACAAAGGTAGTCACATTATTTTGTATTATTATATTTTAATCTAATTCATTTATTTAGTTATCACTTATTAGTAAATATACCAAGGGATACTTTGGGACCCCTATGTGTTCCAACCCACCTTGGAGAGCCACTCCAATCCACCACTCAAACACCAATTTTTTTTATCTCATGTCAACTATGAGGTACAAAGGACAATAAGTACAAGTAAAATGCAGAGCAAGATCCTTAAATTCATAAGGCCAAAAGGAAAATGGTAAGCTCTATTAGACTTGATATAAAGAGCATAGGTCACTCGGACCTCAACATAGGAGCATAGCTCAACTAGATTCCTAAATGTGGTCTCTACACACTATATCCATATATCACATGTGATCTCAAACTCAATCATGGAAGGTGTCAGTACCATCAACTACACAATAAAAATTAAAGAAATAAAATGAGGATATCTCAACTCCCAAAACACTCAAGGTAAGAACTGAGAAAATGAAAAATCAAGCCAAAAATCTAGTTACTTGATTGATCACTTTTCCAAGAGCATAGATTCCCATGGAATCCATAAATCATCTCATTAGAACATGAGGAAGGCTCAAAATTTTCAAAAGCACAAAATACTCAAATTCTGACAAAATCTAGCAAAGTATGAAAATCAACACTTTAACATCAAGGGCCAAGTTCAAATTTACATAATAAATACTTGAAATATCCTCTATCCATTCTGATGGAACAATCCTCAAATAGTGATGGGATACTACTAAAATAAAAAACCAATCACACTAAGCATAGCGACACACAAAACTAGAAGGCATGCAAAATGATGCACCCACAAAAAAACCAAACATGAAACTTATAATTACCATGAAATTAAAACCCATTTTCCTAAATCCACCCAAAAATGCAAATATCGAATAAAATTATTATTCTAGACACACAAAAAGCAAAGGGAAACATAACTGTGCAAAACTCAAAATGTAAACACTAGTTGCTTGTAAAGAGCCAACCAGGAAACTGAAACCTATAGAACTATGGGGGAGAACTAATTCTCATCCCATGAAGCAAATAAAAAAAAGAAACATAAAAAATATCTAAGAAACAAATAAAATAGAAAAGGCCCTACCTCAAAAATTAGTGGAATAAAATAAATCCCATGCAAATTCTGAAATGGTTCCACACAAATAAGAGTATTCATAACACAAATCCAACCTAGTCATCGAACACCAGATTCTGATAACCCAGTCAATCACAATGAACAAAAGACTGAATTTATCCAAAATAATTTGGAGCAAATTCCAAATTTTCCATTAAACATCAAAGTGAAAAGTGAGTAAAATATATCTCTTTTTCTAATTAAATAATTATTTTTCAAAAAAAGGCCCAAAAAAAAAATTAAAATAAATCACTTAAATAAATTAAATAAACTATAGACTTTCTCCAGATAAACCAAATCAATTCCAATTAAATGGAATTCAATTATGGAAAATTAGTTGATAAATAAATATTAAATTCCCCAACACAATAAATCTAGTACATTGTAATTTAAATTTCATCCATGATAATTGGAGGGACTCTATGTTAGCTTGTGGTGTCTGATCAAGAAAGTACTATACACTTTTCACTTTTGGGGTTAACTCATCAAGTGTTTTTTAGTTGACATGTCAAACATTTCCCTAGGTTGACTCGTCAAGCCTTTTCTTAGGTTGACTCATCAACTATTTTAGGGTTAACTTGTTAACTGACATAAGCCTTGTTATATTGGCTTAGGGTTAGGGATTTCATTATGATGTATGATTTTAGTACTTGCGGCAGAATTGAGCTATAGGGGACTACAGATTGTAATCAGCTTGTAATCACTGGATAATAAAATATTGGACTCACTGTTGGTGGACGTAGCCCAGGGATTGGGTGAACCACATTAAATCTTTGTGTCGTGTGTTCTCTTCTGTGTGTTTTATTGTTTTCTGATATTGGTTATATTTGCACATAATTTTTATTTCTGCCTTGTTAATCCTAACAAGTGGTATCGGAGTGAAGTTGTTTTCAGTTATCCTCTATAGGAAGGTCTCACGATTTAGTGGGAGTCTCACGGTTGAGTGGGAGCAATGGCAGACGAGGGTAGGCTGAAGGTTGATAATTTTAATGGGTAGAACTTCCAATTATGGAAGATGCAAATGGAGGACTATCTCTATCAGAAGGATCTATGGCGGCCATTAGAGGGAATAGCCAAGAAAGAGGCAACAATGTCTTAGGAAGATTGGGATATTTTTGATAGGAAGGCACTGGGGAGTATTTGTCTATACCTGGCACAATCGGTGGCATTCAATATTACTGGAGCAATGATAGCTCAAACTCTGATGGAAACCCTAGCGAAGTTGTATGAAAAGCCTTCAGCTTCAAACAAGGTATTTCTTATGAAGCGTTTATTTAATATGAAAATGGTTGAAGGTGGATCAGTCACTGATCATTTGAATGAGTTTAATACTGTTACAAGTCAGTTAGCCTTAGTTAAAATTACTTTTGATGAAGAGATTAGGGCTCTCTTGATTTTTTGTTCTTTGCTAGAAAGCTAGAATGGCTTGGTGATGGTTGTTAGTAATTTGGTTTTTGGTTCTAATACCCTAAAATATGATGATGTTATTGGTGTTATTCTGAGTGAGGAAATTCATAGAAAAATTTCAGGTGGATCCACATCAGGAAGTGTCTTAAATGCACAAAGTAGGGGTAGAACCAATGAGAGAGGAAACAACTCTGGAAATCAAGAGGAAAATCAAAGAGAAAGAGGCCAGAATCCAAAGGACCCAATGATTGTTGGTACTATGGAAAACTAGGTCATAAGAAGAAAGATTGCTGGTCTCGAAAGAATAAAGAAGGAGACAAACAAGAAGGTAACAAGGAGGTAAATGTGGTAAGTAATAAATCTGAAGAGGATGCTTTGATTCTTTCCTTAGAAAGTATTGATGATTCATGGGTTTTAGATTCAGGGGCTTCATTTCATACTACACCTCATAGAGGTTACTTTCTTGATTATGTCAAAGGGGATTTTGGGCTAGTTTATTTGGGAGATAATGAACCTTTTCAGATAGTTGGAAAGGGGAAAATTAAGATTAAGTTATAGAATGGGAATCATTGGTTACTACAAGAGGTAAGACATGTTCCAAGGTTGAGTAGGAATTTAATTTCAGCAGGGCAATTGGGTGATGAGGGTTGCATAGTTACTTTTAATGATAGAAATTGGAAGGTTTCAAAAGGTTCCTTAGTAGTAGAAAAAGGTGTGAAAGTAGGAACCTTATATCTTTGTACAGGTCATACTATTCCTTCTACTTTAATTGTTTCAGAAGAAAATGAATGTTCGGGAATAGTGGCTGCAGTTGAGGAGGAAGAACATCAAATTGTTGCTGTAGATTTTGACACAGCACTGTGGCACAACAAACTCGAGCACATGAGTGAAAAAGGTATAAAATTAATTCATTCAAAGAAAGTTTTACCTGGTTTGAAATGTGTCAATATGGATTTCTGTGAAAGTTGTGTTTATGGAAAACAAAAGGGAGTTAGTTTTGTGAAGAGTGGGAAGGAAAAGAAAAATGAGAGATTAGAGCTTGTGCATACAGATGTATGGGGACCAACTCAAGTATCTTCCCTTGGTGGCTCTCTATATTATGTTACATTTATAGATGATGCAACAAGAAAAGTATGGATTTATTTCCTTAGACAGAAATCTGATGTATTTCAAACTTTTAAGAAATGGAAATTCTTGGTTGAGAATGAAACTGGTAAAAAGTTAAAATGTCTTAGATCTGATAATGGTGGTGAGTATTGTAGCATAGAATTTGAAGAATATTGATCCTCTAATGGTATTCGTAGGCAAAAAACTATACCAAGGACTCCATAAGAAAATGGAGTGGCTGAATGCATGAACATGACAATAATGGAGCGTGCAAGGAGTATGAGGTTGCATGCTAGGCTGCCCAAAAATATGAGCAGAGGTTGTGAAAACTGCTATTTATTTAATCAATAGAGGACCCTCTACTCCTTTGGACTATGGTACTCCAGAGAAAGCATGGAGTGGTAAGAAGGTGAGTTATTCTTTTCTCAAAAGATTTGGTTGTGAAGCTTTTGCACTTATAGATTCTGAAAATAGAACCAAGTTGGAAGCTAAGTCAAAGAAATGTGTATTTTTTGGATATGACATTGATGAATTTGGTTATAGGCTTTGGGATTTTGAAAATCATAAAATTGTAAGAAGCAGGGATGTCATATTCAATGAGAAAGTATTGTACAAAGATCTGTTGCAACAGCATGAGAAGAAAGAAAATGACTATGTAGTATTGGATGATACTCTAAAAGTTGATGTTCCAGTGGTTCCTTATTCTCCACAACAACAACAACAACCTAGAGGGAGGCCTTCCAAAGCATCCAAACTGAAGTAGAAGGAACAATATGACCTAGAGGGAGGCCTTCTAAAGAATCCAAATTGAATGATGAAATTGCAATGGGGGTTCAGCTGACATTGAATTTCCAAAGGAAACCAAGGAAATGTAAAGAGGAAGTAGTAGCATTAATCTCTAAAAAACTAAATGGAAGTAGGAGAGCGAATGACTCTCTAAAAGAAGAATGAGGATCATCACCTAGAATGTTAGAGGCTTAAATGCCTCTAACAAAGCTTGAATCATTAGGGATAAAATCCTAGTGGGAGGAGAATATATATTTCTACTACAAGAAATGAAACTATCAATTGAATCAGGAGATAAACTTTTCAGTTCATGGAAACAATGGGATTTCCTCCAATCAGTTGCTTTAGGTGCTTCTAGTGGTCTGGCTATTCTTTGGTCCAAATCAAAATGTCATATTTCCCTCATTTCTACAAATCCAAATTGGTTGGCAGTTGAAGTTAAAGTGTTGTCTTTAGAGTTTACTCTTATAAACGTGTACTGTCTAGTTTCAATGGTTAGCAAGAAAAGACTATGGGATCTTATTTCTCAGCTCTTGTTGGATCTAAAAGGGAGAAAGATTATAGTAGCAGGGGATTTTAATGCCACTCTTGGATCCATGGAAAAAATGGGAGGTGCGGACCCTTCCCTAGCTATCACTCAAGACTTTAGGGAATTTTTGGATAGTAATCAATTAGTGGATTGTGTGCCTTTGAATGGAAAGATTTCATGGTCCAATAGGAGAAAAGGGGCTCATTTTTTGGGTGCAAGGTTAGATAGATTCCTATTTAATATCAATTGGGTGCTAGAACATGGGTGTTTCACATCTTCTATTTTGTCGCTATTTGGGTCAGACCATTTTTCTATCTCAGTGGATATTCATCTTCAACAGTCTTCTTTTAAACCTCATCCCCACTTCAAAATTGAAAAGACGTGGTTCAGTGACCAAAGTTTTATGTCCCTCCTTTAACCCTAGTGGTGGAAAGAACCTTATGTGGTAGGGTCACATATGTTTAAACTAGCAAAGAAGTTGTCTTTCATTAAGAGGAAGATCAAAGAATGGAATAAATCTTCTTTTGGTAATATCTTCAAATAGAAAGTAGAGATTCAGGGGAAACTAGATGACATTAATGAGTTCATCATGAAATATGGCATAACACCAGCTTCATGAAGAAATATTTTGGAGGTAGTGGTCCAGAGAACTATGGCTCAAGGAGGGTGACAAAAATTCCACTTTTTTTCATATGTCTGCTAAGGTTAAAAGACATAAGAATGTCATTTTCCAAATCAAAGATGCTAATGGCCAAACCCTTAATCAACTTTGGGATATTCAAGTGGAAGCTATAAGGTTCTTTTTATAGTTGCTCATTGCTGATAATAACTTGGATACTTCTCATAACTTAGATATTATTAATTACATTCCCAAGATGGTTTCAAAACAAGATAATCTAAATTTGCTGGCACCTTTTGTTATCTCTATTGAGCATTAAAAGTTGTTATTAGTATCAAAGGTTACCAAAAGATATCGGTCGGTTACTTATATTAAGCTATTTGGTAACTAGAAGCAAAATAGACCAGTCGGTAAAGCATATACACCAAGCACTACATATTTTATCAAGCATCATTGACACTGACACCAAGTGACAGTAGACATCAGGTGTTAGTATACACCGAGCAGTTTATACAGTGTTTATCGAGGATCACAAAAAATGGCATAGTAATCAGGAATGGCACATTCTTCTATGCAAATGGTTACAATAGATCAGAAAATGTTTTACCAAGATCAAGGAATATTTATTGTCAAGATATTCATTAAATGCAATGTATATCTTATGTAATATTTTGATCTAGGTTATTTTTGTACACCGTAGATCTTAGGGTTATGTTTAAGTTGTGTAACCTAATTTTGTTAAAGCAGCAAAAGAAGATCGCTATATAATTGTATGTTTGCATTATTTTTAATAAAAAAAGAACTGATATATGAATTAAGGAGCACTTGAAGCACTTTCCTAACTTTAATACTATCAGTTAATAGAGCAGAACAGTATACAGAGGATATCAGATTAAGCAAAATTAGAGCAGGCTACCAAGCAGTTCAGAGCATAGATTCATCATAGTAAAGGTGAAATATAATTAGTACTTATAGATCTATATCAAACAATTAAGTTGTCAATTAGCATATAATTTCCTATTTCTTTCTAAAAATTGTAAGAGAGTTTTTGGCTAAATCTCTTAATAGATTAGACTTGACAATCTTATGTAAATCTCTTAACCAAGTGCACACTTCATTAGTGTTGTTAAAATCCTATAACTAGATAGATCTATCTGATCTAAAATGTTACTTCTAACAAGGTAAGATCACCATAATTGATCAAAACTTGTAGCCCTAATAGGCAAACCTTTTCTATCTGCAGTAGTGAAGAATTTTTGGGTGTCATCCCCACCATAGTTTTTACCTTCTAACAAGGGTTTCTACATTACCAAAATACTTGTGTTATGTGATTGTTATATTGATTTCATGTTTTTTACTTTCATAAGTTAAATGGATAATTGATACATGCAATTAGATACAAGTTATTTTGCAAGGTTATCACTATTCACAGTCATAGATCTAAAAGGTTTACAAGTTAAAGTTTTGAAGGCATTGATTTACCCCTCCCCTCTTAGTATCTTATCTCTCCTAATTCTAACAATTGGTATTAGAGCTCAGTTCTCTTATTGGATAGTTTAACCACTGAAGGGTAAAGATCTAAGTCATGGAGATGTATAAACTTGATAAGACTATTGAGAATCAGAAGATACATATGTAGATGTTTGTGGAATAGTACAAGCAAGCTAAGGATGAACTAAAGATATTACTGGTTGAAAGAAAGAACCTAGCTATTCTACAAAATGAAGTCAGTTATCATAAAGAAGTCATTGATGATATATTTGATCATTCTAGATCTAGTTTAGGAAGTATCTTAGATGGATCTGAAAGTATCAAATCAGACTTGTCTGAAAAGAATTAGCACCTAGCTGAACAAGTGAAAGCATTACAAATCAGTCAAGAATCTCAGATGGTGAGAATGGTGGAAATCATGAACAATGCTAGACAAGCCGAGCAAGAAAGGAACCTGGCTATTGAAGACCGAAAGAAAACAACTGAACAACTACATGCAAAATAAAGTGAAATACAAAGACTCACCAATCGCCATTTCTAGACATCTAATCAGATGATGGTTGTGAATCAAGAAGTCAACAAAGTGAATAGTGAATTATCAAGAAGACTAGAAGAAGTTGTAAAAATCAAAGAGTAAAATGAGAAGTTGAGAAATGTAGTGAAAAATCAACAGTAACACAATGAAATGAAGAAATTGGCTGAGGACAGTTCTAAGAAGATAGATGATTTTCTGATCAATCAAAGGAGATTTGGAAGCAAAGCTGGATTAGGCTATACTAGCAAAGGAGAATCATCACAACAAGTTGAACAATTCAACCACAATCAAAATCAAAGACTTAAAGTGCTGACATGTTATCACTATGGCAAACCAGACCATACTTCTAATGTTTGTAGAAGCAGAGCACAAGGTAAACCTCCTATTATTCCTATATTCAAAGCATATTGTTAGTTTTATGGAAAATATGGACATCAAGCATATGAAAGTAGAGCTAAACATAATTCTAACAATACTACTATGGAGAAGTTATGTTATACCTATAACAAGCATGGACACACTGCACAAGAGTGTAAGGTAAAGATGAAGCAAGTGTGGACTCCTAAGCAGAAAACACAATGCAAGCCTTATCAACCGAAGAGACAAGGTAACTCTTATGTTTGGGATTATAACACATGGGCTAACTATATTGCTTGTGGTAGATATGGACATGTTGTAGAAAATTGCTATAGAAAAATATGGGTTGGACAATCTAGAAACTGGTGAGGTGCTGGAATGGCATGCTTGCACTGCCATAAGGTTGGTCATTTAAGAAAAGATTGCAGAGACCGAGCACTAGAGGAAAATCATGTATTTGAGAGTGGAAACACTATAGCAGATATCATGAAGATCAGGAACACTATATGGAGAAAAGCATCTAATGAGAATGCTGAGTCAAGTAATACTGTCAATGAAACCTCATCCACTAGATTGGGTGACATCGGTAACTCCACTTAAGGTGACAAAGGTATGTATGGGACTGATATTTATAGTGAGAATATCTTACATATAGTTCCTTATATATGATGTATAAATACCAAATTAACATGAATAAAGATGCATTATGGTTTATATGTTATGAGATAACAATGTCATATAGTCGGTAAAAGAGAGACCAAGAGTTGTTTACTTGTCGGTAATCACTACACAAGGTTAACCAGACAAAAGTGTCAACCAACAGAGAAATCCTATGTTAATTGAGAAAAAAGTAAATTTTAGTCATCACCAAGCTGACAGCTGTTATGAACTGAGAATTAGACAAAGCATTTAATGCATGAAATTTTGAGCGAGAATATCAAAAAGTCTATAAATACACGGGAAACAGAGTTAATTTTTACATTGCAATTTTGAAGAGCGAAGATTTCACATAGAAGAGTTTGAGCTAAGAGAATTTTTTAGAAGGATTCAAGGCTATTATAGATCAAACTGACATCACTTTTTTGATGACTTTGAGTAAGTACATTTGCTACCGAACACTTTACTAGCTTACTGCTTGCCGAAACCCTAAATCAATTTATGGCATCTACATCGTCTATAAGAAAATCACACAATGTTGAGGAGAAAGTAAATCTAATTGTTAGGGAAAATTTTGATGAACCCAAGTTCAAACCACACCCCAAGATCACATCACAAAAAAATTCAATGGGTTCTTTCTCAAGCATCCCAAATAGGGTTTTATTAACAAAAGATGTATAGTCATATATTCATTGCAAAATTGGAGAAGTAGGAGATTTTGAGACTATTGCTGCGTATCAACAAGTGTGTGGCACCGATGGAAAATTGAAACAAGAATATAACAAGATTGAGGAATCAGGGTTATCATGTGTCATATACTTTTCACAATCATTCAAAACAAACTGGATAAGGATCGTACTAAGTTGGTATCATGATGGAAAATTTTGGTTAGTTAAACTAGTAGAGGTCACAAAGAAAATGATCAGTAGGGTTATTGGCTACCCTACAACTGAAAAAAGAAAAAGCTTTCTGAAGCTCCTCGCAAATAGATGTTGAGAATAATACTAGAGCTCAATGGGAAGGAAGAGCATTGAAGATTTCAATAATTAAAGACCTAGCAGTGAAATTTGTGGCACATGTGATCGGGTACAAGATATTTCAATTGAGCAGATTAAATAGCATACCCTGTAGCTCAGTAGACATGGCACATAAAATTGTGAAGAAATATCACTAGATTGATCTTGCCAAGGTAGTGCTACACTAATTATAGGAAAACATGAAGACAATAAGGACAAAGAAGTCAAATACCTGTAAGTTTGGATCACTCCTTGTTTGTATATTTTTCTATCTACAAAAGTATCTCCCTGGCATCCATAAAGTAAATTAGACCATAGATAAACCGATAACTGCACAGATTATCAATATGATGAGCAAGTTAGGGAATGATTTGAATAAAGTTTTTGATGCATACTTCAAATTATTTTAGGCTAAAATGCACCAAAGAAGTAGAATTCCAAGAGAATTAGTTAAGAAATTTGAGATAGATATATGTTTTGTAGTCAACATAGATCACACCATGATAAAAGTAGTTGAACCTAGAATAAAATGGCTAGCACCTATGGGCTATGAAATGAACCATGATTTTAGATTGAAATCTATTGAAGCACTGCTAGCTTTACCAAAAGACTCTAAGGCCACTAGGTTTGGAACCTATGAAGAAGCCAAGTCTAGAATCACAATAGGTTTGGAAATAAATAAAATGTCTAGAAAGGAAAAGAAGATGAATAAAGATCTAAGTGAAAGATTTGGAGATGTTTCTGACTCATCTGAGGAGTCACCAGTTCAAGCACCAACTGAAGGATAGTTATAGTTGGTTGATAAGCCATATGATAGTGAGGAAACTGAGTTTGAGAAAGAGAAAGACCCTACATCAGTTCCTCCTACCAAAATTCAAAAGAAGTAGTTTCTAGTACAAATAGGTACATAGACAAGATCATCAACTATAGCCTTGCTCCCACCAAAGAAAGGAACAGTAAAATACACAAGACCGAGGGCAGCTACATTGACGAAGACATATACAAAGAGAAATGCCAAGGTTGTAGCTAAGGCACCGAAGAAAAGAAGAAGATTGATAAGAAGTAAAGAAGACCATGAGGATGAAAAAAAAATATGATATCAATCAATTCAAAGTGGTCAGGAACAAGGTAAGTTCAATAGATGAAATTATTGAAGATATAATTGAGAACAGTGACCTTGTTGATCTGGAACTAGGCAAATTTGACAAAATGTCAATTGAGGATCAAACAAAGATAGAAGAGGCAGTTATCCAAATGATGATAAAGTTTAAGAGAGTTCCATTTGAATTTTCACTCTCATAACCAAATGATTTGGATGACAAAATAAACCAAAACTAGGCGTAACACTAGAAACCAAGAAAAGAAAGAGAGAAAGATCTCTAGTTCAGGCAGCCCCACATCTAAGCCTAACATAAATTGATGAACACGTGACTAATTATCAAGAAAGATTCATGGTAAAGAACTGATCCATGATGATACTAGATGAGAACATGGCAGATGTAGATGAAACTAGCTATTTCCTATGGAAATCAATTCTTGAAGCCAAAGAAAAAGTTGAACAAGATGCATACTTGAATCTATCTAAGAAGAGACAAATTTCCAAAGGTAAAGGAATTTACATTGATGATAATACAACAGAGAGGTCAAAGGACACTGGTATATCAGTTATTGAGGTAATTGATATTACTAACAAAAGGAAGACTTAAATATTTCACAAGATGCACTAGATCTAGTAGAGATCCAACTGAAGAAAAAAAATGATGATGATGTACTCATTGAGGACATCAGAAATGGTGATCCTAATGACAAGGAAGATGTGGATGTAAATATTGCACTTGCAAATACTGAAGATGAAGCACAAGCCACTGAATGTGTACTTACATCATTACTAGGTGAGCTTTCTATACTTGCAAAAGTAGTAGAAATTATTTCACAGGAACAACCCGATGGCTCAGACCCTGAGCAACATAAGGACACAACATGGGTACAAGACATAGAAACACCTCCAAAGATAAATGAGCCTAACAAAATAGATCCACCTTCTACTGAAACTAAGGCATAAGATGAGATGAAAGCAATCGAGGTGATCCCACCTGACACCACATCTGAGGCTCCCACTTACTCAACCAACACAACAGCTACCGAGGAGCAGAAGAAGGAAGAAAGTGTGTCAACCAAGAAGGATACTCCCAAGGCTAGAGACAAATCTCTTTTCATTATTGAGAAGAAATCACCCCTTGTACCAAAGAAGAAGAAGAAAAAGAAAGGAAAAGGGCCAGTCACCCTAGACAAAGTAATAATAATTCAAGAGTGTGACCCGAGAACCCTAAGCCTCGAGGAACTAAACAGATATGGGGAATTATGTTCAAGGAAAGCAACTCATGAGAAGCTGAAGCAAGAAGCAAAAAGAAAAGAAATACTAGTAGATGTGAGGGATATCTTACAATTAGTAGTACTTGAGGTAAATATTGATGAAGATACTCCCATCATAGATCAACTTTCTATTCTAACTGAGAAGATCAATGCCCCAAACACTGATGCAAAAAAATAGACTGAAGAAAGAGCAGAATCATGGATTCAACATAAACTGGCAGAAAGAATCAGCCAAGAAGTGGCAATAAAGAAGGTCAAATTATCTGAGGTAATAACCAAGATCAAATCTATCACATAGTTAATTTGTCAATTCTTACTTAAGCTTTGCACTATGGAAACCTTCACTATTGAAGTCAATGAAAAGATCAAAGGTCTTCAAGCTGAAATCAAGACTAGTGCAAATGCAGCTATTACTGAGCCAACAACTTTTTCAAAGCATATTCATAGCATTCAGGAACTCAGGTGGTTAATAGCATATTTGAAGAAACAAGAAGAGAAGATAACATATCAGGTCATAGAGTTACAAATATAACTCCTACCATACTTGAAGATTTTTGAGAAACACATTGTTAAAGAGAAACAACTTGTTGCAACAACAAAAATCTCTATGTTGGATAACATCTTTGACAGAGGAATGGGAAAACCTCTTGGAGTCTTGATAACATTGCTCTCACCAACTTGAAAGAGGAATGGGAAAACCTCTTGGAGTCTGTGAAGAAAACCCATCAGAACATTTTTAACAAGATGTGAGTATATAGTTCAATTTTTGTATTTGGAATTACCATCAAAATGGGGGAAATCAATGTATATACCAATATGCCAAATATGCACATAGATGCTATGTATACTACATACTACTAGGAGCATGCACTGAGGGGGAGTACAAAGAAATTTTGATAAGTGTATGTGTATATGGTGGAGATATAAGTTATATATAGAAAATTTTGTCTATATACATTCAAGTTTTGATACTAATGCCAAAGGGGGAGATTGTTATCTCTATTGAGCATTAAAGGTTGTCATTAGTATCAAAGGTTGTCAAAAGATATTGGTCAGTTACTTATATCAAGCTAGTTGGTAACTAGAAGCAAAATAGACTAGTCAGTAAAGCATATACATCGAGCATTACACAGTTTACCGAGCATCACTAAAAATGACACCGAATGATAGTAGACATTGAGCGTCAGTATACACCAAGCAGTTTATACAATGTTTATTGAGGATAATAGAAAATGGCATAGTAATCAGGAATGGCACATTCTTCTATGCAAATGGTTACAATAGATCAGAAAATGTTTTACCAAGATCGAGGAATATTTATTATCAAGATATTCATTAAATGCAATGTATATCTTATGTAATATTTTGATCTAGGTCATTTTTGTACACCGTAGATCTTAGGGTTATGTCTAAGTTGTGTAACCTAATTTTGTTAAAGCGGCAAATGCAAATCACTATATAAATGTATGTTTGCATCATTTGTAATAAAAAAAGAACTGATATATGAATTAAGGAGCACTTGAAGCACTTGTCTAACTTCAAGACTATCAGTTAAGGGTGACTATCACTTGGATATTTTTCTTCTTCTCAGGGTGTCAGGCAAGGGGATTCACTTTCCCCTTTTCTGTTTATCATTCTAGCTGAAGGTCTCAGTTGATTTATTGCTCACCCAACAAGAATGGGTGCCTGGGAAGGGATCTCTATTCAAAGATCAAATTTAGTTGTTTCCCACACACTTTTTGTAGATGACTCACTATTGTTTTGGAAAGTTAGCATTAGGGAAGATAAAGTTATTAATAATATTTTGACTGATTATCTCAAGGCATCGGGACAAAAATTGAATGTACTCAAATATAAGATTTTCCTTTTCAACCTCACACCTAAAGCTAGCTTATTAATAAGGAAAATTTTTGGTTTTTCACTAGCCCATATCCCTAGCAAATACCTTGGGATCCCTTTTTTTCAAGGAAATTCAAAATCTGCATTTTGGGAAGGTGTTTTGACTACTATAAGAGAAAGAATGGAAAGATGGAAAGCTAGATGGATTTCATTGGCACAAAGAATGTTATTGATTAAATCAATGTTGAGTTCAATACTGAATTATACCATGTCAGTTCTTATGGCTCCTCCTAGGGTAGTGAAGAACACAAATAAGTGTTTGAGAAACTTTTTTTGGAAAGGAAACATGGATGATAAAAATAAAATTTCTTTAGTTTCTTGGGATACTCTATGTAAGCCTAAAGAGTGTGAGGGGATGGCCTGCATAAAGTTCTAGAATGATATCTCAGTTTGGGGGCCAAACTATCTTGGAAACTCTATGAAAATCCTCACTCTTTGGGATAACATTATAAGAACCAAGTATCTTGATTCCCTCAATCTTGAGAGAATATTCACAATATGAAATCCCCCTTTAGGGTCAATAATGTGGAACTTCATTATTAAATGTAGGGCCATTATCCTACCACATCTTTCTTGGGTTATTAATTCAGGCAATAAATCCCTATTATGGTTGGATTCATGGAATGGGCTTCCTCAACTATCTTGTCTTCAAAATCTTCAACTAGTTAGGCAGATTATGGAACAATATCGGGGCTCCAAAGTGGTAGATTATATTGATTGGAGTGCGAGGACAACCAAATGGAGAGACCTCAAAGAGTTGCCTCTCTCTCAAATTAATAAGGAAAGAATGACCAATATTTTAGCTCAAAGGCCCATTCATACAAAGAAGGCACAAGACTTTCTTATTTGGACCAAAAGTAAGAGTGGAAAATATACAGTGAACGATGGTTATAAACTCCTGGTATCTAAGTATGACTCCACTAACCCAATCTTCAAATATGCTTGGCATGATGCAGTCCTTCCTAAAGTAGGGGCCTTCCTTTGGATAGCCCTTTAGGATATAATTTTGTCTAGTGCATGTCTTAAACATCTTGGGATAGCAGAGACTTTTGATTGTCTATTATGTGCTATCTCATCTAACTACATAGAAGTCTACATAAATTCAAAGGCACGTCCATCAAGATGTCATGCAAAATATAAATGGGAGAGGTATTATAAATATCCCCAATAGGATTAAGAGGTGACTCAAGCAATAATTAGGAATAAGGTTTTTTCTTCTTTAAGAGAGATTTAGAGAATGTAAGAAAATGATTAATTAATTAAATAGATCTAATAAATAAGTCACTAAAAATCTAATAAAAATAGGCTGATACAAACGGGTGATGAGCTAAAACTGATAGAAACAAAAATCAAAAGATGAATATTAGCTAAGAATGGAAGGGACAGGTCCAAAATTGGCATGTTCCTATGGATAGGGTGAAAGTGGTGACATGTTTGTATGAATAGGGTAAAAGTGGTGATGTCTTCCTGATACTTCTAGCAGAAGTTTTCACAAAACCTACTACTGTTCCTATATTGTCTGGATCTAAATCTATATGTTTGTAACCTATTCTTGCACATAGCATAATGAGGAAAATATTAGAAAAAGGGGTTTTCTTTGGTCAATCCCTTATCTAGGAATCAACCTTGAAATATGATAGATATTTCATAAAGGAAAAAATGTGTAAATGTAAATTTTTTATTTACCTTGCATAAACCCTAATGAAGAGATGTAGATATTGATCAAATACATGAAGATTTTTGAATGCACTGGGTGTTAGTATTATCAGGTCCAAGATTATTCAGAGGAGGGGGGCTGAATCAGTAATCTAACAATTAAGGTTTTTATAAACTATTCAACATCTTGCATCAATTGACATTCATTACATGAATAAACAAACCAATGAAGATAAACATCTACAACCATGAAACACAATAACACCAATATTTTTATCATGAAAACCCAATCGGGAAAAACCATGTGTAGGGATGGCACCTATAAATAATTATTCACTCTTCTAAAGTACACCCAGTTAAGAGCTTAGCCATATTAGGAGCCACCTAGTTAAGGGATTTACCTCTATCCCTATTAAGAGATTTACCATTCAAGAGTAACCCTTTTAAGGGGCTTCAAATGCTAATTAAAGAGTCACCTAGTTAAAGGATTTACAAATCATACCTATTAGGGACTACCCGGTTAAGGAATTTTATCTTGATGAAACTATTAGGAATCAACAAGTGAAAGTGATCTGAGAAAATAGAACTCCTCCTTTGCTAGTATAGATCTTTTTCAAGGTCATTCTTTGCCTTACATGCAAGACATCAAACCCTACAATCTCAAAACTTCATTCAGGATATTTCTCTTCCACACACACACTTCTCATAATACATCAATATGATATATAAAATATTTTACAACTTAAGATAGAAAAATAACCTTAACTACATCTCATATCTACCAAAATGTATTACCAAAACCAAATCCATTGATAAAAATATCTGTTTGATTTCCAATTCAAATCACACATCAATTTCAAAAAGAAAAGTAAAATCGCATCACACTTTCTAATTTTATTGCACAACTTCAATAAATTTTATCATAACAATCATGAAAATGCCAACTCAGCACTCTACATCCATCTTCCATATCACAACAATCCCTAGAATACATAACCACTTACCAGAACATGATACAACATCACCGATTAAGGATCTGACTAATTGTTCTAGAATCTTTTTTTAATTTTCACTAAGTGATCTTTTGTCTATTAAAACTTTTTCTTCTAGTCACCAATCATGATGTGGTCACAACAGTAACCCCATAACATTATTAAGATAACATATTCTAAACCACAACACAAGGATCCAAACCTATTTGACATAATAATCAAATCATTCCTCCTTGGCTACATCAAGTTCTTCCTATTGACTTTTCAACCTTCAATCATTCATAAATCACATCATACATAAGATAAAATTGTGTGGTCATAGATACAAAATCTATAGATTTCACTTAGTCTTCCATTATGATTACACACACTAACTCTTATCACAGCTCTGAATCAAACCTTTTTAACATACATCAACATAACAGGAACACTGTCAATCAATAAAAACTAAGTTGACATCAATAAAAATATCATAACTGATCAACCTAACATCATATCTTCATCAAACACATACCATAACATACTCAACTTATCTTTGCATTAGTTATGCCAATAATCTCCCCCTTTCAAATTGATGGAAATACTAGGAAAATAAATACTCTCTCTTAGTTGATACATATTTATAGTTAAATATTCCTAATTTATAGTTCTTAACCTCCTTTGTTTGTCCTAGTTTCTCTCTCCCTTTACTAATTCTTCTCCTCCTTTTAAAATAATGCTAAAGACACAATATGCCTAGGTCTTCATCTACTACAAATGTCTTCATCTATTTTCGACTGCTCCCCCTAAGGAGTAGTCCCCTAAAAATCAATCCATAGTGAAAGATATGGCAATAAATCCACTAAATTGATGCACTAATAGGATCTTAGTTTTGTTTAGGTAGGGGCACAACCCCTAGCTTACCTCTAAGGTACTAAAAATTATCCTTAGGTAGCATCTTTGTGAAGATATCTTCTATCTTCTCCTTTGTTTGTACACATTCCAACTTCACCTCCTTATCCTACACTTTCTCTCTCAAAAAGTGATACTTAATTGCAATTTTCTTAGTCTTGGAATGCATTACTAGATTCTTGAAAACATTTATTGCACTTGTATTCTCACAAAACATAGTTACGAGTTTAGTTACCTTTTCTTTGATGCCTTTAAGAATATGGTTCATCCATGTAATTTTTTTAAAATTTATAGCTTCTACTACATACTTTGCTTCTATAGTAGATTGTAAGATATGATTTTTCTTATTGCTTGTCCAATATACAAGCCTTTTACCCAAAAAGAATGCACCACCACTTGTGATCTTTCTATCATCAATATTTCCTACCCAATCTGCATCAATAAACACACTCAAAGAGAAATCGTCATCATGAGCATACCATAGATGTAGTCAATCATCCCTTTAAAATACTTGAATATCCTCTTAACTATAACCATATGAGATTCCTTGGGATTTTCTTGAAATGTGGCCACTATTCAAACTACTTGATCTATATCTAGTTTTCTATGAACAACATACTACAACTTACCAATCTTAGACATATTCAAAGTAGCATCCACAACATAAAATTCATCATCCTTAGACAATTTACATCATATTACCATGGTGGTTCCAATCAGTTTGGAGTCATCCATACCAAAAGTCTTGAGTACTTCTTTGATATAATTGGGTTCACACACACACACACAGATATATATATATATATATATATATATATATATATATATATATATATATATATATATATATATATATATATATATATATATATATATATATATATATATATATATATATATATATATATATATATATATATATATATATATATATATATATATATATATATATATATATATATATATATATATATATATATATACCATTCTTTAGTTGTGAAACCTGTAATCCAATAAAGAATTTGATCTCCCCAATTGTTGAAATTTCAAACTCCTTCTTCATCTCTTCAGCAAATGCAATCTCATCTCATCATTTTCTCAAAACATCATATCATCAACAAAAACTTCATCTATCAACAACTTATCTCCTTCAACTTTTAGGTACACATTACTAGATCATCACTTGTTGTATTAAAACCAATCATAATAATATAAGAATGTAACCTTTCATACCATACCCTTGGTGTTAGTTTTAGTCCATATAATACCTTTTGTAGCTTGCATACCATGTCCTCTTCCTTTGTCAATTCAAAACCATTGGGTTGTTTTATGTAGACTTCTTCTTCAATAATTCTATAACAGAAGGATGACTTGACATCCATTTGGAAAACTTTGAACCTTTTATAAGAAGCATACTAAAGTAGAATTATTACCCCTTCCAATCTTTCCATTGGATAAAATTTATCTCCATAGAATAGTCCTTCTTCTTTTCAACATCCCTTACATACAAGTCATGCCTTATTTCTGATCACATATCCATCTTCATTCAATTTGATCCTAAAAACCCATTTGGTACCAATCAAACTTTTATCTATAGGTCTTAGAATAAGTGTCCATGTATCATTCTTATCAATTTGATCAAGTTCTTCCTCCATATATTTTACCCAATCTTCATCCTTGATTGCTTCCTTCACTATCATAGGCTCATACATGGAAATCAAACAAGAAACTTCTCTTAGCTTTCTTCTAGTTAGAATACCTACATTCTTATTACCTATAGTCTAATCAATGGAGTGATTCATCTTCACCTACCTAGGTATCATCGGTTTAGGTCTAGGAGCTTCTTCTTATATCGGTTGAATCACTTGTTCACCGATGTTTTGTTATGATGGTTCATGCAATTCTGGTTCGAGATACACAATTTCCTAATCATCCTGTATCACTTTCTTTCTTGACTCACCAAATTTCTTAGGATATTCATCTACCTTTACATTTTCACTCTCAATCATTTTGTTAGTTCTCTTATTGAAACACATATATGCTTTACTTTTAGTAGACTAACCCAAGAAAATGCCTTCATAACTTTTTGGATCAAACTTTCCTATGTGATCATCCCTCTTAATATAACATCTACTTCCAAACACATTGAAATATTTAACTCTAGGTGAGTGACCATACCATATCTCATAAGGTGCATGATTGGTTCATTTCTTTACTTGCACATAGTTCAGTGTGTAGACAATAATACTAATTGCTTCTTTCTAATACATTTTTAGTACATCACCTTGAATCAACATTGTCCTTGAAGAATCCACTAAAGTTTTTTCCTTCCTCTCTACAACATCATGTTGTTGTGGAGTCCTTGGTGAAAACATTTTTCTCTTGATTCCATTATCTTCACAATACTTAACAAATTTTGTGGGAGTTAACTCACTTCCTCTATCATACCTTAAACACTTAAAATTATTACCCGATTCCTTCTCAACCAATGCCTTGAATGCTTTGAATTTTTGGAATGCATTAGAATTATCCTTCAAGAAGGCTACTCATATTATTATAGAATAATAATCAGTAAATAACATGAAATATCTATCAGCTTGATAACTTCTCTATCTCATAGGTCCACAAAGATCAATATGCACCAAATCAAGTAGGCCCTCAGATGAAAAGGACTTTCTTTTGAAAGTAGAACTACTTAGCTTACCTAGGTGACATTCTATACACATCCTATTGTCTGGCTTGACTAATTATGGCAACACCCCAACTACATTTTCCTTACTCAATTTGATTAAACTATCAAAATTTACATGACATAATCTTCTATTCCATAGACAACTATCTTCAACCTTTACAACCAAACAACTATTCATAGTATTATTCAAATGGAATAAGTTACCTCTAGTTCTCCTACTGGTCGTAGCAATCTCATCACTTGATATTTCAATTATTCTACACATACCTTAGTTGAATTCTAATTTTTAACCTTTATCATCTAGTTGACCCACACTCAATAGATTATATGTTACACCATCCACAAGATAAATAGGATCTATATTACTCTTACCATTTAAAGAAATAGTACCTTTTCCTTTAACCAAACAGGGTGTATTGGTGCCAAATCTTACCATGCCACCATCAAAATCATCAAGATTAATGAAATTAATCTTGTCACCATTCATGTGATGTGAGCACCTATTATATATAATTCATTCATCAGTGTGTCCTTGCATGTGAGAAACCATTTCATTTTTTCCTTCAGATGGATCTTCTTTAATTGCAACAAATACAATCTCCTCTTCCTCATTATCTTCTAATTCTTCATCAGTAAATCCTTCATCAACTGTGACATATCATTATTTCTTCCCTTTTCCCTTAAACTTTTTGAGCTTATCCTTTTGTTCACCATTAGGACATCTATTTGCAATATGTCCAATCTTATTACATGAAAAACATTTCAGTGGTATCTTTCCTTTGTACTTACCAATCCCTCTAGGAAATATCTTTGCTAGTAGTGCTTCAAGATCTCCTTGTTTTCTTTAATATTCCAGGATAGATTCAAGTTCCCTAGTGCAACTTGACATGCAATCATGATCATGACTTAATTCTTTACCTTTCCTTACCAGTACATTAGACACTGAGGCCTTGAAAGCTGCCTCAACTCTTGGAATAATGTTATTAAAGTTATTTAACTCAAATGTCGTAAGCTTACCGATTAGACCATCTATAGTAACACTTTCAAAAGTTTTCATCTCATTTATAAAAGACAATCTAATGGCATAAGTAGGTAGTAAAGCTATCAATATTTTACTTACTTCTTTTATTCTTTGGCCATAGTGTGTAATGTTATCTCCTTCTACCATCTTCATGTCATCATACTTACCTTAGAAACTCTCATTCTTAAAAAAAATCATATTAATATCCCCACCATAGATTAGTTTCAAATTTTCCCAAACATCGTCAAATTCACAAACATCAACATATTCAATATCAAATAAGGTACTTACAATAGATTCTCATTCTTGTAGCTTCTCATTCTTGAGTATTCTCCTATTATTCCTTTAGTTGATCTGTATTTAGACTTCTATCACGCGTTGTATAATTATGCATGACATGTATCGAGTATTGTGATCCCATAACTTTTAGATGTAACTTCATTCTATCACTCCATACTAGGTAGTTATCTTTAGTGAACTTTTGAGGTTCCTTCCTCATCATTGTGTCTTTTCCTCAAGAGTTAGGCTTACCACAATGAGGACAAAATTTATGATACCAATTGTTAGTATTAATATATCAGGTCTAAGATTATTGAGGAGGGGGGTGGGGTGAATCAGTAATCTAACAATTAAAGTTTTCATAAACCATTCAAAATATTACAAAAAATAATGAAGATAAATATCCAAAACCATACAACACAATAACACCAATATTTTTCTCATGAAAACCCAACTAGGAAAAAAACTTGTGGGGATGGCAATCACAAATAATTTTGCACTCTTTTTAAGTATGTATGATTAAGAGCTTAACCTTGTTAGAATCTTACAAATTCCTGGTTAAGAGAAATACCTTGTTAGGAGCCACCTAGTTAAGGGATTTATTTCTAGTCCTGTTAGGCTTAATCGTATTAAGGGATTTCAAACCCTAATTAAAGAGTCACCTAGTTAAAGGATTTATAATTAGACCTATTAAGGTCTACCCGGCTAAGGGATTTTAGCTTGATGAAACTATTAGGGATAAAAAATTGGAAGTGATTTTAGAAAATAAAACTCCTCATCTACTAGTATAGATCCCCTTAAAGCTCAATCTATTCTTCACATAAAGGCCATCATACCCTGCAATCACACAACTACTTTCACAATAGTTCTCTTCCACACACACTCTCTCATAATACATCAAAATGATATATAAAATATTTTACCACTTAAGGTGAAAAAAACCTTAATTAAATTTGAATTACATCTTAGATCTGTGAAAAATTTATACCAAAATCAAATCCATCAATAACAAGATCTATTTGATTGCCAATTAAAACTACACATCAATTTGACAAAGAAAAGTCAAACCACATCACACTTTTTAAAGTTCTTGTACATTTTCAAGATATTCAAACATAACAATAATGAAAATGCCAACTAATCACTCCATATCCATCTTCCACATCACTACAATCCCTAGAATGCATAACCACTTATGACAACATGATACAACATCACTAGTTCAGGATCTGACTGATTATTCTAAGAACTTCTTTTACTTTTCACTGATTGATCTTTTGTCAATTGAAACTTTTTCTTCCAATCACCAACCATGATGTGGTCACAAAAACAACCCCATAACATATTAAATATAACATATCTTGAATCACAACACCTGAATCCAAACCTATTTGACACAATAATAAAATCATTCCTCCTTGGCTACATCATGTTCTTCTTATTGACCTGTCAACCTTAAATCATTCATAAGTCACATCATACATAAGATAAACATGTGATATCATAGATATATCATCTAGAGTTATCACTTAGTCTTTCATTATGATCGTACACTCCAACTCTTAATACATCTCTAGATCCAACCTTTTGAAAATACATCAACATAAAAAACACAGTGTCAACCAACAAACACTAAGTTGACATTAATGAAAACATCATAACCGATCAACCTAACATCAAATCTTCATCAAAATTATACCATAACATGCTCAACTTATCTTCAAGCATTAGTTATTCCAACACTTTGAATCCAAAGCGTTGACCTTGTAATGTGATGTAGGATCAATAATGCCCTCACAAATGCATGAATTTATTATTTCCACTCTAGAGAAGAATGAATGAATGAATCTTCTTTCTTTATTGAGAATTACTCTACTTGGCCCTTGTGGGATAGAAAATTGCATCAATTGGAGAATATTTCCGTTGACTTGATGTATCTTGAAAAAATGGATACTTGGAGATCTTGAATTGGATGCTTTCCTTTAAATCTTGAATCTAAATCCTCAATTTCTCTTAGTTTCTTTCACTTTGTTAATAGATATAGATTACACTTAATTGATTCATCAATTGATTCTTGATTATTACCAAATTAGGAGATTAGAGGTTTTTTTATAATTCACTCCCATAGTTTGGGATTCAAATTTTATCTAGGTTGACCATAGTCAAAAAACTTAGAAGAACCAACATCAGGATATAGGGAAAATTTGAGCCTAAAACCCCAGGGATAGGTCACTACTAGCGATGTGTCCCAAGAAAAATGGGCTCAAATTTCATAGAGAGATCAAGGACATAAAATAGGTGTTGGAAAATAAATGATAGTTCATTAAGATCAAACATAACAGATATTCAGACCTTGAAATCACAAAAATGAGGCCTAATAGGTCACAAAGAATCCAATTATAGGTGCTACGTTTCTAGGACTAAATATTTAGCCCCCACTTTAGTGCGGGTATGATAAAAATGTTGGAAATTTGGCTGAGCTAGATACTTAGATGTTTTCATTATGGCAACATATGATCTACATGAAGATCGCATATGACAGAGAGCAAGTATGATAGAGTGCAAAGAAAAATTGTCTAAGTATGAGACAATATTTTTCCCAGTGTACCCAGAGATAGTTTTGATTAGCAATGATGATTGGGCTAACTTCAATGTCTGTGCACTTGAACATAGATACTATGATGACTATAGAAGACTCACTTGAGAGCACATGTCAATATGACATGTACGAAAGAAGTTATGACAGTTTTACTGAAGATAGTGTCAAGCCAACATGACAAAATATGAAGACAGAATTGGTAAAGAGTTAAGGGATTATTTTGTTTATCAAAATAATGTCTTAACAATATAAAGGGAAAAAATACTAGATGTTAACCCTTGGGTAAATATGTATTTTGTGTAATGCTAATGTCAAGCCGACTGTAAGAGTTATTAGTCTTAATAACTTGTATAAAGATGTAATGATGTAATGAATGTAATATAGAGTAAGATATGTGAAAAGTGAAAAGCAAGCAAAGAGATATTGATGTGAAGTTATGAAAGCAAGCAAGTAGTATAAGGTTATGTACCTTGATATATTTTGTAATCAGTAACTATTGTACATTACTTGTTTGGGTAGTGGGCTCATCTAGTAATCATATTTTGTACTACCAACTCTTAGCAGGGTTGAGGCTTCTAACAAGGCCTAAGTCCCTTAATCAGGACTAAGACACTATATACATGTAATAGGCTCCTAACAGGGTCAACATCCTTAACATGATACTTTTTATTATTGGATCTTTTTGGGTACCATCCCCATCAGGGTTTTTCCTTGGCTAGGGTTTCCTCAAGAACAAATAATGTGTTATGAGTTCATTTGTTTTATCGCTATGCATGTTCTTCAGTTTACTATGTTATGCATGCATTAAGATAATCAGTTATATCCATAATTGGGCAAAAGTAAAAGTTTGAAGAATACTAATTCACCCCCCCTCTCAGTATTCCCTATTTCTAACAATTGGTATCAAAGCTTAGTTACTCAGAAAAAAATCATTCAAGGAAAGCCTAGTAGCTTGAGTAAGATCTCTATGGATATGGATCAGCTACAAAAGAATATTGAAGAAGCTCTTGAACAGATTGATATGCTTACTAAATAAAGAGACACTCTAAAAGGAAAATATGATGATGCAAAGAACCTCATTGAGAAACTAATAAACAAGTTGGTAGATCTGAAATCAGAAAAGGAATCTACAATTCAAATTGAAGATTGTGATGACAACCTAGAAAAGGAGAATGAGATCCTTAAACATGAATTAAAGATAGAAAATTTGAAGTTAATTTTGAAAGATAGAAATAGCAAGAATGAAGCAAGTCTGAAATCTGAAAATGAAAACCTGAAGCTTAATAATGAAGATCTAAAATCTAAACTTAGTAAAGTGACATCTAAACTTGAGAAAACCAAATTGCAGTATATTGAACTTGAGAAATACAACACAATTGTGAAAGGTGAACTGACTCAATCTAAGCAACAACTTGAGAGACTATATTCAACTAGTGATAAGATTGATGAAAAAATGCCTTATCAAAAACCATTCTATGATAAAACTAGTCTTGGATTCAACTCATCTAAAGTAAATGAAGAAAGGAAGAAACCAGATCTGAAAGTATCTGCAAGTATAGATGAAATGAAGTCTGATGAAGTTGACAAATCTAAAGATACACCTAAAGAAGAAGAACCACCTAAGAAAGAGGAGTCACCTAAAGGTAAAAAAAGAGAATTTAAAGGTAGATGCTTTGTTTTTAATACTTTTGGTCACATGAAGAAAGATTGTACAAGTAAGAAATTTAAACCTCTTAATGGTTATTGTTATAATTATCATGGTTTTGTACATAGAGCTATTGAATGTAGAAAACTTAAATTTTTTGAGAATAATAATAGTAGTATAATGTTTAGAAATACTAACCATGCATATAAGAGACCTACTGAAGATATGAACAAAAGAAATAGAGTAGTATGTTATAGATGCAACAAAGTTAGACACATTGCCAGAAATTGCAGATGACAAATCAATTAGTCTAGACCAAGATATGGAAACAATGAAATAGTTTGTCAGATATGTAACATGATTGGACATACAACAAGGTTTTGCAGAATGGATAATAGGGTTTCTCATCCTAATCCTAATCCTAATCCTAAAAGTCATGCAAGGAGAAATGAAAGTGCAAGTAACAGTAAAAAAGGATGTTGTAGTAATTTAGAAGAAGTGAAGTTTGTTAAAGCCATGGATCAAGGAGACATATTCAGCACTGAAGGTAATTAGAAAGGTGAAGTATCAAATGGTAAGAGTGAATCTCTACCTAACCCATCTCAAAGTACTTAATTCATGAAAAATACGGTAGAATAGGAACTTAGAAAATTGTAGAAATTAGTATATGATTAATTGAGTCTTATATAGTTAAAGCAAGGTAGTATATGATGTATTGATGCTATGGTTAAGAGCGCATAGGATCATATTGTGTTATGCGAGATCGCAAGAAGTTTTAAGTTTTGCAGGTAAGTAGAAACAACTTTTTGGGAAGAAGCGGCAAAGGAATTGAATGTGATGTCAGATTTATGTGAGATTGAAAGGTTAAAAGGTTATGATCAATATTATTTGATCATTAAGGTGAATAAAAGTGCTAAGGAGATCAAAGAGCAGTGATTGAAAGAAGTTTGCAAGGATTTGGTGAAGGATTTTTTGTGTCGAATCTACACAAGCCCTAAATTGCAGAATTGAGGTATTTTACTTAGCAGATCTATAAATTAGTTAAAGAATTTGCAGAAGCCATGGATGTTTCATTAATTCAAAATGTAAGAGATAAGAATAGGCCTAAGATTAAAAGGGAACTAGTAGAACCCTTGGAAGAAGACCCTAAATTAGCTTTATCATCCATACCAGACAAATTTCTATACTTAGAGAATATTAGAAGCTATTTGGGATGCAAACTTGAAACCCTCAGTGATAGTGACTTCACTAAAGAATATCAAAAGCTTTACAATCAAGATATGTCATTGAATTTAGGGTTTGAATACTTGAAAGATAATGAAATCATAGAGTATTCTTTATAGTATATGAGTTTGATGATGAAGAATGTACTAAGATAATCTTGAGTAGAATTCACAATGGAAAGTTTTGGTTAGATGATAGACTGATAGAAATCACAACTGACCTAATTCATGATGTAACTAGTCTATCTAAAACTAGAGCCATACCTTTGAATGAGAAGAACATGAGAAAAATAGTTATAGACAACACAAAATCATCTTACAATCGCATAGGTATAGTGATTAGCAAGATACAACAAGATGATGTTAGGTATTTGTGCAAGATCCTTACAACTAAGTTTTGTGCAAACTCAAGAGAAGATGACATGGTAGCAAGAATGATACATGTAGCTTACTTAATGTGTGTTGACAAAGTTCAAGTTGACATGTGTGAAATTTTGAGAATTCAGTTGTTTGAGAACTTGGAAAATATAAAGAAGACTAAGAACTCTCAGTTTAGATTCTCATCATTGATCACTTATATGTTTTTTCATTTTCTAAGAAGATTCCCTTACACTATTGGTGATGATTGGAATGATGGTAAAACTACAATGGAAAGGATTAACAAAGTATACATGAGACATGTTATTGACAAGGTCAATGAGAGTGTAGTATCGGTAATTAAAACATTATAGAATTTGATGAAAAGAAGGTCAAGGATTCCACAGTATTTAGTTGAGAAATATAAGAATGAGATATGTTTTATGGTTGATACTGACTTTACATTCATTGAAGTAGTAGAACCTAGAGTAGAATTCATAGACCCTCTTGGCTCTAAAATTTATGAAATTGAAATAGAAGAGTATGTGAGCAGATTGCTTAAGAGAAAGTTAGACATTCATAGTAATAAATTTGGAACTTTTGAGGAGAACTTCAACTCCGCAAAGTCTATCTTAGAAGAAAAATGGTCTAAGAAGAGAGCAAAGAGTACAATAAAGAAGATTTTGAAGGACACGGGGATGTCAGAACAAGAATTTTTAATTGCTAAGCAGACAACAACTATCAGAGACATAGGACAAAAGGAAGTTTTGTCTATTCCACCCCTATCATCAGTTGCAAAATAGCCAATAGACATTCAGGTTAAGGTAAAAGTGGAGGAAGTTGAGACAGATCAAGAAGTTAGAAAATCCACTAGATCAGCCTCTTCTACACTAGGTAAAAGAGTGAAAGAAATTGCTACTGGACCAGACAAAAGGAAGAAAACTTTAGTACCACTAGTACAAAGGAAGATAGCAAAAATAAAATATTATGAAGATACCCCAGTGAAAAAGAAAATATGGAAACCTAAGATTGAAAAAGTGAATGAACATATCATACAAGATGGAGACTTTTCTAAGATGAACAAGTATTATGACCTCTACAACTATTCAGAGAGACTGAACCTTGAAAATGAAGTTGTGAGACACATGATACTGTCTGATAAGAAGTTTGACACAATTCAGGGCAAGATACCTAATGATTTGTATGAGACATTAGTGAATAAGAAGAAAAGAGCAATAGAAGAAGATAGTAAAATTAGAGAAAATCTTGTTAGAAAATTATGTGATGTTAAAGATGAAGAACATTTCAAGCACATCATGAAAGAACTGAATACCCATATAAGAATAAAGAAAAGAACCATTCAGATTATGGGAGGAAATTATGAAAAAGTCAACAAAGAAATAGAGAAAACAATAGTCAAAGTGATGATAGCTAGTGTTGAAAAACAATCTAGTATAGCAGGACCAACAGAGAAAGTAAAGGAAGAAGAACATCTGAGAATTCCCTCTCCACCAGCTATAAACATTGAAGATGAGTCAATGAATGTGGAAGGAACCAAGATCACTTTAGATAGTGATGATAACCTTTTCAAGAATCTTGAAAACATTGTTAACAATTTGGCTTTTGAAGATCAGGATAGTGTTAGAGAAGAAGAGAAAAGAGATACAAGGATTGAAGAAGAAAATGAAACAAAGAAGCAAGTAGCAGCTCCTAGTCAAGAAGAAATCAGTCCTACACCTAAGACTGCTAAGAAATCTCAGATAGGATCTATATTTGAAAGCTTGGGAAAAGAAGTTGATGATGATGATCAGATGGAATTGATCACATCTCTAAATATAATAATTGTGAAGAATAAGAAGGTAAAAATCCTTGAAGGATCACTAAAGGAGTTAATAAAGAAGTTTAAAAGCATTGTAACTACACAGATAGTAGAGGTAGACCCACTTGAAAGAGAAAAGAAAGTTATGAATGTATTTGATGATGAGTTTACCAACTTATCTGATATAGCTAAAGTGAAGGTACAAGTAGCCTATGAGGCCAAATTACTTCTAGACATCAATCAAAATATCGGGAATGACATTAACAGTCTTGATATCTATATAAAAGACTTGAGAAGGAACTTAGATAGAGGTAAAACTTTGTACATTCAGTGTACAAAATCTAAGAATCTTGTATCAGAAGAAATTCAAAAGATTAAGGCCAAAGAAGCAGAGATTCAATCAGAGGTAAATCTTCTAGCTAGCCCCAATGTGAAGATACTGGACATTAACAAGAGAATTTTCAAGATTAACGATGAAATAAGGATTCTACATGATGACAAGGATAGGAAATTGAAAAGATTCACTCTACTAAGAGAGCATATTTCCATTAAGTTAAGCATTATTGAAGGACAACTAGAAGAATGTCTTTCATCAATGACATCTTTTCAGAAGTTTAGTTTTGCAAACCTCCAAGCATGTGATTGTGCACACTACTCAGTGCTGCAGAATCCACTAAGAAGCCATGGGAGAAAGAGATAGAGAACATCAAGATAAATTTTGTAGATTGTGTTGCAAGCCTACTGGCTCTACAATATTGAATCAAGGTATACACATTTTTGTTTGAGCACAGTTTTGGCACCCTTTCTTTTTGTCATTGTTGTCAATGGGGGAGAGATATATAGCAGAAAATTGATATATATTAATAAAAATGTATATTCTTAGGGGGATTACAAAATAGAGATAACATATATGGAGTTATAAGGACAGTGAATATATATTTTTTGTTATGGCCACAATTTTGAGTTTTTGAAGTGTTATGACTTAGTTAATTTTCTCATATGTTGCCACCAATGACAAAGGGGGAGATTGTTGGCAATTTGGTCGAGTTGGATACTTATATGTTGTCATTATGGCAACATATGATCTACATGAAGATCGCATATGACAAAGAGCAAGTATGATAGAGCACAAAGCAAAATTGTCTAAGTATGAGACATTGTTTTTCCCAGTGTACTCGGAGACAATTTTGATTAGCAATGATGATTGGAGTAAGTTCAATGCTTGTTCACTTGAACATAGATACTATGATGACTATAGAAGACTCACCTAAGAGTGAAAGTTAGTATGACATGTATAGAAGAACTTATGATAGTTTTACTGAAGACAATGTCAAGCTGACATAATAGAATATGAAGACAGAATTGGTAAAGAGTTAAGGGATTATTTTTTTTATCAAAATAATGTCTTAACAATATAAAGGGATAACATCCTAGATGTTAACCCTTGGGTAAATATTTATTTTGTGTAATGCTTATGTCAAGCTGACTATAAGAGTTATTAGTCTTAATAACTTGTATAAAGATGTAGTGATGTAATGAATGTAATATAGAGTAAGATATATGAAAAGTGAAAAGAAAGTGGAGAGATATTGATGTGAAGTTGTGAAAGCAAGAAAGAAGTATAAGGTTATGTACCTTGACATATTTTGTATTCAATAACTATTGTACATTACTTTTTTGGACAATGGGCTCATCTAGTAATCATATTTTGTACTACCAACTCTTAGCAGGGTTGAGGCTTCTAATAAGGCCTAAGTCCCTTAATTAGGACTGAGACACTATATGCATATAATAGGCTCCTAACAAGGTCAACATCCTTAACAGAAAACTTTTGATTAGTGGATCTTTGTGGGTACCATCCCCACCAGGGTTTTCCCTTGGCCAGGGTTTCCTCAAGAAGAAATAATATGTTATGAGTTCATTTATTTTATTTCTATGCATGTTCTTTAGTTTACTATGTTATGCATGCATTAAGATAATCTATTACATGTATAATTGGGCAAAAGTAAAAAATTTTAGAATATTGATTCACCCCCCCTCTTAGTATTCCCTATTTCTAACAAAAAACTCATAATCATAGTAAATTAGATCAATGCATAAGAATAATCTTATCGAGGTCAACAAGAAAAAGAAACATCAAGCCCCCAAGTGACTTAATTCTTCATCAAATCCAAAACCAAGATAAGAGAGGCATCGCTTAGAAGAGAGAAGAAAGACAAATAGAAAGGAATTTGATCAATAGCATAGTAATAAATTGTCCTACTATGGATCACACAAAGGAAGAGCTTCAACAAATGGTGTTGAAAGGTCTAGAAAGTTGTGTTATGCTAGTCAACTCATAAAAAATGATCAGTCCTTAAGGAAAGCATTTACTTTGTTAAGGGATATGAAAAAGGGATGATTAGGCCTAAGGAAAGAATAATTTTTATATGGATAAGTAAAATTGATTAGGCCTAAGGAAATCATTGTGTCCTTAGGAATCAATAAAATCAATCAGGCCTAAGGAAGCATTGGCTCCTTAGGGATCAAAAGAAGAAGGATTTATCCTTAAGAAAAGCCTTGTTTCCATTAATGGATCCAATGAAAATAATAAACATAAGGAAAGAATTATCTCCTTTTCCATCCACAAGAGAGGTTACATTCAATCATCATGTGCATGTGTAAAAAGGGTAAAACATAGATTGAAGTGTATTCCCCCATGTTAAGGTGATTACAAATTCCTTAATGGGATAAATGGCTTTAACATAGCATACATACACTAATTCAAGAGCATCTTGAGTTCTTGGCAATCCTGTATCACCAAAAAAAATGTTAGAGTTGTTAGATGTTCTCGGTAGCTTCTTTTGGGCTCCAATAGGGATCAATTGCTGCTCAATTTGGTCATTCACCAAGTTGGTTTGGTTCATTCACCAAGTTGGCTCTATTTTTCACTGATTGGTTTTAGTTTCTCGATAGTCTTACTCACTAAATGGTTTATTTTGATTTTTGTTGAGGCTGACTTGCGCATTTAATTTTGCTCATAAAATTAATGGTTGCATCATTCATTGGGAAGAGCGTGGACCTAGATCTGGGTTGTCCCTTTCTCCAATGGTGGATCTAATTAGATCTTAATGCTGACTTGTTTGGTGGCCTCTTGTATAAATAAATTAGTATGTTGTTGCTATTAGGGAGTCTTAGAGGAAGATAGATTCAAGAAGATAGAATTGGAGATTGGATCCTCACATGTACGAGGATTGTTTGTATTTGAATTATATTGTACTATTCATAGTCATGAAGGCCTTACTACTTGATATGTATGAAATTTCTCATGATTAATAAATGAAGTTTCTACTTTCTCTCTCTATCTATTGTTGTCCCTTCCTAGTGTTGTTTCTGCAAGGAGGTTGGTAGTTGGGTGTTCATTTGGCCCCTTCTTCCTCTTTCCTCTGCATCACGTGGTATTGGAATGAGATTAGATTTAGTTCCTTCTTGTATCCCTAGTTGGTATTTTGTTGTAAGGTGGAAGATTACAATCTAGTTTGCAATTGCAGAGGGTTTCAAGATGGTTCATGGGAGGCAAGATGTAGATCTAGGCTTGGCAGATATGCTAAAACATATTGCTTCTAGGTTATAAGTTGTTGAGATAGCCTAGCACAGAGGAAGACATCTTGATGATGTTAGTGATGAAGAAGCTAAAGATGAACAAGGTGAGGGATAACCTGCACTAGTGATGGATCAAGGTGAAGAAATAATTTTGAAGCCATTAACAAATTTGAAGGCGACACCGCATTTCAATCCTCCTAAATATAGTGGAAGGTTGGATTCAGATGAGTTGATGGATTGGATAATCATTATGGAAAACTATTTTGAGTATGAAAATATTTTAGAGGAAAAGAAGGTGAAAATTGCAAGTACAAAATTGAAGAGTCATGCATCCCTATGGTCGGAGCATCTACAATTGGACCAAAAGAGGAAATGGAATAAGATGGTGAATAAATTGAAAGGCAAGTTTCTCCCTTGTGATTATCAGATTAACCTAGTTAGGCGAATGAAAATTTTGAAGTAGAAAGATAGCTTGGTAAACTATTATACTAAGGAATTCTATAGATTAGACATCATATCTAGACATATTTAGGATGAGGTAGAAAGATTTACTAGATACTTGAATGGGTTAAGAATTTCTATTCAAGAGGAAATCAGTTTGGTTAAGTTGGAAAGTATTGAAAAAGCTTATTAGTTTTCCCTATTAGATGAGGATAAATTGAACAAAAGACATCATGACCAAAGACAAAGAGGAAGAGGTGGTATATTCCCTAGAGGAAGAGGTAGATCTTATGGTGAAAAAAATAAATATAATCAAGACAAAACAAATTAGGATAAAGGCAAGACTGAGTGGAAAGGTGAAAGTTCTTCTAGAGGAAGAGGTAGTAACTATCGAGGTGTTTATGGTAGAAGTGGATTCTGAGGAACGTGTTATAATTGTGGAGCAAAAGGACATAGATCATTTGAGTGTACATATGTAAGAAAGAAAGTTGGTAGTAGTACAAATTCCTTTGTGCAAGAAGACTCACCAAATGAACCAGAGAGGGAAAATAAATTGATGGTCATAAGAGCATTATGGAGTGAAAGTGATAAGGAAGATCAAGTAAGGAAAAATTTGTTCAAGACCAGATGTAGAGTTGTTGATAAAATTTGGAATGTAAACATTGATAGTGGAAGCTTAGAGAATTTGGAATCTAAGGGAATGGTTGCAAAGTTGTAGTTGGAAAGTTTGAAACACCAGAAGCCCTATCAAATTTCATGGATCAATGATGAGCATACATTATTGGTAAGTGAACAATGTTATGTGAATTTGAAAATTTTCAATTACTATGAAAAAGTGTTGTGTGATATTATGCCTATGGATTGTTGTCATATTTTTTTGGGTAGACCTTGGTAATATGATAGATATTCTATATATGATGAGAGATTGCATAAATATACTATTTGGGCTGATGGGAGAAGACAAATCTTATTACCTTTTATTGAAGAATCTATTGGTGATGTTTGTACATTTTTCAAAGTTTTTTTGATGGAAGGAAGAAAGTTTGTCAAGGATTTGAAGAAGAATGATGTATGTTTTGTTGTGATTCCTAACAAACTGAGTGAGAAAACAATGGATAGTGTCCCTGAAGAGGTTGATAAATTAATCACTAAATACAAAGAGATCATTTCTGATAATGTACTTGATGGTTTACCACTTGAGATAATTATTTATCATTGTATGGATCTTATTCATGGAGCTAGTTTACCAAATAAAGAACCACATCGGTTGACACCTCTCGAGAATGAGCAACTTAACCGAAAAAATCCAAGAGTTGTTACAGAAAGGTTTGATTCGAGAAAGTTTGAATCCATGTGTAGTAAAAGCTCTATTAGCACCTAAGAAGAATGGATAATGGTGAATGTGCACTGATTATAGAGAAATCAACAAGATTTACCAGTGATATATCAGTTTCCTATACCAAAAATGGATGACATAATGGATAGTTTTTAGTGGAGAAAATTATTTTACCAAAATTGATTTGAAGAGTTGATATTATCATATTAGAATTAGAGAAGGTGATGAATGGAAGACTACTTTCAAGACAAGAGAAGGTTTGTATGAGTGGTTGGTTATGCCTTTTGGTTTAACTATTACACCGAGCACTTTTATGAGATTTATGAATGAGGTTTTCAATAAATTCTTGGGTAAATTTATGATTTTATACGTGGATAACATTTTGTTATTTAGTAAGACCATAGAAGGACATTTGTTTCACATTAAATAGGTATTGCAGAGATTGAAAGAAGAAAAGTTGTTGATTAATTTGAAAAAGTGTTCCTTCATTAAAGAGGAGATTGTATATTTGGAATTTTTTATTTTAGTTGATGATTTGAAGATGGATTTTGAGAAGGTTGAAGCTATTTTAAATTGGCCTACACCTAAAAATTCTAGTGAGGTAAGATCATTTCATGGTTTAGAAAAATTTTACCAAAATTTCATTAAGAATTTTAGTGCAATTTATAATTCTATGACTTAGACTATGAGAGGAGATAAAAGAGAATTCAAGTAGACACATGGAGCGAATAAAAGTTTTGGTACTTTGAAGAAAAAGGTTGTTGAATCACCTATGTTAGCTTTACCTGATTTCAATAAGGTATTTCAAGTTGAATGTGATGCAAGTGGTAGTGCAATATGAGTTATTTTGAGTCAAGAAGGTAAAGCTATTGCTTTCTTTAGTGAGACATTGAAAGATGCTAAGAGGAAATATTATATGTATGATCAATAATTCTATGCTATTGTTCAAGCCCTGAAGAAATGGAGACATTATTTGATACCAAGTGAATTTGTGTTGTATATTGATCATAAGGATTTACAGTATTTGGGTAGTCAAAATAAGTTGAATCATAAACATATGAAATGGGTTGAGTATTTGCAGAGTTATATATTTGTGATAAAACATAAGAGTGGAGTCACTAACTGAGTTGTTGATGCATTGAGTAGAAGAAGATAGTTGATTACTAAAATGAGAATTGAAGTTCATGGTTTTGATGACATGAAGGATTTGTATGAAACTAACCTTGATTTTTCTGAGCCATGGAGAAAGTGCAAAGAACCTATTCAAGATCAATCAAGTACTAAATGGGAAGACTATTTCATTTAAGAAGGTATTTTATTTAAAGGTATTTAGTTGTGTATACTGAGAGGATCAATGAGAACTAATTTGATAATGGAGAAACATAGTAGTGGTTTGGCTAGA
The DNA here is from genome assembly GCA_027943335.1 of Chamaecyparis obtusa. Classification (NCBI taxonomy): domain Eukaryota; kingdom Viridiplantae; phylum Streptophyta; class Pinopsida; order Cupressales; family Cupressaceae; genus Chamaecyparis; species Chamaecyparis obtusa. The sequence goes on from BSBK01008822.1 coordinate 61,664, forward strand.
CATTTTGGCATTGATAAAACATTGAATTTTATGAAGGGGAGATACTTTTGGCCATAGTTGTATAAGGACGTTCAGAAATTTGTGAGAATTTGTGGAGTTTGTCAAGTTGCAAAGGGAGTAAGTTAGAATACTCGATTGTATACACCAATTTCTATTCCTGAGAAACCTTGGAATGATATCAATATGTATTTTGTTCTTGGATTACTGAGGACATCAAGAGGTAATGATTCTATATTTTTTTTATTGTGGATAGATTTTCTAAGATGACACATTTCATATCCTATAGGAAAACATCAGATGCAATGCATACAATAGATCTTTTCTTTAAGGATATTGTTAGATTGCATGGATTACCAAAGAGTATCATCTCTGACTGGGATAGTAAGTTTGTTGGTTATTTTCAAAAGATTCTATGGAAAAGTTTGGGTACCAAGTTGAAGTATAGTTCTATTTTGCATCCACAAACTGATGGACAGACATAGGTTGTAGATAAAAGTTTGGGTAATCTATTGAGATTCTTAGTTGGATACAAAAAGATTAATTAGGATTCTATGTTGGCACAAGCAGAATTTGCATACAATAATTCAATGAATAGGAGTATTAGAAAAGCACCCTTTGAGATTGTTAATGGTACACAAATGAGAAGTATATTAGATTTGAAGAACATTTATGGAGAAGAGAAGAAAAGTGTTGAAGGAGAAGAATTTTCTAAGTGCATGAAGATATTACATGAGGAAGTGAAACATAATTTGGAACATAGTACTAAAAAGTACAAGGACATAGAAGATAGATCAAGAAGACATAAGACTTTTCTAGTTGGAGATGAAGTAATGGTTCATTTGAAGAAATGAAGATTTCCTAATGGAACCTATGGAAAATTAAAGATGAAGAACTTTGGTCCCCGCAAGATGTTGAGAAAGTTTGACGGTAGAAATGCTTATGAGATTGAGTTATCCAATGACATAGATATATCACCTATATTAAGCATTGCATATTTGTATGAGTATCATGACTCTAATTAAGAAATGATAGTACCAAATGACTTGTTGGAAACAATTGTCTGAAGAAAATTGCTACTCAAATTATGTATTGTCTTTGATATCACACAATGTCATAGTCCGCAACAATCAGTACCTACCGAGCTTAGTCGGTCTGCCTGGCATTAAAATTAGTGTTTACCGAGTTCACTCAGTTGTCAAAGAAAAGTTAGCATTTACTGAGTTCACTCGGTTGTCAAAGAAAAGTTAGCATTTACTGAGTTCACTCGGTTATCAAAGAAAAAGGATTATCAGTGTTTACCGAGTTCTCTCGGTCTCCAAAAGATTGTAGAAATTTTCATTATGGTCACCGAGCATTGTCGGCCCTTGAAGGATCTTTGCAAATAAATTTTGCTTAATTCAGCCGACTGTTATACTAAGTAATGCCGATTTGAGAAATCTAAAATCATATAAATAAAAGGTCAAGTGTCAAAAATATAGAAGAAGAAGATAGAAAAAAAAGAGGAAAGGTGTGTGCAAAATTATGAAGGATGACCAGATATCCTTGAGGAGCAGCAGAGATATATTCGATCAGGAAGGATCTCACTTATACAAAATAGAGATCTGTAATCAGCAAGGTAGTTGCATTATTATACAGGTCATTTTCATTGTTACCTTTTTAATAGTGAATTCTAAATCTCTTAACCGAGTTGGTTTAACAACCATATTGTAAATCCTCTAACAAGGTGACAATTCCATTGAATTGTTCTCAAGACCTCTTACCAGGCCACTCCTAGTAGGGTGATTAAATCCTCTAACAAGGTCACACCTAACAGTGCGTTTTGTAACCTTTTACCGGGTTGGCTTCTAATCGGGCATCATTTCAGAAAAGTGAAAATCAGTATCTAGATACATTGGTGGTTTTTCCCATATTGGGTTTCCATGTTAAATCCTGTGTCTCTTGTGTTTGTAATAGTTATCTTAATCATATACAAGTGGTGATGAATATCAAAAAATAATTTTACTAATACTCTCTACATCTACCGAGTTACTGCAATCTATTTACCGAGTGTTAAACAGATAATATTCATTAAGATATCCTAAGGGATCTGGAAAGAAATAATAGTGAAGTGTTTTATGGTTGATTGATTCACCCCCCCCCTCTCAGTCACTTCATCCATATTCCATCAATTGGTATCAGAGCTTTTGGTGCTTGCAGGAAAGGTTTCAAGGACCTAAGCTAAAGATCAGGATGTCTTACAAGAGAGAAATTCCAAAGCTCAATAGAGATAACTTTTCAGCATGGCAAGGTCTCATGAGGCTTCATCTGGCTTCCATTGGTGATTCAGGATGCAAATACATTGATGAAGAATACACAGTTCCTACTGGTGCATTAACTGTTGAAGACATTGCAGAGAAAAAGAATCATAACACCATGATGATAGACATTGCATCAGCTCTCAGCTATGAAGAATTTGATGAAATTAAAGAATGCACTATTGCATATGAAATGTGGATCAAACTGAAGAAAATATATGGTGGTGATGCAAATGTGAAAAGAGCCAAAGCAGAAAGCCTAAGAGGACAGTTTGACAAGATGAATATGAAAGAAGATGAAAACATTGCAAAATATGTTGAAAGGATCAAAGCAAGTGTTAGTGCAATTAGAGCTTCTGGAGGAACAATCACTGATGAAACTGTTATAAGAAAGGTACTCAGAACATTACTCCCTATCTATGCAATAAGAGTATCAGCTATTCAAGAAAGAAGATGTGAAGCAAACCACAATATAACTTTGGATGCTATAGTTGGAAGATTGACAGCCTTTGAATTAGACAACTATGACAACTATGTTCCAATTTCCAAAAATATTGAGTCAGCATTTGAGGCCAAGGTTTCACTAAGGAAGGACAAGAAAATAAAAGAAGTTCAGTCAGAAAGTGAAGAAGTATCAGAAGAAAGTTCGGATAGTGATCTTGAAATTGTAGAAGCACTACTTGCAAAGAAGTACTCTAAAGGGAAAGGTAAATATAAAGGTAAAACTCCTTTAATCTATTTTTCATGTGAAGAAATTGGACATATTTCAGCTAGGTGCCCAAACAAGCAGGCCAAGGAAGAGAAGAGAGGTCACAAGTACTATGGCAAAAAGAATTTCAAATCATTCAAGGATAAAGGTAAGAAAACATGTTTTATGGCTAAATATTCTGATGATAGTGAAGAAGAAATTGTCTTTATTGCTATAAAAGATGAATTTGATGATGATGAAGATAAGATGGCACTTATTTCTCATATAAGAAAAGATGATATATGGATAATAGACAGTGGATGTTCACATCACATGACTGGTGACAAGACAAAATTTGAATACCTAGAAGACTGTGATAGTGGCAATGTAAGATTTGGAAACAATGAACCTTGTTGTATAAAAGGAAAAGGAAGAATCTCATTAACCAAAGAACTCATATGTGATAATGCTTATTGGGTTGAAGGACTAAAACATAATCTTCTAAGTGTAGCACAGCTAATCAACATTGGTTTCAAGGTTGAATTCATGAATAGTCAAGCAAGACTGCTGGATGGAAAAGGAAAACTCATTGGATCAGGCAAACAAACAAAAGGTAACTTATTTTATCTTGATCTCAGTGAATATTCATGTTTTATTGCTCAAATTGAAGAAATTTGGCTATGGCACAAAAGGTTATGTCATGTGAATTTTGATAACATGATGAAAATAAGCAAATTCAAGAAGGTAAGAGGAATTCCTACTTTGAAGAAACCTGATACTGGTCTATGTAAGAATTGTCAGATTGGCAAAATGAGTAAGACTAGTTTTAAGGGTAAGAACTATCAGTCTAAAGAGATTTTGGAAATTGTGCATATTGATTTATGTGGACCTATTGGAATAGAAAGCTATACTGGAGATAAATTCTTTATTCTTTTCATTGATGACTATTCTAGAATGATGACTATTATGTATTTAAGAGAAAATTCAGAAGCATTTGAAAAGTTCAAATGGTACTTGGCAAGAGTGGAAAAGGAAACAGGGAAAAGATTGAAATGCTTAAGATCAGACAGAGGTGGTGAATTCATCTCCCATGAATTTAACAACTTTTGCATTGAAAGAGGAATCAAAAGACAGGTATCAGCTCCTAGAACTCCTGAACAGAATGGAATAGCTGAAAGAAGAAATAGATCTATTATGGATTGTGCAAGGACTCTAATGTCAGAAAAGAACATCGCCATAAAGTACTGGAAGGAAGCTATCAGCACTGTAGTTCATACCTTGAACCGAGTACAATTGAAGAAAGACACATTCAAAACTCCTTATGAGTTATGGTATGGCTATAAACCCAATGTAAGTTGCATGAAAGTATTTGGTAGCAAGTGTTATATCTTAAAAGAATCTAGAAGAAATAAATTTGATGTGAAAAGTGATGAAGGAATATTCCTAGGATATTCTAGCAAAAGTAAGGCATACAAATGTCTGAACTTGTCTACTCACAAAGTCATAGAAAGTATACATGTAAAATTTGATGAGTTTGCAAAAAAGACTGAAGAAGAAAGCAAAAGGGAACCTGAAAACTACAGGAGATTCGTTTACATTGAACCTGAAACATTTCCAGACACAACTATCAATAAGGAAACTATATCTACCGAGCCTAGCACAGTAACCGAGTCATAGGAAGAAGTTCAAACCAAGTCACAGGAAGAAGTTCAAACTGAGTCACAGGAAGAAATTCAAACCGAGTCTCAACCTGAAGTTACCGAGCAAATATCTACCTAGCCAGAGAAACCTGAAGAAGAGATCCTAGAAGACAACAACATGACTCATTCAAAAAGCAATGAACCTATACTAGCCAAATATGTCAGAAGGCATCATACACCAGATCAAATTATTGGAAACAAATCAGATGGTACTATGACAAGAAGTAAGCTAAAAGGTACATGTCTGCTTACTGATTTTGAACCTAGAAATATCAAAGATGCATTGAAAAATGAAAGTTGGATTGAAGCAATGAATGAAGAATTAGAACAAATACAAAAGAACAAAACATGGACTCTTTTACCTAGACCTAAAGATAAGAATGTAATTGGAACAAAATGGGTATTCAGGAATAAGCTGAATGAAGACGATCAAGTATCTAGAAACAAAGATAGATTGGTATGTAAAGGTTATTCTCAAGAAGAAGGTATAGATTATGGTGAAACTTTTGCTCCTATTGCAAGATTAGAAGGTTTAAGAACTCTACTTGCTTATGCAGCACATAAAGGATTTAAGGTATATCAGATGGATATAAAATCTGTATTTCTCAATGGAATTCTTGGTGAAGAAGTCTACATTGAGCATCCTGAAGGTTTTGTTGATCCAGATAAAAAGGACATGGTCTGCAAGTTACACAAAGCATTGTATGGTTTGAAACAAGCTCCTAGAGCATGGTATGAAAGACTCCATAACTATCTGATTCAGATTAATTTCAAAAGAGCCAATGATAACAGCAATCTGTATATTAAGAAAGACCGAATGACAAAATTGTATTAGCAGAAATATTTGTAGATGATACTATATTTACAGGGAATGATGATCAGTGCAAAGAATTTTCAGAGCAAATGAACAAAGAATTTGAAATGTCTATGTTTGGTTTAATAAAATTCTTTGTTGGTCTTCAAATTCAGCAAAGCAAGAATGGTATATACATTACTCAATCTAAATACATTAAGGAAATACTTAAGAAGTTTGGTATGGAAGATTCAAAACCAGTTGGTACACCCATGTGTACTGGACTGAAACTTACCAAAAATGATGATTCAAAAGAAGTAGATCAGACCTTATACCGATCTATGATTGGAAAATTGCAATATGTAGTACATACAAGACCTGATATTACCTTAGCAGTCAGTATAGTAGCAAGATTCTCAGCAAAACCTAAGGAAAATCATATGATGGCAATCAAAAGAATCTTAAGGTACTTAAGAGGAACTGAAGAATATGGTTTGTGGTATAAATTTGGAGGCAATCTAGATTTAAAAGTGTTTACTGATGCTGATTGGGCAAGGAACATTGATGATAGAAAAAGTACAAGTGGTGGAGCATTTTTTCTTGGAAAAAGACTAGTATCCTAGACCAGTAAAAAGAAAAATTGCACATCTCAATCCACAGCTAAAGCAGAATATGTTGCTGCTGCAGTAAATTGTTCAAATATTGTTTGGTTTAAACAGTTATTACAAGGTATGAAGGTTGAGATCAAAGAACCAGTTGTTATATTTTGTGACAATACAAGTGCAATAAACATTTCGAAGAATCCAGTAATGCATTCCAAAACCAAGCACATTGCTATTAAATATCACTTTGTCAGAGAATTGGTGCAAGACAAGGAAATCAGATTAGAATATATTCATACAAAAGAGCAGATTGCAGACATTTTCACCAAACCATTACCCAAGGATGCATTTGTGTATCTAAGAGGTAAGTTAGGGGTCATTCCCCTATTCAAGGCTCACTAAATACAGTTTTAGTGATGCATCAGCCAGAACATGATTGAAAATCAACAAGTTGATGCAGCATATTCAAGGAATCATTGCAAATGAATCAGTACTTGAGGTACATTAGTTTACACCGGTAATATGTGAATTGTCTTTGGCATGTGTTGTCAAAGAGGGAGTGTCTTTGCTATGTCTTTGCTATTACTTCAAGAAATTTTCAATAGTCAGGAGGAAGAGTTTTTAAGAAAAAGGAAGTTTGCTGACAGAGGGAGATTTGAATCTGAACCGAGCTAATCCTTTCAAAATTTCTTATGCTATGACATATTGTGTTGCCATCAATGCCAAAGAGGGAGATTGTTGGAAACAATTATCTGAAGAAAATTGCTACTCAAATTATGTATTATCTTTGATGTCACACAATGTCATAGTTCGCAACAATCAATACCTACCGAGCTCAGTCGGTCTTCCTGGCATTAAAATTAGTGTTTACCGAGTTCACTCGGTTGTCAAAGAAAAGTTAGCATTTACCGATTTCACTCGGTTGTCAAAGAAAATTTAGCATTTACCGAGTTCACTCGGTTATCAAAGAAAAAGGATTATCAGTGTTTACCGAGTTCTCTCGGTCTCCAAAAGATTGTAGAAAATTTCATTATGGTCACCGAGCATTGTCGGCCCTTGAAGGATCTTTGCAAATAAAGTTTGCTTAATTCAGCCGACTGTTATACTAAGTAATGCCGATTTGAGAAATCTAAAATCATATAAATAAAAGGTCAAGTGTGGAAAATATAGAAGAAGAAGATAGAAAAAAAAGAGGAAAGGTGTGTGGGAAATTGTGAAGGATGACCAGATATCCTTGAGGAGCAGCAGAGATATATTCGATCAGGAAGGATCTCACTTATACAGAACAGAGATCTATAATCAGCAAGGCAGTTTCATTATTATATAGGTCATTTTCATTGTTACCTTTTTAACAGTGAATTCTAAATCTCTTAACCGAGTTGGTTTAACAACCATATTGTAAATCCTCTAACAAGGTGACAATTCCATTGAATTGTTCTCAAGACCTCTTACCAGGCCACTCCTAGCAGGGTGATTAAATCCTCTAACAAGGTCACACCTAACAGTGTGTTTTGTAACCTTTTAACGGGTTGGCTTCTAACCGGGCATCACTTTAGAAAAGTGAAAATCAGTATCTAGATACATTGGTGGTTTTTCCCATATTGGGTTTCCACGTTAAATCCTGTGTCTCTTGTGTTTGTAATAGTTATCTTAATCATATACAAGTGGTGATGAATATCAAAAAATAATTTTACTAATACTCTCTGCATCTACCGAGTTACTGCAATCTATTTACCGAGTGTTAAACAGATAATATTCATTAAGATATCCTAAGGGATCTGGAAAGAAATAATAGTGAAGTGTTTTATGGTTGACTGATTCACCCCCCCCCTCTCAGTCACTTCATCCATATTCCATCAATGACTACCTTAAGAAGCAGACAAAAGAAGTTGAGAAGGTTTTAGAATAAAGAGTTGGGAGAGGCACAAGATAAAAATAGTACATGGAATATCTAGTAAAGTAGAAGAACAAACCAATTGAATATAGTTCATGGATTTCACAATCTGAGTTTGATTTAGCTTAGGTTGTACCTATTGCATGATTTAGAGAGTCATTTCAAAACAACCCTAGGTGTCTAATGTAGGAGCATCTTGGGTTCTTGAAAATCCTGTATCACCAAAAATATATTAGAGTTGTTAGATGCACTTGGTAGCTTCTTTTGGATCTCGGTGAAGTATTCTTGTTTCCACTGATGGGGTTCAATTGCTGCTCGGTTCAGTCATTCATCGAGTTGGTTTGGTTCATTCACTAAGTTGGTTTTGGTTGCTCGGTAGTCTTGCTCACCGAATGGTTTATTTTGAATTTTTTTTAGGCCGACTTGCACATTTAAATTTGGTCATGGATTTAATGGTTGCATCGATCATTGATAATCATGTGAACCTAGATCTAGGTCATACCTTTCTCCAATCTTGGATCTAACTGGATCTTAAGAATGACTTGTTTGGTGGCCTCTTGTATAAATAGATTAGTATGTTGTAGATCTTAGGGAGTCTGAGAGGAAGATAGATTGGAGAAGATAGAATTGAATATTGGATCCTCGCATGTATGAGGACTATTTGTATTTGAATTCTATTATGCTGGTCGTAATCGGGAAGGCCTTACAACCAGACATGTATTAAGTTTCTCATGAATAATAAATGAAGTTTATGCATTCTCTCTCTCTATCTATTGTTGTTGCTTCTGATTACTTTTTCTACAAGGATGTTGGTAGTTGGGTGTGCCTTTAGCTACTTCTCTATCCTTCCCTTGCGTCATGCACCTACAAAAAAAATCTACCATGAGATGTCCCCAAGAAAGGACAAATCAAGATAAATAAGCACATGAAAAAAGAGATCATGAAAGGGATCTACTAACTTTGGGGTCAGTATGATCATATGATAATACATGATATATTATATCAAAAGGAACTATCATAATCACCCAAAGGTAGTATAACTACAATAATTATGGAAGAATTTCAAATAAGAGCTACAAATAAGAGTCTTTTGGGGATGGAATCACAAAGACCAAAAGAATAAGTAGCTATCATTTTTCATCATCCCCAATCAGACAACATAAAGTTACTGTAATGCCCAAAAGTTTAGGCCAAAACACAACCAACAAATTTATTTATTTTTATTTTTTTTAAGAGGGATAATAGTTTCCAAGTTTTGTGATGCGGGTTAAACGGTGTCTATGACAAGGTTCAAAAGAGTTAGGAGGACAACACCTCTACTAAGTTGTTCTCCAAGGTTACTAGCTGTGAAGTTCTAGCAAGAAATCGAAACTAGGATGAGAAGTTGTAACCGTGTTTTCAAAAGGGTTAGGATGATCAATCATGATAGATCACCCTACTAGTTACATCTAGAATTTATTTAGGAAAGGTCCAATTAGCATAATTAATTACTTTAATTAAGATACTAAGTGGAATATTCAATAATAAAAGGTTCGTTAATCAAAATTGCGTACAATCGTTGAACGTTAATCTATTAATCATATAGATTATCAAGGAGTAAAAAATATTCCTAGGGTATTCATTAAATGATATTCTTATATATATAGATTAATAATTTTTATATATATAAAATAATGTCAAATAGATTATTATAATTAGATCGCCAATATAAATATTGTATATAAAAATAAATAAATAATTCAATTAACCAATAACCATATTAAATGAACATATATTAATTCAATTAATAATTATAATATATTAATTAATTAATACATTTATTAACTAATTAATAAATTATAAAATAATAATTTAATGATAGATAATCAATGATTATAATTAAATTATATATATATATATATATATATATATATATATATATATATATATATATATAATTAATTAATAATTATAATATATTAATTAATTAACATAGTTATTAATTAATTAATAAACTATAATATACTCATTAATAATATATACATACTATATAATTAATAACATTGAACAAATTATAAATGACAAAATAATAAATAAAAACAAAGTTAAAATAAAATAATTACCTATAAACACTCTACCTAGCTCTCTATCTTACATCCTATCTTCCCCCACTTGGTTCACGTGCCAAGAGAGGGGACCACCAAAAAAGCTAGCGCTAGTTTATGAGGAGAGGTGATTTTGCATTAATAAAAGGAGAAGTAAGGTGGGGTCCTCCAAATCCTAAGACAAGGCTAAGTTTCAAAAGAAATGAATTTAATTCACACCTAAATATCAGCGCAGTCTTTCATGGAAAGGGGAGTTGAGAGGAGTATGGGTGTTGGGTCCCACCACATACCAAACAAAAGGCTAAGTCAAGACTCACGTAAGGTGAAATTAAAGAGCTTTACAAAGGAGGAGAAACATAAAGTATTCCATGTCAACAAGTACGTGATATTGGAAGGGATTTGACAAAAAGGTAAAAAGAGTATTTATTGCCAAGTATGGTCTTCCTTCATCTCCGCCCTATATGGTGAAGTAAAGAGGGTGAACAATATATAATTAATATTTTATTGTTAGGAAAGATAGTGGGTAAAATTATATTGTTTTAAATTGACTGTGGTATGGATTTTGTATGGGATTTATTTCCCATACAAAATCCAGTGTCTCTATTTTTTTTTCAATGACCTAGTTTGCTACCAATTTTATTTCTCCATGCACATTATTGGTTTTATTTCTACATGTTTTATTCTTTTGTTTTCTAAATTGCATGCCTAAGGTGATATACCTATCTATCTAATGGAAATAATTAGTTCTCTATTAAATGAAATATAGTGATAGAAATTTGCTCAAATTACATAACTAAATTCTATTGTTTCTACAACAATATGAAATAACAAGTTATCAATTTCAAATTTGAAGAGGTAGAGAGAGGTAATAATTTTCTTTTTTTGTTTGCAATTCTGTAATCAAATGTATACAATAAACTTCATAAAATATTTACATTGAATTGGTAACTTTCTTCTCTTTGGAATATCCAAGAACACGTCATATATTATCTTTCTTTTCTTTCAAAGGAGTAAGATAAAATTGATCATACTATTACATCATTTTCATTGCAACTTCAAATAGAAAAGAGAATGCATTTCAAGTATTCCACGTCTTTTACTCCAATACATTTGTAAGGAAGAATAACTTCAACTATAGTGAGAGATAGAGGATTTTAGTTATGTATGCAAGGATTCATCATATGCATTATGAAAACCACTTTGATACATTTACATATACATCAAATAAAGTTAAGACTTCATAGTTTCAACAAGGCAATGCAAATGGATAATGCCACACAATGAGGGTTCAAGAAGATAACAGTCTTCTCTCCATTTCATCTTCACAATGGCCCAAAGAAAAGGCATTACAATATCTCTTACATCAAAAGATAAGTCTAAATACAAAGAGATTCACCAAGGAATGATAGGGTTGTCTTCACACAACCACCCAAAAGAAGAAACCTCCAAGATAGCATTTTCATTGAGTTTCCACAAATCTGCAAGAAACAAGGCAAAAGAAAAACCATGGGAGCTCACCTCCCATCCTAGGCCTCTCATGAGGCCACCCCTGAGCTTGGGGAAACAACACAAAGATAGGGGAAACAATCAAGCAATCCACAACACTACAACATGAATGACAAACACAAGAAATTTCCCTTCCAAGGCTTTTTACAAAGAGTCACAACAAGACTCAAGTAGGGTGAAGGTGGAACCAAATCAAGAGGAGAAGCTCATCTCTTTGATGAGAACAGGTCATCACTTGGCTTACTCTTAAAAAAAAAATCACTCTTTCACAAACACATTCTTCTCATACACCTTATGACCCCCAATTTACAAAATGAAACTAGAGATGGCTACATGGAGCCCATACATCCATGTTGCATCCCTCTCCTTTCTAAGGAGAGACACTGCATTCAAGATTGTCCCAACAAATTCCCTTCACCCTCAAGGCTACTCTTCCCTCCCAAGGGTGAGTTTGGCCTTGAGAACTCCCTCAATGAAATCACTACAACACATAAAAGAGAACAAATCTACAAGAACATCAATAAAATCTACACATGATCAAAAACATGAATCATGCTCAACATTGAGCTCATTATTCTTTTACTTCTACAAGAAATAAAATTTACTCAACACAAAAACATGATACTACAACAACAATAACATCAAACCTCCATTAACACAACAACACTATGCTCACACATACAATGGATAAGGAATAACAAGTCTTGCATACAAGAACTAGCTTACAAGAGAGCATTTTTCCTCTCAACATGATAACAAAACAAGAAAAGTAAGAATGAAATTTTCACCAACCTAGAGTCCAATGCTTAAGGAAGATAGTTGTAGAAGAGCAATCCACTATCCAAGGTAGACCAAAACTAGTTGAGTCTCCAAAACTGGAGAGTGGGTGTCAACCCATTACCTTCCCCAAAACCCCTACTAAAAGGGTTTCTACACCAAACCCTCATTAATGGGGTATGGCTCAAGGAGTTCTTCCATCTCTCCTTGTCTCCCCTCATAAATGAGGTGGAGACCAAGAATGTGAAAGAGGTATGGGTTTGACCTCCTTGCCATCCTTTCATTTTCGGATTTCTCTTTGAGGGGTACCTTTCAAGGTCCATAAATGAGTTATGGGCCTAATTTTGACTAAATTAAACTTCCATACCATGGTACAACTATTAGGGTGGCTAAAAGAGTCCCTAATAACATTCTAAGGGCTCATTTAACCTCCCTAAACTACACTAGAAATCTAATTTCGGGTTCAAACATGATAGGTCTTCTCAAAACTTTCTAATCAAGGTTTTACAAGGAAAATCTTAAAGTTGGTACCACCTAAGATTGATGACATCAAACACAAGTAGACATGTCATGGCCCTAAGCACATACACATGTGTCAAGTGACATAAAATAAAACACTTCACATACCATGTGGCATATCCACTTGAGCATCCCTAACATGAATAACCAATCCAATTACAATAAATCAATTTACATCCATGCATCATACATTTACAAAATAAAACACGATTACAATGAGGTTTTTAGCTTCTTTCTAGAAGCAACCTTGGCTTAACTGAATTTTCACAAATGTCCCTGTGATGTTTCCCCGATTATTTCCATGGTCCTTCCACCTGCAAAACCTTAATGCAGCATCAGTAATTCAAGGAAGAAAACCATCACATATAAACATATAAGATGTAATATCCACACATTATTCATAACTCAATTGCATACATGAAATCACACAACAAATAATGATCTTACACAATTCAATTGAACATTCAATCACATAGAATGAAATGTCATAATTCAATTGTCTATATGTAATCATATAGGATTCAATAATCACATCAAATTAATTCAATTCATAGTTCGATTGAAATCAAGATCATCCATAATCTATCATCATCATAAGATAATCTTTAGGTTCTCAAAACATGAAGATAATAATAAAGTCTAACATGATCAAATCCAAATCCACTAATCATGGATCCACATACAGAGTCAACAAAATGTATAGTCTAACATGTCCATCATAACATAACAGTAAATCAAATGAGTCCAAGTATCTCAATTTTCCTTAGTATAATATTTAAGATAAATCGATGGTTCAACATCGGTAAGGGGTAACCATAACAATCGAGTCCTATAAAATTCTTATCACAAGAAGATTAAATTTCCTAATCTAGGAAAACAAAATGCAGAATAATCCTATTAGTCTAGGATCTAACAAATCCTTGTTCAAGGTTCTAATAATATCACCAAAACATCACTATGGTATAATCATATAATACATCATCAAAACATTACTCATCCTCCTCGTAGGAGTTACTAGAATCATCACATCAACTATTAATTAAATCCAAGATAAACTTAAGACTTAACACATAACTAATTTGGCATTTACATCTCGACTTCACGAATCAAATCCTTTCGACAAAAGTACTCAATGGAACCTTAATAGTCTAGCTGGATCTATGATCCACAGGGTAACATACTGCATCCAAGATTCACTTACACAATTAATAACCTAGAGATATCACCTCTTTCATAGCGACACTTAGTTGATAGGTTATAATATATAGGTCTATCCCGAGGTATAATTCCGTTAGGGATTTACCAATCATTAGATACTACAAAACCCCTTAATCCTCTGACATCGAAGTGTCGAGGAAAATGTGGAAATAGGGCGGGCCTTACAGTTACATTTATAAATAGTAGCACATGCATGACATAATATCTAACAACATATAGAAGAAGTGAGATAGAAATAGAGGATTGTTTATGACATTGTGATTCCTTTATCACCTTGTGCCAATAGAGAAAAAAATGTCATTTAAATAAATCTAAACATAAAATATAGCATGTTGAACATCAGGGGGGAAGTACATTACAACAATAAAACCCATAGAATCCATTACACAAGAGGAGCTAGTCAAGTGTATTTCCTACCCCCATCTCAATTTGTAGTGTTTAGGGTAGGTGGGAAACATGAAAGAGGAGCAACATCAAGCACACTAGATGGAACAAGAGCCTATTTCAAACAAAGGCCATGTTGTGAAGATGGGTAACTTTCTTCATCACTAAGATTAAGAGATAATTTTTGTAAGAACATACCACGTAAATCATGATTAAAATCAATAATCTCAAACATATCATCATAATAACTAGCACAAATATTATCATTAGTTTCATAAAAATCATCATCATAAAGAGTATATTCTTTACCCAAGTTAATTATAATAGAATCTAAGATGCAAATAGAATTATCATGTTTGTTCAATTTCATATTTTTCAAGTTAACTTCCTCGTTTAGCTCAAGCATAGGTTGACCAAAGGGAATCAAAGCAACAATAGGTATTTTAGGTAAATAAATATTTTGGGAAGAAAATTGATGGGCTCTATCATGATGTTTATGATGATGGTCATGAGTATGAAATTTACATTTGGTTTTTCTAGAAATTGTGTTTTGGTTTAGGATCAATCAACATTGTGTCCTTTTTTCTTTTTTAGGTGGAAGAATGGAAGGAACCACACTAGGTTAATAGATATCATTGGTAGAATTTTTATAAGATATTAGAGTTGGAACTAAAGTATATATAAGATGTGTAGGAATAAGACCACATTGAGGAAAAGGAGATGGAATATCCTTAGGTTTTCTAATTTTCCATATTTGTTTTGGATTTTGTAGGCTTGATATGATCAAAATATATTATCTCTATAAGAATGAGTTGGTTGAGGTATTGAAGGCTAAAATAAATCAAGTTCAACATACTCTTGAAGCACTAAAGGCTAATAGAGGATAACATCAGTCTAGAGAATCTATCAGAACATTATCTGCTAGATTCATGAGTTTTGGGGACTACTCCTCAGGGGGAGAAGTCTTATGGCTATTTCTTGGTTTGGAAGTTTTGATATCTTTGGTCCTTTTCCATTGATGTTAAAAAGGGAGAAGCTATGTGAAAAATAGAAGCAAGATCAAAGATTGTAGAGATTGTGTTGAAGCTAGATATCCAAGTGACCGGGTGGATATATTGCAACTATACTTTCAAAGTGATCAAGTTGATATAGAATTGAATTAGTCCATTGATCATTTTTTCACTACATATGATGCCATCAATGCCAAAGGGGGAGATTGTTGGAAGATTGTTTAGCATGTCAAAGTTTTTGATTTGGGTTTGATAACATTAATGTTTTGTTATTGATGTCAATATAATTTTTTCTATCTCAAACAGTGTATTCACGATGTTTGGCAAGAAGGATTTTAGTTTTTTAGATGCTATGTTGAAGATCTTGAGATGTGAAGGTGAGGTATTGTTCTGAGTTTTCTATAGATCTTCTACATAGGTTTGTAGAAGTTGGTTCAATAGTTTGAGTAAGATATGATTGAGTTTCTAGTTACTGGTGTCATAGTACTCTTGTGAACTTTGGAAAAGTTTTTATTTTGGTATGACTTAGATTTGATGTTTTAAAGGTTGCAAAGTTGGTGATTGCATGTTTCCTTACCATTGTGTTCATAGTAGGTGAACGATTCATGATTCATAGTACACCAAGATATCTTTTTCTATGTCTAAGTTTAGTATCTTAGTGTTCCTTTTGATCAGAGATGAAGATGAGTTTGGAGTTCGTATTAGAGATTATATGAAGGTTCTAGATGGTATTCATGTTTCTTGTTGGTGTTCTTGGATCCTATGATGATTTTTTTGTTGGTCTGCATCAACTGAGATGATCGAATTTATTTCTTTGGTATCATGTTTGCATGTCTTCATTTAGGTCCTAGTCGACTTGATGAAGTAACATGTTGTAATTATTAATGATACTTTGGTAGAGCTTATGCATTTTCATGGTTGAAGATTTGTGTCCAATCTAAGTCTTAAGTGACCTAATTTGGATTGCATTTGAGATTGACCATAATTTTTATACCTTTAATTGTATTAGGTCTTATCCAACCTAGTGGTTGACTATTCTTTGTAATCATATAAATGAGAGATCATTTTGTAATTGAGAGTATGTAAGTATGAGAGAGGATTATGTATATGTGTGTTCTGCACTTTAGGAAGAGTCTGTACTTCTTTAGAATTTTATTGGCATAGGAGATGCTATTTGAAAATTTAGTTGTTAAGGACTGTATGTCCACCCCATCATAATTGAAGATAGATCAGTGAACCTAATTGAGGGCCAGATTTGAGATTGTATTGTGAGAAGTGGTCTCTAGAAAATGAGCTTGATGATTGGGCTGTAAGCCTATGGTTGCAATTTCATCCTTTGTTCTCTATTTTTATCTTATCCGGGAAATACTTTTAATAGAGTACACTCATCTAGTGGGTTTGACTCCCACTGGGGTTTTTCGTTAGCCAGGTTTCCTTGAGAACAAATATTTATATTTTTGATCTTGGGTTTATTGTATATCTTTCAGATCTAAGTCGCTTAAGTGAAATTAAAGTAATTAAATACACACAATTGACTCACCCCTCATCCTCTCCTAGTTGTATTTGCCTCCTTTTTGAGCCTAACAAACATGATGATGAAAAGAGTAGAGTTTTTAACTGTGATAAATTGGAAGATAAGTGCAAAAATAATTTTTTAATTGGAGGACATGTGGATCTATATGTCGTATCTTGAGGAAAAATGGAAAGTTGCAACAATAATGTCTATGAATATCATTGTATAAATGAAAAACCTCCATTCAAACTCTAAATATACAATATCTTTCATTTCAAAATTTTGAGCAACTCATGTTTTCCTAACATTTGTACTAAAAATATGATATAAAATATTGTTCTCTTTCAACAGTTCTTGTGACCTTTAAGTCACATTGGCTATCGAATTCACTTCAACAAGTTGAACTTTGAATCTCATTCTTTATATTTTTAATAATTAACAAGCTAATCTCATCATATGAAATCATGGGACCTACCTTTTTTATTCATAAATTTCATATGACATAATTTGTCAAATGTCTCATCTACTAATTTCTTTAAAAGGGAAAAAAAATAAAGAGCATTAATAAATTAGAAATATAATATTTTATAAAATATAAAATAAAAATAAAAGTAAAATAAAAATAGAAATTAATATTCAATCTAAACAATAATTATAATTATTAATGTGTTTGTCTATAGTGAAGGCTAATATTAATAGAAAATGTCAAATGAATATTTATCTAAAAGTTTCATTCAAACAATTATTATTTTACTATGAAGAAAAAATTGTTTAGATAAATCTATTTTATTTTCAACCCTTTTAAATATACACTCAATAGAATGAAATGATGAAAGGGATCCATTAACATATTTTTTTAAATGTATTATTATTATTATTATTTTTAAAAGGTAGCAATGCCACTTGATATATTAATAATAATAAGTTTTTTACAATTTTCACTAGTTCTAAAATAAGGGTCTCCCAGAGAAAAGAACCAAAAAGAAAAACTCCATTCGTGACCCCATCAAGAAGAAAAAAAGATAGACTAGAAGGATCACTGGAAGGGAGAAAAAATAAGAATCCCTAACAACAGTGCCTCCAAATTACATCAGAGTTTATGACATGAAGTTTGATGACTGCACCTAGAAAATCACATCACTGATTGGCCCTATGGGTAATTACATCCCCCCCGAAGGTATATAAAAGATACAAAAAACAAATCACCTCTGAAAATAGGATAAAATTTACAAAGTACATAAAATATAGACATGTGAACGAAGAGATGCTTTAACATAATTCTAGCCTTCGAGAAGATGAGGCCACTTAAAAATTGATGTAGGAGATGCCTTTGAATCTTTGCACAAGAAAGAACCACAAAACCATAAAAAACACAATGCACCTTATCGAAACCATATAATCAAACCTCCATAAAAATTGTAGAAGCATCAGCAAAACCAAGATTGATATTTAGACTAGGAATGGACTAAGAGGGCATTGGGCTAGGCTGAGGAGGAGTAGTCGACTGTATAAGAGTGAGTAGAAAAGTCTTCCTCCAAAATATTGAGGATTGTAAATACCACCTGGTGAATACTACTAACACATTCTTTTGTCAAGAAACCCTCGAATTTTTGCCGAGAGACTTTGATAGGATGAAAAGATTGCCTTTCAAGGGATTTATTGATGCTTTCCAAAACCATGTAAACACTGTGATTATTTAAAACATCACGATGATAGAAAAGGCCACGTATCAAAGAAACACCTCCCCACAAATCATATTTTTGACATGCCTTCATAATCCTATTACCACGCAAGAAAGTTGGTTTAACGTATTGACCCACAATCAGCTCTAAGTGGATGGGAGATTGTAGTAGGTCTAAAGCATTACAGAGGAAGATAGATAAAATTTGCGAGGGATAAATGATGTGCTTTCCTGGAAGAGAGAAGATGTTGAAACCAATGATCCTCCTAATACCATGATGAATATGAGGGCAGACAAATAGAAAAATGGATGCACGCATGTCATCCTTAATGCAACCTAAGAAAAGAACTTCCCAATCCTCAACCTCCAACAGGACCCTATAATTTCTGGGTTAATATTCCATGTGCAATGATGAGAATGTTGAGTAGCATTTCAAATTTTGAGCTCAAATGCACTAAGGCCCCGTTTGTTTGTGGAATTGGAATTTGGCACAAAACCTGATTATCTCATAATAAGGTTTTGATATTTTGATTTTGTATATTCGGAATATGTTTTGGACCATTTGGTGGACCCGGAAGATGGATGAGACAATCCATCTTCTGTGTTTGGTTGCCATTTTCGAAATTGGAATTGGAAGATAGAAATTCCTCTTTATGTGTTTGGTTTGCAATTTCAAATTAGAATTGGAAGATAGAAATTCATCTTCTCTGTTTGGTTCTACATTTTGAATTCGAATTCGAATTTAATTTTTAATTTGATATTTTATTATTTTAGTCCATTTGATATTTTATTATTTTAGTCCATTTTTTATGTATAGTTTTTTATATTAATTTATATTTTTATGTACTAAATCATAAATAAAATTTAATATATTTTTTCCAATTCTGTGAACAAAAAACTTAAATAAGTTATTATTTTGGTCCATTCTTTATGTATAGTTTTTTTATATTAATTTATATTTTTATGTAGTAAATCATAAACAAAATTTAATATATTTTTTTCAATATCATAACAAAAAAAAAAAACAATATTATACATTAACAAAAACAATAAACTTGACTTTAACAAAATTTAATATTTTTTTTCAATACATTAACAAAAAAATAAACAATAGTATACATTAACAAAAACAATATTGAACAGTAAACTTAACTTTTTTTAATAATTTTATACATTATCATAAACAATATTACAACAAAAAATAATAATTATAACATTGCTCATATCACATCAAAATATAAATAAGTTATCTAGTCCACATATATATCTATCTCCAAAAAATTATCAAACTAAGTAGTAAGATGATCAAACTAAATAGAATGATTGTTGCACAAAGAAGACGTTGTAAAAACAAGATTTCGGCTTTAGATGTAGCCTCCGCTTTTGCCATAGTTTTCTCTAGTCTTTTACAATTCTTGCACTCGTCATCTACAACAGGTCTGTGTGTACAATGTACTGATGATGTAGACAACGACGGGGTGTCATTGACCCATCGGAAGTAACTGCATCCAGCTCCATCCTATAATACAAATAAGTTAGTCTCGCTATAATGGCTAATATTTATTATTTGTAAATATTTAAATATTGTGCAATTAACAACCTTATAGAAGTTTTTACATCCCCAAAATTTACGGCCTGGATTCTCCTCTGTCTGTGACTTCCTCAACACACAACGCAATCCATCACCGCAGTCACACATAGGAGCATTCCTCGTAACCATCAACACTGTATCAAGCAAAAAATTGTTCATTCATATTAATTTTGTTTGCTATAACAACATGAATATATTCTATGGGTACAAATTAATAAAGTTATGCAAAAAATATAATGACACAACTATAGCATCAGATATAACAATATCCATGAACTGGGTGGTGGTGTGAAAACACACCATTAAATAAAAAAACGCAAGTAGATCCACGGTCTATGCCCTTATGCCCCACATTCGATGATCAATCCTGCATCTACAAAGTAAACATGATACAAAAACTAAAACTTGTTCATTTTTAAATGGAATACACTAAGGAGCATTAGAAATTTTGACCGTTTACAAACATGTACAGTAAACAATCATCAGATAGCTCATTTTTTTATCAACATATGTGGATATTTTTTGCATCGATATTTGAAATACCTTCTTGGTTTGATTGTGTAGATAGTTTTGGATCACACTTTGTGATTCATCATCAGGATTGCAATAGATAGTTTGAGACCAAAATGATTGCAATAGATCAAAATGGACTTTTCTTTCAGTTATTTTTATCTCTTCCATCCTGATGAAGGATCATAGAGTGTGACTGTAAAATATCTACAAAATCAAATCCAGAAGCTATTTGAAACATATTTAATGTTAGCATATGTGTAGTCTCACTTTATCATATGTGTAGTCTCAAAACTATCCATTTCTATTTCTGTACCTATCACATGGTTTTTTAAAATGAATGAAAAATGAAAAGAAATTGAAGATGATATAGAGCATTAAACAAAGTAGAATAATTTAACTTAATTTTGTAATGCAACAATAATAACAAGATGGTTAATACACACAAAATCATGAACAATACAATCGTCTACCAAAACACATATATAAAATCATGTCTGAAGAACTAGAAATGGATAGTTAAGAGACTACAATTTAACAATACATTAAATGAAGCATTCATCATGTGGTACTCCTTTGTGTATTCCACTTAAAAACAAATGCAAGCTAATATGTCTAAAAGCACTCAAAATTCAAAAGACGAGAGAAACAAGGTTTCCTAAAACTGGAGAGAAAAATAAAAAAATGGAGAGAAAGACAAACACTGTATAAAATTAAGTATAAAATGACAAGCACACTCTGTGAAAGCCAACATAATCACTAGCAACAAAATAATGGAGAGGAAAATGAGCACTATATAAAATGAAGTACAAAATGACAAGCACACTCTATGAAAGCCAACATAATCACTAGCAACACAAAATAATGGAGAGGAAAATGAGCACTATATAAAATGAAGTATAAAATGACAAGCACACTCTATGAAAGCCAACATAACCACTAGCAACACAAAATAATCTTGGCATGGATCCAAGGAATTAACACAATAAAAATACTGGCAGGTACTTACTAGTGGCTCCAACATAAATATCCAATGCTTCCATTTCTCATAAAACTATATTTTGTAAGGTCATAATCGGGTTATCATCTTCATATTCCTGTCATCTTAATAATGGAGATGAACAAAAATATCATATTCAGTATCATATTCAGCTTATGATACTGAATATGATACTGCTTATGATACTGAATATGATACTGCTTATGATACTGAATATTCAGTCTCATAAGCAGTATCATATTCAGCTTATGATACTAAGTATGATACTACTTATGATACTAAATATGATACTGAATATTCAGTAGCATATTCAACAATCATATTCATGAACAGCAGTATCATATTCGGTATCATATTCAGCAATCATATTCATGAACAACAGTAACATATTCAGTATCATATGTAGCAATCATGATCATGGACAACACCATCATATTCAACAATCATATTCATGAACAACAGTATCATATTCAGCTTATGATACTGAATATGATACTGAATATGACTCTGCTTATGATACTGAATATGATACTAAATATTTAGTATCATATTCAGCATTCATATTCATGAACAACAGTATCATATTCAACAATCATATTCACAAACAACAGTATCATATTCAGCAATTGCATTTAAATTAAAATATTGAAATAATCATTTTGTGACAATATGAGCATATAATAGTAAAAAATCTCTTGGCATTTGTAATATGGGTTTTTGTAATAAAGTTCTCTGCATAATATTTTTAAACTTTCTGTGCATTTTTTGAATGTTATTTGTGAATGGTAGAAGAAACCCTATTCTTGGCATGACGACAATGTTGTTTTCCTCTTTTTTCTACTCTGTTAAAATAGTATCATAAGCAATATCATATTCAGTATCATATTTAGTATCATAAGCTGAATATGATACTGAATATGATACTGCTTATGATACTGAATATTCAGTATCATAAGCAGTATCATATTCAGTATCATATTCAGCTTATGATACTACTGTTCATGAATATGATTGTTGAATATGCTACTGAATATTCAGTATCATATTCAGTATCATAAGCTGAATATGATACTACTTATGATACTGAATATTCAGTATCATAAGTAGTATCATATTCAGTATCATATTTAGTATCATAAGTAGTATCATATTTAGTATCATAAGCTGAATATGATACTGCTTATGATACTGAATATTCAGTATCATAAGCAGTATCATATTCAGCTTATGATACTGAATATGATACTGTTGTTCATGAATATGATTGCTGAATATGATACTGCTTCTGATACTAAATATTCAATATCATATTCAGCAATCATATTCATGAACAATAGTATGATATTTAGTATCATATTCATGAACAACACTATCATATTCAGTATCATATTCAGTAATCATGATCATGGACAGCACTATCATATTCACTATCATGTTCAGCAAAAATTGAATTAAAGTTGGCATACACATATATTCAGATTTCATGTCATATTCATATTCAGATTTCATGTTATATTCATAATGAACAGTAGTATCATGTCAGTTTTTCAGCCTTTTATGGGCTTCCAACTCATTTAAAATCCTTTAAAATAACTATAAACCACCATATGTGGCTACAATCCAGTCGCTTCTCTCCTCCTCGGTCATCAATAAGAACCATTTGGCTCTTTCATGTTGACCCAAAAAGGTTTCGTAGACCTTGAGGAATACACCTCTACTCAATCTAGGCATGGATTTGAGAGCGTTATAGGCATCCGTCAAAGCAATCTCATGACTAGATTCATCAATTTTAACAAGGTGAATATTGTTCATGCCCTCTTTTATTTTTTTCATTGTTTCGGACATGGAATCCATCGAAGTAGCCAAACTTGCCTTCTTCCTCTTTCCCACCTTTCTGCCTGATGAACTAGGAGTCCCTCTAGTACTTCTTGTTGGAGTGGACTAAGTGGAATTATAAGGCTCGTCATCCCAATCAATAGCACTATCAAGATGCACAACGTCCTCTTCATCATTCACATCGAATGACTCTTCCAAAGGGTTCCCTTCTTCAAACTCAAGGGTCGTGGTAGCTGCATTTCCTTCAGCCATGTCATTACCAACAATTACACCCAATTTAGTGAAGTACTGAAAGGGCTGCCTCTTATACATTCTTGCATTTTTTAACTCTCTTCACTACATGTTGGCATAAATAAATGGATTAGGTTCTTTGTCTTTCATTATTAACTTAAAAAAAAGGCAATATTATTTCCATCAAAATCGTAGAGAGATTACCCTACCTTGAGAAGCTCATCCCACACGCTGTCCTCAGCATCCATGGACTGAGTAGCCTCATTCCAAGCTAAACCGCTTGTATTTCGAAGCTCCTTCATGACTCTATATGCAAGCTTCCAATTTTTCAACTTGTTTTTGAAGTTGTCCTTGGATAGACTAAGGTTCAAATTAGCATTGAACCGCCTCTCAATTGCGGTCCAGGCTTCTTTTTTGAAGCCTCCATCACATTTTCTTCCTAGTTGTACTTGCTCAAGGAGAAAGTGTATAAGCTTTCATTCCATGTCCTTTGACCACATAATCTTCTTCGATGAAGAAGATATATGGCTCGTGTTAGTAATCTCATTCATGTTCATCAATGATTCTGTGGAAGCCATGCTGTGTATACAAATTGTTGTTAATCAAAGTAGCTTCATACATCAGTTTACTGAAATAAAATACATTGACCATTACAAGTCCAATACTTGCAGATAAAAAGACAAGAAAAAGGAAACCATCATGCATATCAAAGTAGCTTCATACATCAGTTTACTCAAATAAAACACATTGACCATTACAAGTCCAATACTTGTAGATAAAAAGACAAGAAAAAGGAAACCATCATGTATATCAAAGTATCTTCATACATCAATTTACTCAAATAAAATACATTGACCATTACAAGTCCAATACTTGCAAATAAAAAGACAAGAAAAAGGAAACCATCAAGGAGTGTTGAGCCATACAAGGACAACTATTGTCGGGATCTATACTCTTCCCACATTCTACTTGCTATATCATTTTGGAACTGTGCCCACTGGTCTCTATCATTTTGAGACAACCCATATGTCTCTAGCACTGGTACATCTACCCCATCACGATCATCTTCCTCTTCAATGTCAATTTCTGGTGGAATGTCATCCTCTACCATAATGTAGTTGTGTAGTATGCAACATGCTAATACAATATGGGCTTGTGTCATGATAGGATAAGACGTGGCATTCCTCAGGATTGGAAAACGTTGCTTGAGAATACCAAATGTACGCTCTATTGAGTTTCTAAGAGAGGAGTGTCGATGGTTGAACAACTCTTCTTTTGAGTTTATTGGATTTTCTCTTGAAAACTCTTTCAGGTGGTAGCGTGTACACTGATAAGGAGCAAGAAATCTAGGTGCATTGAGATATCCAGCATCCACTAGAAAATATTTTCCTACATAAATAAAGTAAATTATTAATATGTGAAACGTGAAAATATTTTCCTACATAAATAAAGCATATTATTAAACTATGATTTGGCTTACCCGGGGGAACAAAAAGAGGATCTACTCTTGACAGAGCTGAAGCTAGAACATGACTATCTGCAGCAGACCCTTCCCAACTAGCAAGGCAGTACTGAAACTTATGATCGAAGGAACACACACCCATAACATTTTGTGACAGGTTGCCTTTTCTATCATGATATTTACCCTACATGTTGACATCGATGCTGACTGGTATATGGGTTCCATCGATAGCTCCAACACAATCCTATATGATATGATACAATCATCATTTGTAAGGTCAACCAGTCCTCAATGATAAAAATATGTACAAGAAAAATGTAACAACACAACAATTACCTTGAAGAATGGATCAAAGCGTTCATTCCCACTAATTTCAGGAGGAGTGTTTGGACTAGGTGGTAGAAAGAATCCTTGTGGAGTCCTAAGATAGCCCTCAACACCTTGTGGAAGTATCGGCTAATTGTCTCTCCTGAGTGGCCAAAGTTGTGGGAAATCTTGCGGTTCCTCAAATTATGGCCAACGGTGTGGAGGAACATCACAAGTTGTTCTTCTAATGTCAAGTGTATCGTATCTTTCAAGGATCCATTCAGCCTTAGGATAGTAGCTAGATGAAAGAAGGCTCCCCTACTCATGCAAATCTGATCATGACAATCCACGTCATTGGAGTGAATAACCATTCTATAGAAATTATTTCCTTTTCTATATCGTTTACCCCTATCTACATTAGATTCTAGGGCCACCACTGCTGTGGTTGTGGCAACACAAGCAATTAGAGCTATGAAAAGCTGAGAATATGTGGTCCCCACAACTACTTGTCCTAGAACTTCAATATTCTTAATAGGATCCATCAATGGCCTGAAAACATAGGTACATATATATACAATTAGATAGATAAATAGTTACATAGATACATAGATACATACCTACATACATAGATATATAGGGTTAGATAGTTCATACATATAAACAATTAGATAGATAAATACATACATAGATACATAGAAAGATACCCACATACATAGAAAAGCCTCATTCTTTTCTTAAGATATCATAGCAAGATCAAGAGATATACCAAAACTTGAATCAAAATGACATTATCGACCCTAACAACCAACTAATATGATAATTAATATGATATTGCTGTTCATGAATATGATACTGAATATGATACTGTTGTTCATGAATATGATATTGAATATGAACATGCTTATGATATTGAATATGATACTATTGTTCATGAATATGATACTGAATATGAACATGCTTATGATACTGAATATGATATTGAATATGATACTATTGTATGATACTGAATATGATACTGTTGTTCATGAATATGATACTAAATATGAACATGCTTATGATGCTAAATATGATACTATTGTTCATGAATATGATACCGTTGTATGATACTGAATATGATACTGCTGTTCATGAATATGATACTGAATATGAACATGCTTATGATACTGAATATGATATTGAATATGATACTATTGTATGATACTGTTGTTCATGAATATGATACTGAATATGAACATGGTTATGATACTGAATATGATACTGCTGTATGATATTGAATATGATACTAAATATGATACTGCTATATGATACTAGATATGGTACTATTGTTCATGAATATGATTGCTGAATATTATCATCTCAAAACCTGAATATGGGCCGAAAATGAGAATATCCATCTTCCAGCTGAAGAGGTGGAATTTGTTTTGATAACCCGGTTTTGGCATTTTATAAACCCAATTTGAGAGGTGGTCGAGTCCGCCATCTTCCCAACGTGGATATGATATTTTTTTTTGTGGATACGATCTTTTTTTTTGTGGATATGATTTTGCATACAAAAAATTTGGAGGTTTCTGGATGCTTTTGCGGGCTGGTTTTGAATGCTAGTTACTAATATTAAAATATTGAATGCTAGTTACTAATATTAAAATATCCAGAGACATCGGCAAACTTTCATTTCTCACAACTTACTTTGCAGTGAACAGTCGAATACTAATGATGTGTTTTGGCATTATTATATTTAAAGAAACCAATTATCTTATATCTTACGTTATTGTCATTATGACTGGTATTCCACTTCATTGGATGATTTTTAAAAAATTTAATATGTCAACAGACTTTCAAGCAATTTTCATTGAAAAAATGCAAAATGCACAACTCTGCCAACTCAACATAAGACTCCTAAATGAATGTCAAACCTACCATACAAACAACTGAACATGTGAAATGTACATAAATTAAAGCCAACTTATCATGTGTTTAACAGATCTAGGTATACTATTGATTCAACGCAATTTTTTTGTACTGTCAAGGCATCTCCATTATGCCTCCATAGTTTTATATACATGTCAAATAAAGTTACCAGAACTATAAAATTTGATCAAAATCTATTTTCCTCCATTATTTTAGAATATTTCCATATGTTGTTCCTTCCAACAATGTTTGCAATCCATAAAGTCGCATATTTAAATAACTATCCATTATAAGTTAATAATTTCTATAAATGTGGTTAGGGTTTAAAGAGTGTTTACCTAATTTTACAAAAAGTCTTTCCATGTTAAGCAGAAAATTGCTAAGGTAGGTTAAATATTATAATTGGCATTTATCATGGGGTCCATAGTTTCTTCAGGTAATCTTTCTGGCCTTGATTGCTCAAAATAACTACAAAACCTAATGGACAACTAGATTCTTAAGTTTTCTAAGCAACACATACAGAGAAATTTTCAGTAGATTTCTTCTATGGAATGCCTAAGCTCTTGTGAACTTCTTGGAATGCTCTTGCCAAATGAAGATTTTGTAAAATAACACAATCTAGACATGAAATCAAATTGCCTTCAATTTGTGGCACTCGGCCAATTTTTGTATTCTATATCTACTATACAATGTATGCTTTTTATGTGCCTTTCCAACTTCTTTAATTCGAGTGTGGTAATGTGTTAAATTTGACCATTATATATTGGGTCATGTCCATCAAAATGTAAATCCCCTAGTTGTAATTACTATGAATCTCATCATGGAAAAGCCTCGTTCCATTTTCAAGCACATACAAGCATGAATTCCTATCATGCCATGCCTTTTTAAGTACAATTTGAAACATTTGCATCCTTGTTAATATATGATTAACAGACTTGTGTTTACACTCGTTTCATTTTACTTCATGTTTGGCCTTTTGGCATAGATTAACATTTACAAGTAGCATTACTTAAGCTCAATAAATGGTCTTTGAGGAAATTAGAGAATTAAGATTGAGGTGAGTAGAGTGAGGCAAAGTAAAGAATTGCTTGGTGACTTAGCCTGTCAAGTTTCACTATTTTGACTTCTAGGAGAACTATACACATACATGAAATTGACTGGAAATTCTTTGGCAATCTAAATGACTGAAATAACATGAAAGAAAGAAAGTCACATCAACATAATTGACCTTTAGAACACCTTGCCAATCCTGTAGAGATCTAATGTGGGAAAAATTCAATGTTGAAATAGCTGTATCTTTGCTTGTTAAAGAAAAACTGTAATCTATGGTAAACTTATAAGGAGTTACTCTCCATGGAGCATGATGGACTACTATGGGTACCAATTAAAAAAGAATTAAAAAATCCTGTTACTTTCCTCTCTGCATAATCAGACTACTTAAACCTTCTATACATTACACACTTTCTCAATCTGTTCATTCAACTCTGGATGATAGTGTAAGATCCAAATATATGCTTTAATACAATTTTTTTTATATGCTTTAATGCAATTTTTTTGGTGATTAGATGTCTTTGAGCTTCTCGTGAAGAAGATAGGTTACTAAGCTGATATGGATCCCTGAGTCAGTTCACATACCAAACTGTCATATTGGAACAAATATGACATGCTAATTTGAATTTTTCAGATTTAACAAGGGCCAACTTTCAGGAGGGCATAATGGCAGTTCCAAACATGCTTTGCTAAAAAAATCTGTCTTAACCTTCTAATTGATTCTTGAGGTTCATGGAAGAAAAGCTAATCAAGCTATTTGGGCAGCCTATTTGAAAATTTAATGCGTTTTAGTTTGGCAAAGAAAGAAATTTAAGAGGAATCTTGACATTTTTGGTTGCATCAGTCTCTGAGTTCAAGAATACATAAACTCAAGTCATGAATCTAAGCTATAGGCAAGTCCCTGTCGTGGTCAAAATGGGACAATAGGCCAACTTTTTTATAACTCAAATATTTTTGAAACTTTGAAAACAAGAGCAGAAAAAAGAGGAAAACAACATTGTCATCGTGCCAAGAATAGGGTTTCTTCTACCATTCACAAATAACATTCAAAAAATACATAGAAAGTTTAAAAATATTATGCAAAGAACTTTATTACAAAAACCCATATTACAAATGCCAGGCCAGCACAATGTAGAGAAGCAACATTGTCATCATGCCAAGAACAGGGTTTCTTCTACCATTCACAAATAACATTCAAAAAATGCACAGAAAGTTTAAAAATATTATGCAGAGAACTTTATTACAAAAACCCATATTACAAATGCTAGGCCAGCACAATGCAAAGAAGCAACATTGTCATCATGCCAAGAACAGGGTTTCTTCTACCATTCACAAATAACATTTAAAAAATGCACAGAAAGTTTTAAAATATTATGCAGAGAACTTTATTACAAAAACCCATATTACAAATGCCAGGCCAGCACAATGTAGAGAAGCAACATTTTCATCGTGCCAAGAACAGGGTTTCTTCTACCATTCACAAATAACATTCAAAAAATGCACAGAAAGTTTAAAAATATTATGTAGAGAACTTTATTACAAAAACCCATATTACAAATGTCAGGCCAGCATAATGCAGAGAAGCAAGTCGATGCTGTAGATAGCGTACCTTGAATAACACACCGAAGGATGAGTTGAAGACAAACCGGCAAGCAAACCCCCTTCACAATGTCGTCGTCGAACCAGGAAACCAGCCCGTGAAAGCATCCAGAAACCCCCAAATTTTTTGTCAAAATCGTATCCACAAAAAAAAGATCGTATCCAAAAAAACAAATATCATATCCACGTTGGGAAGATGGCGGACCCGACTGCCTCTCAAATTGGGTTTATAAAATGCCAAAACTGGGTTATCAAAACAAATTCCACCTCTTCGGCTGGAAGATGGATATTCTCATTTTCGGCCCATATTCAGGTTTTGAGATGATAACCTGATTATGACTTTTAGGGTTCCAAACAGTGGATATGGGTCATAATCGGGTTATCGTCCTCATATTCCTGTCATCTTCCGACAAACAAACGGGACCTAAAAAACTAGGACGACCTAACATCTTTACTATAAGAAAACAAGAAGTAATCCAGACAAAGAAAATATAACCAAAATTAGCAGTGATAGAGAGAAACATAGAAGACCTTTTGATGTTTGGAAGCAAATTACCCATAAATACCAGAGATTGGCTGAAGTGATTGAAAATTAATCACCACCTAAAATAATAATGACACCTTATGCAAAAGAAATACAAAATCCCATATAATATGTAAAGGACATAGAAGACATGAAGGAAGAGTCGCATAAAATGTTCAATAAATGACTGTGCACATGATAAAATAATTGAGGCCTCTAGAATCCAAGTGGTCCTTTTAAAACCAAAATATTCACAGGCAAATATTAATGAAAGAATCAGAGCAGCCAAAATGAAATACGTGCTCAGCGATCAAGTAACGATAGCCAAGGACACCAAAGGGATGTGGGAACACCAACAATTAAAGCCACAAATAGATATGTGGCAACCAAAGAAAGAATAAAGCATCACAAATTCATGGATACTTAGTTATGATAGATCATGATAAAACTGCTTAAGGCCCACCTTGCAAAAAAATAACTTCACTGAAAAGAAAGATAGCCCATGCTAAAATGGTAGACATAAGAAAAGCCATCTTGGCATCCAAATGGAATCAGTAGTGGTACTTTAATAGGAAAGAAAAAAATTTAGCATGACGACTATTAAGGAGGAGAAAGTAAAAACAAAACATAACAACCGAATGTTGTAGAGATAGGAAGATCGAATAACTAAATTTGGATTTCTAATTAAACTATATTACAGCAAATCAGAATAACCAGTATGCCACACCTTTTTGAAACCATAGCTAACTATACATATTAGTGACCAATGAAAATCACTAAACAATATAGACATCTCTACCTAAAAAGGGATGTCATAATGGAATTTAGAATAATAGTGGATAGTTAGCAACACAATACACACCATGATTATGTAGATTCATTCTGAATAATTACTAGAAGTGCAAGAAATTATTCAAGGGATTTTTCTGAGAAGCATGAATCCATTCGAACCTTATCACAACCCAAATTTGCTAAACAATCTGCCAGGGCGTTACCCTCTCTATAGGTATGTGAGATGATGAGGCTTCTCATAGAATCAATTAAACACTAAATCTAATGAAGAATATATCTTAATTTCCAATTATCAAATTTCCTATGAATGCAAGCATTGATAATAACCATAGAATCTCCTTCAATATGCAAATTAGAAAAAGACAACTTTTTAGCAAGAACCAAACCTTCTAATAGAGAAACAACTTCTGCCATGTTATTAGTGCTAGGACTGATAGGAAATGCTAATAGGGAAATAAATTTACTTGAATGATCTCTAAAACAAAAACCAAGTCCTGACTCACTAGGGTTTCCTCTAGAAGATCCATCACAGTTTAACTTAATATAAGGAGGATCAGGTGGTTTCCAAGCAATTGTGGATCTATAAATAGGGGATTTTCTAATGCGAGGAAAGATAGGAGAAGAGGGGAAAGAAATAAGTTTCCCAGAGGATGCTACCATACTGTCCCAAGAAGAAAAAGTGGTATTTGGATTAAAATGAAAATTGTTGACTTTCTCAGATATAAGCCTTTCTATTGTGGAGAGGACTGAAGAAATGTCTGAGCTAGATTTCCTAAAGAATCTTTTATTCCTTTCCCACCATATAAACCAAAGGAATAAGGAAGGAATGATAATACATAAACATGCAAATAAGGATTTCTCAAATAAAGTTGGCCAAGATTGAAAAAGCTCCCACAGAGAATTGGGGAGAGGGAAAGATATGGATAGTTTTTCCATGACAAAAGACCAACATTGATGGGCAAAGTGATAGTAAACAAAAAGATGGTCCACTATTTATGAGTGCATGTCACGTAAAACACAATTCAAAGGGGAAGCTATTTGGAGTCTAGCTAACCTATCACTAGTAAGGATTCTACTTTAGATGGTAATCCAAGAAAACACTCCTTCTTTAGGGAGAACAAATTTATTCTAACAGAAAGAAAAAGCTCATTGATTGCTATGATGACTAGCCATTTGTTGAAGGGTTGCATAACCAGATTTAATAGAATACAAGCCATTTTTAGAAGGACACCATAACAATTTATCATTACCTTTGGACTTGTAAACTAATCTATTAGCAAGGATAGCAGAAAATTCCCTAGCAAGACAAATGTCTATAGGAAAGATGGATGGATCTTTCCAGATAACCTTATGTGATATAATGTCCATATGATCCACATAATCCACAAGAAATTCCTCCCAATGACTAATGGAGACAATCATAACTACTTCTAAATAATTCAAGGAACACAGAGGAGGAACACCATTCCAGGAGTCTTTCCAAAAAATTACATTAGAAACATTATGAACCTGCCAAGATAAAATTTTTGTGACAACTTATCTAGATGATATCATAAAAATCCATGTAGGGGAGCCAGAAGGAGGATTCAAAATGGTGAAGATTCTATTGGGATTAGAAGAATCTAGATATTTGGCTTTCATAATTTGACACAAAAAATCTTGAGTCTTGTAATACATGTTCCAAACTAGCTTCCCATCAAAAGCTTTGTTTCCAAGGTATAAATTGTGTAATCCTGCCCCTCCTGACAATTTATTGGTGGAAAGTTTCTACAAAGAGACAAGAGGGACTATCTTTTCATTAGTCATATTAGAAGTCCAAAGGAAAGAAGGAATAATTTTTTCAATTTGATTTATTATTGACTTGGGAGCTTGAAGAATGGATATGTAGTAGTTAAGGATAGCTGACAATATAGTTTTGATTAATAAAATCCTACCAAAAAGTGAGATCCATGTTGCCTTCCAAGTTGTGATTCTATTTTTTAATCTATAAATTACATTATCCCAATAATAAATTTTAACCTGACCAAGGAAAAATGGGATACCAAGATAGGTGGAAGGATGAATATCTAAAGGGAATCCTAAGATGTTGGAGATTCTATGTTGAATAGAATCTGGAGTAAAAAACATATAGATTTTTTATTTGAGGGGGTTGATGACTTAACCAGATCTAGAGGTATAAGTGTCCAGAATATGTTTAATGCATTTAGCCTCTTGAATGGAAGATTTCCCAAACAACAAAGTGTCATCAACAAAGAAGCTATGGGAAATAGACAAATCTGAATTAGGAATGTTTATGCCTTTCCAATTGGAAAGAAGTTTATGTTTATGGATAGTTCTTCTAAATGCTTCTGCCATTATAATAAAAAAAAAGGGAGATAAAGGATCTCCTTTCCGAACTCCTTGGGTTGCATGGAAAAAGACTGAGGGGATACCATTAATTAATACTAAAAAATATGCACTAGACAAACAATTCTTAATCCACTTGCACCATGCCTACGAAAATCCAAATTTTCTAAGAACCTTTAGAAGGAATGACCAACTTACTTTGTCATATGCTTTCATCATATCTAATTTAACCATAAAAGAAGGGATTTGAAGAGACTCAAAGGTATGGAGAACTTCCAAAGTGATTAAATCACCATCAGATGTATCTCTGCCTGGAACGAAGCCTCCTTGTTGAGGAGAAATTATTCTATGAATAAAAGATTTAAACCTAAGATAAATAACCTTGGTAAAGATCTTATAGATAGAATTGCACATAGAAATAGGTCTAAAATCCACAAAGGTTTGAGGTTCTTTGGATTTGGGGATTAAAGTTAGATTGATTTTATTAAAATTCTTAAGAATATAGCCTTTCCTATGAGATTCTTTAATAGCCAACAAGAGGTCAAAATTGATAACATCCCAACATTTCTAATAAAAGATCATAGTAAAGCCATTTGGATCAGGAGCCTTGTCTAGTACCATAGAAAAAATCACAGTGTGAAATTCCTCCATATTAAAAGGCTTCATTAATTGATCATTATCTATTTTTGGGATGAGAGAGGGGATGGACTGTAAGAGGTCATCCATAGCAGTATTATTCACCTTGGGCTGAAGCAGGAGCAAGCAAGTTTTTTTTTTATAAAAAAACCCTCATTACTGATTTACTATTGAGAGTTCAAAGTTTCCCCTAAAACAACATCCTTAATGGAAAAAATAGTAGAGGAAGCTTTTCTAGTTTTAGTGTAAACATGTAAAAATTTAGTATTTCTATCCCCCTCTTTCAACCAAAGCTCTTGAGATTTTTCTCTCCAATAAATTTCTTCTCTTGAGCAAAGAGTTTCCCAATAGGTTTGGAGGGCTTTTTGTTTCTCAGCAATAGAATGATTCAAGCCAATCTTGATGATCTAATCGACAATGATAGAAAGGTCATTTTCCACCCTATCTTTTGCTAGAAAATGTTTTTAAAGACTTCCTTATTCCAAATTACAATTTTTGACTTCACAAACTTAAGCTTATTAAAAAATTGAAACATCCTAGTGCCTTTACAAAAGGGAGAACTTACCCACCATTTTCGTAGAAGGGAAATAAAATGAGGATGGGTAAACCACATGCTTTCAAATTTGAAGGTAGAATATTTTTTTGAACTTCTTGATTTAATTATGTTAAGGGAAATAGGAAAGTGATCAGATTATGAGGAAGCAAGAATTTATGAAGAAAGAGCAAAATTAAGAAGATTAAGATCACATGATATAAGAAATCTATCTAACCTAGATGAA
Source organism: Chamaecyparis obtusa (assembly GCA_027943335.1). NCBI lineage: Eukaryota > Viridiplantae > Streptophyta > Pinopsida > Cupressales > Cupressaceae > Chamaecyparis > Chamaecyparis obtusa. Next base: position 96,896 of record BSBK01008822.1, read on the forward strand.
ATGGGGGAAGCAGATCTACGATTAGTCCAAGTAAAAAGTCCATTGTAAGGAGGAATATCACATAATACATTATTTAAAATGAAAAAAAAAAAATCATCTATAATTCTCTGAGTTATAGGATTCCCTCCTGATTTTTTATCTAGAGATGAGATGGCATTAAAGTCCCCACCAAGGATAAAGGAAAGATCATCAAATTTATTGAATTGATCAGTTAAAGATTCCCAAAGAGAAAAAGTATCTTAAGGAGTAGTCAGACCATAAATGTTAAACAAAAGAAAATTAATTTCAAACCAAGAGATTTTTAGAAGCTTCCAATTTGGATTTACAACTATGAGTTGACCCTTAATCATGTATTATTTTAATCATATTTAAAAGTTAAATAATAGACTTCTTTTATACTATGAAGGGAATTTAGATAAAGATAATATATATTTTTCTTTTTACTAAAATAAAAATTTAAAACTATGTTTGTGTATTTCGCTTTTAAATATTTAGAAAAGAAAAGACATTAATATAATATAATTAATATCTTTGGTTATGGTGAAGACTACCTTTAATACAAAATAATAAATGACCATCTACCTAAAAATTACACTCAAATAGTTCTCATTTTACAATCAAGATAATATTATTTAGATAAATCTATAATATTTTCAACTTATTAAATATACTTCCATTGAAATGAAAGAAAGCTATTAAAGAAATATGATTTATTATTTTCATATTTAAAACTTAAATAATAGACCTCTTTTATAGTATAAAGTGGGTGTATAGTCAATACAATACTAAAAAGATAAAATTGTATATTTTATTTTCTATAATAACTTTTTCGTTGGAGGCTCATAATTTCTTTGGCTAAGAGCCAAGGATAATTTCTTTGGCTAAGAGCCAAGGATTGAGGGGTATCAACCTAGGGCACGATCCTGACTTCATTCCTTATGGTGTGGAAGCCATTGTACTCATCAAGACTTGATCTCTGGTGGGGTCATTTAGAGCCAAACAACTTCACCAGCCACCAAGGGCCCATTGACATCTATTATAACTTTGAAAAAATAAATTTCATTACTATATACATTTAAGATTAAAAAAAATAGATCTCTCTCTTTTATGAAGATTAGGTAACTATCAAATAACATAGATGCAATTTTTTTGAGATGCAGTTTGTTTGTTTGTTTATTTTAAATTTCAAAGCACAATTAGACTCTAGTAATTTATCATAGAACATATAATTTATATACAATTTTGCAAGGTAAATTTTTTTTGATGGCAAATTAATATAAAATGATACAAATTATAATTTATTGAACAAGTTTGTTTTGAAGCATGAGCTTCATTTCTTATAATTTATTGAACATATCATCATATTCACCACTTGTATCTAATCAATAGAATTACATTCCTTTAACCTCCACACAATTCTTACACACCACATAATTTTATTTTAAACAATAATATAACTAGTAGTTGTACGCTTTTATGCCTGCAACGATGAGCCGATAGGAGGGTGCTTCAATTTTTAAATTATGAAATAGTTTGCATAATACAAAAGTAAATCATTAACATTGTAGAGAAGAAATCAAAAAAATAAAATAGTAACTTGAAAGAAAGAATTTATACTCTATATTTAAAAATTAAAAAGTAGATAGTACTATACTTATATTTTTATTTTGTATCAAAATAATGAGTGCAACCAACACATTTATTTTCTCACACTAAAATTTTGTCAAAGTAAAAAGGGATAACTAATAACACATCTCTACTTAATAACTAACACACATATATTTTTTAAAATTTACTTTAAAAAAATAGGAGAGGTATCATAAGTTATGTTGAATCATAGTTAGTATTATCGTTAGGGTTAGGGTATGTTACTATTCTTTTAAAATTTTGAAGAATTTTACTTAGAAATTTATAAAAAATTATTTCAATAGAATTAAATTTTAAATACAAATGCATTTTAAAATTTACTACAAGAATTCAAGATCAACTCATAGCTAAATGATAACAAATTAGAAACATGAATAATATTTAGAAAGAAAACAAATTCTTATTGATCTTTCTAAATTGAAAATTAGAAATTATATATTGCTTTTAAACCTCTATATGATAATTTAGAAATTACTTAAAATATTATATATTGTTTTCAAATATCTATATCATTAATTATATAAAATATAATGTAATGATTAATTATAATTATTATTATTTTTATATGATTTCTGGTGCATATCTATGCATTTAAAATAAATTTAATACAATAAAATTTGGAGTAAAAAATAATACATAATTTTTTATCTAAATGTTTAAATAAAATTAATTCTTGAATTAAAAATTAAAAATTAAAAATAAATTTCAAAATGGAAACCTAATTTTTGATAAATTTGAGAATTGAAAATATTAAAGCGTGTATAAAATGATGTGTAAATACAAAGATCATCAACTATAGATAATAAAATGAAAAAATCATTGACACAAAGGAAAATCACTTAACTCAAGATTATGCACACCAATAGTGTCGTGTTGTTGTTCCCATCATAGAAATCAAAGGAAGTCACTGAACAAGCCAAATAAAAACATTAAATGATAATAAGACTGTTGGTTAGAGGAACAGCTAAATGATATCCATCAGTGGAAAGATAATAGATAAAGTCTTGAGTAAACATAATCACAACACCTACTTCTTTTCTGTACCAAAGTTCAAGCTCCACCATTGTATCATGTGAAAGGATCAAACCAACCATAGCAGAAAATTCTTCATCTTGCCCGATAATTAGCTTATGCTCTAGAACCATCGCATTAGCATAACAACCACCATAAGATTCATCCACCAGATAATGAGGAGCCTCCACAATTGCACTTTGTAGCAAGAAAGATCCGCAATGCTAATTGAATCAGTACCCTGCAAATTATCTTCAATTTTTGAGGATTAGACATAGCCTCGTAATTATGTTTCAGTATGTTTCATAATAAACCCAGGAAAAAAATGCTAGTTTTATTGACAGGTGCATGCAGCGAAACACCAATCTTTCATAATAAATTTAAGTGTGTTAGACCCACAAAATGTATTGCAACAACAAATGCAATAGCCACCTACATAGCATCTTACATGCATATTCAATTGGATTTCATTTTGTCTCTATAAAAGGATATAAAAATAGGTTCTTCTGGGTAATTATTCATACCCTCGATAAATTTTGATAAGATCGATATTTTCATATATATGTTGTAAGAGGATTGTCTTTGACCACATTGATTTCATAGAGTTGTGAGAAGAACAATGTTCTAAAAAAATCACGACATTTACCCTAAACCCGTGAAGAAGATTTATCAAACACGAAAAATATAACAAAAAACACCAAGTAGAGGAAATATCTTTAAACTTACTTTGTATTGTTATGATCTATTTTTGTAACTGGACTAAAATCCAAATTACAACTTGCTCATCAAATTGAAAATTGGAAAATAAGATAAGGGCAAGAAATAAAAATCATAAAAATAGGGCAAGAAAAATAAGATAGTCAAAAACCCAAAAATAGTATTTGACTCCATGATCGAAAAAATAAAGACATGAGAAGGGCTAACAATTTTCTGATAGAAAAATGTAATTTCTGGGAGCAAAGCTCCTACATAAAGCCTACCAGCTTAATTATATTGCATTTACTTTAAATCTACATAATAAATACAACCAACCTTTCTCAGGAGAAAAACTATTACAAAAATGATTTTCTCATAAATAATTTTCCACATAAAGAAAATGGGCATTGCAATCACACCGTAGTCTAGACAGAGTAAACCTCAAGATAAAAAATAAAGACGTTAATGGAATCAATCAAAACTTCCTTTCAATGAAATATGTGTGTATATGTGATTGTAATATACACATCTGGATAGGTATATATACATTGTGTATATGTTCCAAGGTGGCTATAGTCAAGCCTACATTGTGACTGGGGACCAAGATAAAAATGGGATATGCCAATTGCTTATTTATATTTAAGATAGTGTTGTACTACAAAAAATTGTAAAGAGAGAAGGGAGATTTGTACTACAGTCAATAATTTTATATGGAAAACTAAAGAATGGGTTGATAGTACGCATCTTCTTATGAATGTGAAGTACATAGAAGTACATGAATTTTATCTGAGAGTAGACTAAATATATTTATTTAATTTTTAATTTAAGGTGAGCAATTATTGCAATGTGATTATGCTGATTTTATTTAAAATGGAATTGTATATTTTTCAAAGGAAATCAGCTTTCTCTAACAAAAATTTTGTAGATAAATTGGTTTGAGATTGTTAATTGGATAGCAGTGTTAAGGAAATTAAATGTAAATTGAGTTAGTGTATTTAGTTTTATGTAATGAAGGAAGATCAATTTGAAGTAGATATTGAAATATGTTGTTTTGGTATTAAAAAAATTTGTTTATTTTTGTCTCAATTTGCAAAGGCTTATAGGTTCTTTTTTATTAAACTAGTCATCATGAGTTATTTTTGTAGTCAAATATTTGATATTGCTAAATGTAAATTCATGCTTTTTTATTTCCTTAATATGCTTAACTCTTTTGTGTGGCAATGTTTATGAACATCTAGAGGAGATCATTGTATCAAGGGTCAATCCCCTCAGCAAGACCAATATAATAATCATCGAAGTAATCAAGGATATCAATCTTCAAACAAGTAGATGCACTTGAATGATTATGCAAATTAACATCTTAGCTACTCCAATTAAAGTGTTCCTAGCTTGCTCTGCTCTATTAATATAAAGGATTGTGCTTTTGAATTATTTGTTTTAATAACTATAAATAAATACACTTTAATACAATAACAATAATCATGCAACCTTGTTTAGTCAACACATGATGGCTACTGATATGAAGAGAAGTTGACCAAAATTGAATTAAAATTTTAGGGGTTAGATACGTGGATATGGGATTTATCTCACACCCAAAAGATCAACCTAATATTTATTGTACAAATGAATGAATTCTAATCAAGGGGGTACAATAGATGTGGATTGCATGGGAAAGTGTGCAAAAATGGATAAGTTATGGTAAAAATGCATGTAAATGGTAATAGGTGAAGAATATGGGAATGAGCTTTGGTAGTTTCACACAAGATTGCATAATTTATCAAAACTACATTAAGACAATATCTCAAAATAGAAGCAACATTGGATGAAAATTGGCATATAAATGCAAAACATTGTAACTCTCTAATTATCTATAATAATAATGTTTTAGAAGAGGTATAATTTTATAAGGGCTCATTTGGTTCCTGGTATTAACCTAGATTAGTCATTATTTAATGTGAGAATAAAGTAATTCATTATTTGTGGCCATTTTTTGAATTCCCGAATTAGAAAATTAATCCCCATTTTTTGACCAATGCTTAGATTAATTAATTCCAATAAAAACCTATAACTCATTTTTTATTCCAGAATAATCTATTCATGGATTTGAAATTAGGGTATGTGTAGGATCATGGTATGCCAAACTAGGCCCTTAAGTGGCAATGAAAATTCAAAAAATCAGGTTTAGGCAAGTTGACATAAAAATTTGAATAATTTATAAATATTATATCAAAAATATGTAAGAAGAGAATCTATAGAAAATTGAATTTACTTTCTATGATACTAGACCTTTTTTGAAAATTAATAATTCTATATGTTGAAAATTTTTAATTTCAATGTAGTAGAACGAAAATTTTAAGAAAAAACAAGAAGTAGGTGTATGTCTGACCACCTTAAACAAAATCAAATGATAATTTTTTTAACAAGATTCTACATATAAGTAGTAGACTCATGTCCGGATGTGACACATATTGTTTTGTAATTTTTTTCCAAGTAAATAATTAATTATGATTTTTCTTCTACAACTTTTCTAGAATACAAAAACTCTCGTGTCTAACCACGTTAACTTAGTCTAAACTTTATCAAATTGAAAACTTTTTATTTTTATTTTTCTTGTAGTACGAAAACCATAGAATGTGACACATGTTTTGAATTTCAAAAATGTTATACAATTTGAGAGTTATAGCTATATTTCAATAAGTCTATCAATCAGGACTAGAAAGATAACAAGTAGGTGTATGTTTGACCACATTAAACAAAATCAAATGATAATATTTTTTTATAAGATTCTAGATAAAAGTAGTAGAATCATGTCTGGGTGTGATGTATATTTTTTTGTATTTTTTTTCCAAGTAAATAATTAATTATGATTTTTCTGCTACAAATTTTCCTGAATATAAAAACTCTCATGTCTGACCACCTTAACTTAGTCTAAACTTCATCAAATTAAAAGTATTGTTTATTATTATTACATTAGGTGAAGCATAGAATGTGATGTATATTTCAAATTTCAAAAATGTTATATTGTTTGAAAGTTATAGTTATTTTTCAAAGAGTCTATCAATCAAGACTTATTTTTCACATCGCCACTTTTTGGCATACCATGATCCTGCACATACCCATTACAACAAAATGTATAAGTCATCGGGTCCATGTGTGAACGGTTAAAGGATTATAATCTTATTTTTTTATAATTTGTTTTTATAAAAAAAATTTATAATTTTTTTATTTTTATCATTTTTTTTTAATAATCTTATTTGTTTTAAGTTAATAATACATATTTTAATTTAAAAATATATAAGTTAAAAATACATATATAATTTAATTAAAAAACTAGCAACAAAAATGATAAGTTCAAAAATTAAAATTTATAAGAATTTTTTTTTTTATAATTATAATTTTTTAATAAGTTAAAAATACATATTGTTCAAATTAATTAAAAAATGAAAAATAATCCTTATTCCAATTCCACATAATAGATTAATTCCCAATCATCTTCTAGGTGTACCAAGCAGGTTCAAACCTTATTCCATCTTTCATTTTTAGGATTAATTAATCTGAAAATATGTCCCTATTCTAGAAAACGCCTATTCTAGATAAATTAATTCCATGCACCGAACAGGCCATAAGTACTTAGGAATTGATTTCACTTGTTAAATTTAATTGAATTATAATGTTATAGATGATAAAAGTGCATATTTGATGTGTTCCCTACTCATTTTATCGGTACTATTACTCAACCTCAGTTGTTTAATATGTACAAACACTAGTAAAACCTAGAAATAAAGTTCTCCTTCGTCCACTTATTTTAATTTATAGTCACAATACATTTTATATTTAATGCGTTTACACATCCTAAACATGATGTAGATATGATTTTAACCTTTGAATGGATTTATTCACACACTTGCATATACCTATATTGAGATGAATTTATTACCTATTTGAAGCTAAATTGATTCAAAAATATGATTATTAGCCATCCAATTGCATGTCTAAATATTAGATTTGTGGTATAGGTCATCATATGTTAATACGTGTGTCAGGCCATTGGTATAAATCACTAAATGATTATAACATGAGTGTATATTCAATCTAATAGGATGGAATGAAATCATTTGTCGATTGTATAATTGCCTCAACATTCAAGAGAAAGTAGTGTATTGATCTTTTTCTTAAGCATATTATATTTGGTATTTCTTATGATGTGAATAAATGACAATAAAGGTTAAACCAAGAATTTCCTAAACTCTTAAAGATGTTCTTGGACATCACATTTAGATATCCAATTGAGGTAAATAAAATTGCATGTTTTATAAGTACAAATTATGAGATCACAACTAAAGGACAAGATTATGGAAAATTCAAGAGAATCGTGGTTGTGATTTTATACAATATTTTAATAACATCAAAATTTAGTATTACATATATTTTCTTATATCTTTAGCATCGTAAATTGTAATCTTGTACAAAGTACACCATATTTTGTTATATTGTGTTAGAGGGTGTTGACCTAGCTCTTATTCAAGCCTATTTCTAGCCAAAAGAGTAAAAACATGATTTCATATCCTCACATCATGATCCAAATAACTATCTTGAACTCAATGCACATGATTTCTAGCTTGAATTCCCTATTCTAGAAAATCAAGGGCTCTTGGAGTGTCCTTGATCCTCCATAGAGCCCAAATTCAAATGTGTTAGTGTTGAGGTCCCGCCAATTGTTTATCAATGCTTGTGTCTCAATATGACTATTGGAAGTCATCTTAATTCATGAAATACCTTGATATCCCTATATAATATCCTTCTTTCAAATCTATTTCACATCTAAAATCATCATTTCACATTAAGCACAAGTATTCAAGGAAACATTTCATCCCACCATTTCCTTCAAGAATTGTTTAAGATGTAAGCATTATGGAAAGTTACAATAACCTTCATTCAAGCATGTCTTTACTAGTGATATCCTTTATGTCATGTCATATTATTGCATCAACACATGTAATCGTGTTCATATAGCATTACATCAACAAGCTAGAGGTGTACTTCAGAGTTTACATTGTTGTTATATTTCAATTCAATTTCATGTTTAATTCCAAAATCAAAGTTTGACATAGAAAAATACCCCATCAACCCAACATTTTCTCTTCTTTGAATATGTTGGTGGCAAGATTGGAAGACATAGAATTGGAATTAGACTAAGCAAAATAGACCTACAAATTGAGACTTTGTTGATCTAAAAAGTAGGTTCAACATCGCTCCACCAAATGTTAAACAAAGAATTTTCTAAACTCTTAAAGATGTTCTTGAATATCACATTTAGATATCCAATTGAGGTAAATTTAATTTCATGTTTTATAAGTACAAATGATGAGATCACAACTAAAGGACAATATCATGCAAAATTCAAGAGAATTATGGTTTTGATTGTATCCAATATTTAAATAACATCAAAATTTAGTATTTCATGTAATTTATTATACCTTTAGCATTGTAAATTGTAATCATACAATTTATACCATATTTTGTTCCCTTGTGTTAGTGGGTGTTGACCTAGCTCTTATTCAAGCCTATTTCTAGCAAAAAGACTAAAAATATGATTTCATATCCTCACATGGTGATAGAAACAACTATCCTAAATTCAATATACTTTATTTCTAGCTTGACTACCCTGTTTTGCTAAATCAAGGACTCTTGGGGTGGTCTTGAACCTCCATTGAGCCCAAATTCATATGTGCTAGTAGTGGGTTCACACTAGTTGTTTATTAATGCCAATGTCTCAATATAACTATTGGAAGTCATCTTAATTCACAAATTACCTTGATATCCCTATATAAGATCATTCTTTCAATGCTATTTCACATCCAAAATCATCATTTCACATTAAACACAATCATTCAAGGAAACATTTCATCCCACCATATCCTTCAAGAATTTTTCAATATGTAAGCATTATGAAAAATTACAATAACCTTAATTAAGCATATCTTTATGATCTACATCCTTCATTTCATGTAATATTATTGCATCAACACATGTAATGACGTTCACAAAGCATTACGTCAACACATATGAGGTATAGCATTTCCTAAACTCTTAAAGATGTTTTTGAACACCTCTGTCATGCCCATAAAACTCAGTCTAAAAACACTCCAAATTTATTTTTTTTAAAGGATTAAATAGGTTTAGTTTAATGTTGCAGGTTAACTGGGTGGTCCTAGGCAAAAGTTTGCAATAGCTCTGAATAAACAATTTATTAACCAATGTCGGTCTCAAAAGGGTCACTAGAAGATAAAGTCATAACAAAGGGTTCAACTAGGTTAGAGGCGTTGGAACTGAGTTCAAAAAGGTTAGGTTGGTCAATACTCGATTAGAATTTGGTGACGTCAATTGAGGTTCATCCACCAATCAAAATTGTATTATAAGAGTAATCCCCTTGCAACAAATTAACTAAGGATCACCCTACTAGTTACAACTAAATTACAATCTGGGTGAGACTATCATCCATGATTAATTATTAATGATGCCAAGTGGGTTTCAAAGATAAGAGGCAAGACTAAAAGAATGGAAAAATTAGAGATTGATTTACTATTTGAATCCAATTCATTTACAACAATGATCCAAATACAAGATCTATAATATAATGAAAGCTCTTTTTTTTCATTTCATTAATCTTCATTGCAAAGAAATAATCCTATCTTTTCACAATAACATAGTGTTTATAAACAAGAGCAAGTTGATATCCTTCAGCAAACTGATAATGTAGGAATCTTAAAACACTAAACATCTCTTTCAAGCTTTCAACACCTAAAGAAAAAAAGATCCAAAGAAAATACTAATAACATAATGCAACAACTTGATCAAAATACATTTTATACAAGATCATGATTCAACTTTTTTACAAGCAATAATTCTACCAACATGATGATCATACTTGTTCAAAGCTTGAATCCCATAATACAATTATACAACTCAATATTGGAGTGTCAACTCCTTCTACAAAACATTTGCATTGAGCCAATGGATATCACATGATATCCCTACAAAAACTTAACATAATACAAAAGAATACTTCATCAATAAGATGATTTCTTTAAATTTCCACAAGAGTAAAGCTCCAACAATGAATCTCCAAGGCTTTCAATTCCTGCAAATAAACACAATGCATAGGCCATGGGGAGCTCACCTCCCAACCTAGGCTTCTATGAAGCCACCCCCGAGCTTGGGGAAACATCAAGAGACAAGGGAAAACACTCAAGCAAGCTCACAACACAAGGACATGAAAACATAACTACATGAAAACTCCCTCCCAAGTTTGTTACAAAGAGTTTCATATGAACTCACATTGGGTGAAGGTGGAACTAAACCAAGAGGAGAAGCACATCTATTGATGAGAACTAAGCCATCACTTGGCTTCCTCATCCATTTTCTTCTCTACAACACAAACTCCACAAAAGAACTCCTTATGACCCCCATTCAACAAAATGTAAATAAAGATGGCTACATGGAGCCCATACTTCCATGTTCATCCCTCTCCAATCCAAGGAGAGACTCTACACTCTTGGATGTCCCAACAAAGCCCTTCACCCTCAAGGCTACTCTTCCCTCCCAAGGGTGAGTGTGGCCTTGAGTACTCCCTCACATCACACTACAATTCTCATGAAAACAAAGAAAAAGTTCAAGAGCAACAAGAATACTTCACATTCACAATGCTATGAAAATCATGAACATATCAAGTTCAAGATTTCTCATAGCTTACAAAGAAGAACACTACATAAAAACATGAATCACAAAGAAATAACTCCATTACTACAACATACAAATTCACAACACAACACTACAAGAATCCATATTCTCATTATGCATACAACAACTATTATTCAAGAGAGCATTTTCTCTCAACATGAAAAGAAAAGAAAAACTACAACAACTAAGAGAAGTGAACCACCAACCTTGATCCAAAGCTAAAGGAAGATAGTTGAAGATGAGCTTTTCCCAATATCCAAGGTCCTCCAATTTGGCAAAATCTCTAAATCTAGAGATTGGGTGTCAAACTTTTCTCAAGGAAGAGGGCCCTCTAAAAAGGCCTCTACACTCTCTCCTAGGGATGAGATTTTCTTCTAATTGGATGACCTTCCCAAGTTCTTACAAGGTTTCTAAAAATGGGTTGCCAAAAAGGTTGTCCAAAAGGTGATCCAAAGACTTTCTTATTTAATTGGTTGAGGACTCTTCCCATGCACATGTTTTCAAAAGTGGATTTTCGTTCATTTTGAAAATCCAACTTTTGGAGGGGTCCTATGGTCAACATGGGGTTGTTTTATGGTTAAAAATACCCCTTACCCATAGGTATAACAAGTGGGCTCACTAAGATAGGTTCAAACTCTTCCCTAGACACTTCCAAGCCTCCTAAAAACCCATGAGAAGCTCAAATCCGAAAATCTATGATATGACAAAACCTCTAGCTCCCTTAGCAAGTGATTCTTATGGGGATCCTAAAGGGTACCTTTCTAGGTTGGTGTTTAACCAATCCCCAAGTGGACATGTCATGGCCTCATGTACACACATGTGTCAAGTGACACAATACAAAAAGACACTTCACATGCCATGTATATATCCACTTGGGCTCTCTCAAAATAACATTCACAAATACATATAAATCAAAAACATTCATGCATCACACTTTACAAAATAAATACATCACAACGAGGTTATTGGCTTCTCACTAGAAGCAACCTTGGCTCAACAGATATTCACAATAGTCTCTGTGATGATTCCCCGAATTTCCATAGCCTATCTCCCTGCACACTCAATTCCAATATCAGTAGTCCAAGGAAATTAAAAATGAACATGTAAATACATAGCATTAGTAATCAAGTAATTCACCTGATAATTCATAAATTACATGACAATTGATTATCCACAACATACAACTCATCTTAAATAATTAATTCAATTAAATTCAAACATAAACATCACATTCATACATAATTTAATTTGGAATTAAACTTCATCATCATAAATGTTCATAAATTAAAATTAAAACATACATGTTAGTCTCAAACCAATGCCTCAGTGATCATCATATAATCATAATATAATGTCCATCAAATAACTAAGTCATAAAATCACATCATAAAGTATCGGTAAAATCCATAAGCATCAAAATATAATCATAAAATATGTCTATGTCAAATGCAGAACTAAATGGCTATGATAGGCTAGGGGTGAGGCCTCACATCCTCCCCCCCTAGGCATGAACTTCCTCCTGGAGTTCATCAAAAAGATGGGGATACTGTGCCCTCATCTGCGCTGCGTCCTCCCATGATGTCGTAACCTCATCATAGCAATCCCACTGGACCCTAACCTGGTCCAGCTCTCGGCCTCGAAGTGCTAGCGTCTGGCGAGCCAAAATGCGGATTGGCTCCAAAGCCAACTGACCATCCGACTCCACCCGCAAGGCATCCCAATCTATAATATGAGTCTCATCATAGATATATTTCCTCAACACTGACACATGAAAAACATCATGGATGCGTGACAGGCTCGGTGGCAAAGCAAGACGATAGGCGACAGGACCTATCCGCTCAAGTATCTCAAAAGGGCCAACAAATCTAGGTGCAAGCTTAGAGCCCTTTCCAAATCGAATTGGACTCTTGTGAGGTCACACTCTCAAAAAGACCCTGTCTTCAACCTGATAACTTCGGTCTTCCCTCTTGGCATCCGCATACTTCTTCTGTCTATCCTGAACCTCCTTCAGTCGCTGTCTAATCAAAGTCACCTGCTGCTCTAACTCTCGCACTAACTCAAGACCTAAAGCAACTCTATCCTCAATGCGGTCCCAACTCAAAGGTGTCCTGCATGGTCTGCCATATAATGCCTGATAGGGAGGCATACCTAGTGAAGTGTGATGCCCATTATTGTAAGCAAACTCCACTAAATGAAGGTACTCCTCCCACCTAGTCTGATGATCCATGACATACATGCGAAGCATATCCTCCAATACCTGATTTACCCTCTATGTCTGCCCATCGGTCTCTGGATGATAAGCTGTGCTAAAATTGAGCTTAGTACCCAAAGCTGTCTGTAGTCCTCTCCAAAAAGATGATGTGAAGAGAGAATCCCGATCTGAAATGATCTTACGGGGTATGCCATGAAGTCTGACAATATCCCGCAAGAAGACCTAAGCAATTGTTGGGCCTGTGAAAGTGGTCCGAACAGGTGAAAAGTGGGCTACTTTGGTCAGCTTGTCAACCGTCACCATGATGGCATCATGGCATCGAGATGACATAGGAAGACCAATGATGAAGTCCATGGAAATAACATCCCACTTCCACTCTGGTATATCATGAGGCTGAAGCAACCCAGCGGGGTGATGATGCTCTGCCTTGACCCTTTGACACTCAAGGCATCGTGCCACTATCTCTGCTATATCCTGTCTCATCCCTGGCCAATGATATAACTGTCTCAAATCTGCATGCATCTTCTTGACTCCGGGATGTGCTGCATAAGGGGCCCTATGAGCCTCTAGCATGATGAATACTCGCAAGTCACCAGAGGATGGGACATAGATGCGTCCTCTATGGCATAAGAGCCCATCTGAATCTAGGGAATAGTCTGAATATTTACCCTCAAGGGTACTCTGAGATCGAATGACCTGACTAACCTTTGCATACCAAGCATCCTCAAGTAGATGATGCAATATCCGATCCCTCAACTCAGTACTTGCTATCATAGAGTAGGCCTCATGGCGTCTCTTACTCAAAGCGTCAGCAACCACATTCTCTTTTCCTTTGATGTAGTGGACATCGAAGTCATACTCACAAAGAAATTCCATCCACCTACGCTGCCGTGCATTAAGATTTGGCTGAGAGAAGATATACTGTAAGCTCTGATGGTCTAAATGGAGCTCAAACCGATGACCCAAAAGAAAATGCCGCCATCTCACTAAAGCATGTACCACTGCAGCTAACTCAAGATCATGAGTGGGGTAATTGAGCTCATGAGTCTTAAGTTTCCTAGACTCATATGCAATAGCTCACCCATTCTGCATAAGAACTACTCCCAAACCATCTAAGGAAGCATCTGTGCAAACCACAAAATCTGCTGATGGATCAGGCACTGCTAGAATAGGAGCGCTGGTAAGTGCCTTCTTGAGTTCCTGAAAGGCCTTCTCGCACTTATCAGTCCACTCAAATTTCTTTCCCTTACGCTGAAGAGAAGTAATGGGATGAGCCACTCTAGAAAATCCCTCAACAAAATGTCTGTAATAACCTGCCAGTCCCATAAAGCTCCTGACCTCAGTCACTGAAGTAGGCGCAGGCCAATCCATGATGGCTTGAATCTTAGATGGATCTACTGAGATGCCATATCCTGAAATAACATGCCCTAGATAATGAATCTCTGTCCTATAGAAAGCACATTTGGACAAGCTGCCATATAACTGATTGTCTCTAAGACATTGCAGAACCTGTCTCAAGTGCCCTTCGTGCTCCTCTTCATCTCGTGAATAAATCAGGATATCATCAAGGAACACAACCACAAACTTATCAAGAAAAGAGCGAAATACCCCATTCATAAGGCTCATAAAAACTACTGGAGCATTAGTGAGTCTGAATGGTACAACTGTGAACTCATAATGTCCATATCTGGTACGGAATGCAGTCTTAGGAATGTCACTGTCAACAATCCGTAGCTGGTGGTAACCTGACTTAAGATCAATCTTTGAAAACACCTTAGCACCCTTAAGCTGATCAAATAAATCATCGATCCTAGGGAGTGGATACCGATTCTTGATGGTTAACTTATTAAGCTGTCGGTAATCCATGCATAATCGTAATGATCCATCTTTCTTCTTAATGAAGATAACAGGTGCGCCCCAAGGTGAAACACTAGGATGAATGTGACCCTTCTCCAAAAGTTCCTCTAGCTGAATCTTGAGCTCATTGAGCTCATTAGTGGTCATCCTGTAAGGTGCCCTCAAAACTGGAGCAGCCCCTGGAACAAGATCTATATGGAAATCAACTGCTCTACGAGGAGGCATGCCTGGAAGCTCAGTAGGAAACACATCTGCATACTCCTGAAGTATAGGATAATCATTAAGAGAAGTTTCCCTTTCCTCCTCATCCCCTCTATCACTGATGGTAATAGCGAAAAGCTGACATCCCTTCCGCATGCTCCACTTAAGCTGCATGGCAGAGATCATACGAAGAGAGATGCCTCTCTGAATCCCGCAAATCACAATGGGTGTACCATTATCATCAAGGCACTCAATCCTCTTTTGTCGACAATCTAGCTTAGCTCTGTGGGCGTAAAGCCAATCCATGCCAAGCACTATGTCATATGAACCAAGAGGTGTGATACGAAGATCCACTGTAGTGATGAAATCACCAATCTGCACCCGGCTATCCTTCACTAAAGAGTCGACTGACACTCTAGACCCTGAAGCTAACTCCACCTGCCAACTAACTTCCTGTCTTGCTGCCACAAGCCCGCAACGCTCCACAACAAATGGAGATATAAAAGAATCGGTAGCACCTGAATCAAACAATATAGTAACACTAGTACCGCTGATCATACCTGTTACCTCTATCACAGTGGCCTGGTGTTCGACCTGGCGGTTATCTACCGCTGCAAAAACTCTATGAGACTTCCCAAAGTCTCCCACTGTAGGCTCTGAAGCTGCCACACGCTGATTGCCTGACATCTGACCCTGAGGACAATCACGAGCTAAGTGCCCCATGGCACCACAAGCATAGCAAGGACCTCGTGTGAATGTCTGAACTCCCTGTGGCCTAGAAAACTGCTGACCACCTATCCTGCTAGAACCACTGAAACCCCCCCGAGAGGACTACTGAGTCCATGCTGGGGGTGCATCTGTATACTGCTGTCGCTAATCCTTCTTCTGACCCTGTGCATGCCACTGTTTGGGCTTAGAGCCCTGCTGTCCCTGCGGTGGCTTTTGTTTCTGATTTTGTTAAGTCTGCTGTTGTGGGTTCCTGTTAAAAGACCCTGAGGAATGTCTTTTATTATTCTTCCAGTGACTCTTCTGATTCCCCTGTGACTGTGATGCAGAGTTATAGTTCTGAGACCTGTCACGAGCGTCTCTAGACCTACTCCGAATCTCTTCTGCAACCAAGGCCTTTTCCACGGCCTCACGAAAGGTCTTTGGTGAGGTCATGCGAACCTGTCCCTCTATCCAATCATTGATTCCTTTAATGAAATAGTTGATTCGTAGCTTTTCATCCTTCATGTAGTCCACATAGGGTAGCAACTCTAGGAATCGAGTCTCATACTGTAGCACTGTGAGTCCTCTCTGCTGGAGCTCATGGAACTCATCAATACATCACTGTCTATAGTGCTCTGATAGGTATCTATCTCTGAACCTTTCTAAGAAGGTCTCCCAAGTCATAGTGTCCATAGTGGTGTTATTCTTATATTCTTCTTTTTTCCACCATGTGGAAGCACCATCTCTCAAAAGGAGTACTGCAAAGCGAGCCTTGACATTGCTATCATACTGACGCATCCCGAAGCACCTCTCTAAGCTCGAGAGCCATGCCTCAGCATCTGTACCCTCTGTAGAACCATGATACAAGGGTGGCTGTAACCATAGGAGATCTCTAATATGATCCCCCGCATCTCGAGGTGCCCTCTGAACAACATCTAGTGGTGGTTCTGGCATATGAACCGAATCTACCTCATGAGCCCCCTGACCTTCCTCATGATCTGGCGGAGGACTCCTAGTCCTCTCTCTAACCGGAGGCAACCTCTCCTGTATAACACCGATGAGGTTCTATAACGCTAAAAGGACTGTCTGATTATGGTCTGGTGGTGGTGGTGGTGGTTGATTAACAGCTGATACCTCGACCCTTTGTTCAGCTTGCTCGTGACCCGAGGGAGCTTGCCTAGCCCCTCGTCCTCTAATACGCCTTCTACCTTGACGCGTAAGAGGAGGCATCCTAACAATTACAAAAGGGGTACAAAGTTAGCTAAGAAACGCAATGGGTTAGGTTCCAATGTTGAAACCTAGGCTCTGATACCAAGTGTCATGCCCATAAAACTCAGTCTAAAAACACTCCAATTTTTTTTTTTTTAAAGGATTAAATAGGTTTAGTTTCATGTTGCAGGTTAACTGGGTGGACCTAGGCAAAAGTTTGCAATAGCTCTGAATAAACAATTTATTAACCAATGTCGGTCTCAAAAGGGTCACTAGAAGATAAAGTCATAACAAAGGGTTCAACTAGGTTAGAGGCGTTGGAACTGAGTTCAAAAAGGTTAGGTTGGTCAATACTCGATTAGCATTTGGTGACGTCAATTGAGGTTCATCCACCAATCAAAATTGTATTATAAGAGTAATCCCCTTGCAACAAATTAACTAAGGATCACCCTACTAGTTACAACTAAATTACAATCTGGGTGAGACTATCATCCATGATTAATTATTAATGATGCCAGGTGGGTTTCAAAGATAAGAGGTCTTGATAAATTGAATTATCGTACAATTCGTTGATTTAATATCCACCTAAATTATTCGAGTGTAAAGAATGTTGCCTAGAGCATTCTTTAAATAACGTTTTATAAAGATTGAATACGATATCGTTAAGTTTAAGTTATAATCTCCTAAAATAATCATTCAATTGAATGACGATAGTATTTAGACGAGACATATATTAATAAACTAATAGTTATAATATACCAATTAATTAATGTGTTTCTTTTTTCAACCAATTGATAAATTATAAAATATCATTTAATAATAAATTTAATTAACAATTTTAATTAAATAATATAAATATATTTTTTTTGGTTAATTAAAAATCATAATATATTAACTAATTAATATAACATTAATTAATTAATATACTATAACAAAATAATTATATATATATATATATATATATATATATATATATATATATATATATATATATATATATATAACATAGTACTCTAACAAATAATGCTACCATCCTAAAGAATTATCAATTAAAATAAAACATTATAAATTAATTAAGATCTAATCATAAGCTAAGCCAATAAACCCCTAATCACTTAACCTAAAACTACACTCTAACCTACCCCTAAACCTAGCTAAAACACCTACTAAAATCTCCCTATCCTACTCTCCTATCCTACTCCCTCCTTGACCCACGTGCCAAGGAAGGGAGGACCATCATGAACTAGTCTACTACCATGCTAAGCGCGCCAAAGAAGGGAGGAGGAAGCTTTCAAAAGGAGGTTTCTTGGAGGTGGGGCCCTCAAACACCCCTAAACCTAAGCTAAGTCAAACATAATAAGGCATTTCCTCCAAGGGCAGTCTAAAAAGCAAGGAGGGGGAGGGTGCGTAACAGCATGGAGAGGTTGTTTGGGGATTGGGGCACATGAGAATGGAGGGGCCCACAAGATCCCCAAAGGTCATGTCCCAATAAAAAGCAAAAACATAAAACTATTATATGCCTACTCTAGCACAAGAACACTAGCCAATGATAGGTTGTCATATTAAATGCAAGCCTGGTCTCCTTGCAGTGCGCCACTTTTTGGGGATGCAATAACCAAAAAGGTGAGGAGATAAAATTTTATAATATTATTTATCGTTATTATGTTTTGACTTAGAATAGGCAAGTTATATCTTATTATATATTGCGCTTCATTTGAACAAGTAGGCAATTTAAATAATAAAAAAAATGACTGTGGCAAGGAATTTGTATGGGAAAATTTTCCCATACAAATTCCAGAGACCTGTAGGTCTCTCTTGCCATTTTATTTTGCTCTTCTTATATCTTTGGTGTTTGCAATATAGTTTTATCTACACACTTAATTCTATTAAATGATTTAGTTTGTTATAGAGAGGAGATTGATCTTCTTTTTTTATTCTTTTCCTATTATAGTTTCAATAGAATGATTTATTACCTTACATTTTAATCACATAGGCAAATAGAACTATTGGCTACACAACTTTTTTTCATAACAGAATACTACTTATTTGCAAGACTAAAAGAATGGAAAAATTAGAGATTGATTTACTATTTGAATCCAATTCATTTACAACAATGATCCAAATACAAGATCTATAATATAATGAAAGCTCTTTTTTTTCATTTCATTAATCTTCATTGCAAAGAAATAATCCTATCTTTTCACAATAACATAGTGTTTATAAACAAGAGCAAGTTGATATCCTTCAGCAAACTGATTATGTAGGAATCTTAAAACACTAAACATCTCTTTCAAGCTTTCAACACCTAAAGAAAAAAAGATCCAAAGAAAATACTAATAACATAATGCAACAACTTGATCAAAATACATTTTATACAAGATCATGATTCAACTTTTTTACAAGCAATAATTCTACCAACATGATGATCATACTTGCTCAAAGCTTGAATCCCATAATACAATTATACAACTCAATATTGGAGTGTCAACTCCTTCTACAAAACATTTGCATTGAGCCAATGGATATCACATGATATCCCTACAAAAACTTAACATAATACAAAAGAATACTTCATCAATAAGATGATTTCTTTAAATTTCCACAAGAGTAAAGCTCCAACAATGAATCTCCAAGGCTTTCAATTCCTGCAAATAAACACAATGCATAGGCCATGGGGAGCTCACCTCCCAACCTAGGCTTCTATGAAGCCACCCCCGAGCTTGGGGAAACATCAAGAGACAAGGGAAAACACTCAAGCAAGCTCACAACACAAGGACATGAAAACATAACTACATGAAAACTCCCTCCCAAGTTTGTTACAAAGAGTTTCATATGAACTCACATTGGGTGAAGGTGGAACTAAACCAAGAGGAGAAGCACATCTATTGATGAGAACTAAGCCATCACTTGGCTTCCTCATCCATTTTCTTCTCTACAACACAAACTCCACAAAAGAACTCCTTATGACCCCCATTCAACAAAATGTAAATAAAGATGGCTACATGGAGCCCATACTTTCATGTTCATCCCTCTCCAATCCAAAGAGAGACTCTACACTCTTGGATGTCCCAACAAAGCCCTTCACCCTCAAGGCTACTCTTCCCTCCCAAGGGTGAGTGTGGCCTTGAGTACTCCCTCACATCACACTACAATTCTCATGAAAACAAAGGAAAAGTTCAAGAGCAACAAGAATACTTCACATTCACAATGCTATGAAAATCATGAACATATCAAGTTCAAGATTTCCCATAGCTTACAAAGAAGAACACTACATAAAAACATGAATCACAAAGAAATAACTCCATTACTACAACATACAAATTCACAACACAACACTACAAGAATCCATATTCTCATTATGCATACAACAACTATTATTCAAGAGAGCATTTTCTCTCAACATGAAAAGAAAAGAAAAACTACAACAACTAAGAGAAGTGAACCACCAACCTTGATCCAAAGCTAAAGGAAGATAGTTGAAGATGAGCTTTTCCCAATATCCAAGGTCCTCCAATTTGGCAAAATCTCTAAATCTAGAGATTGGGTGTCAAACTTTTCTCAAGGAAGAGGGCCCTCTAAAAAGGCCTCTACACTCTCTCCTAGGGATGAGATTTTCTTCTAATTGGATGACCTTCCCAAGTTCTTACAAGGTTTCTAAAAATGGGTTGCCAAAAAGGTTGTCCAAAAGGTGATCCAAAGACTTTCTTATTTAATTGGTTGAGGACTCTTCCCATGCACATGTTTTCAAAAGTGGATTTTCGTTCATTTTGAAAATCCAACTTTTGGAGGGGTCCTATGGTCAACATGGGGTTGTTTTATGGTTAAAAATACCCCTTACCCATAGGTATAACAAGTGGGCTCACTAAGATAGGTTCAAACTCTTCCCTAGACACTTCCAAGCCTCCTAAAAACCCATGAGAAGCTCAAATCTGAAAATCTATGATATGACAAAACCTCTAGCTCCCTTACCAAGTGATTCTTATGGGGATCCTAAAGGGTACCTTTCTAGGTTTGTGTTTAACCAATCACTAAGTGGACATGTCATGGCCTCATGTACACATATGTGTCAAGTGACACAATACAAAAAGACACTTCACATGCCATGTATATATCCACTTGGGCTCTCTCAAAATAACATTCACAAATACATATAAATCAAAAACATTCATGCATCACACTTTACAAAATAAATACATCACAACGAGGTTATTGGCTTCTCACTAGAAGCAACCTTGGCTCAACAGATATTCACAATAGTCTCTGTGATGATTCCCCGAATTTCCATAGCCTATCTCCCTGCACACTCAATTCCAATATCAGTAGTCCAAGGAAATTAAAAATGAACATGTAAATACATAGCATTAGTAATCAAGTAATTCACCTGATAATTCATAAATTACATGACAATTGATTATCCACAACATACAACTCATCTTAAATAATTAATTCAATTAAATTCGAACATAAACATCACATTCATACATAATTCAATTTGCAATTAAACTTCATCATCATAAATGTTCATAAATTAAAATTAAAACATACATGTTAGTCTCAAACCAATGCCTCAGTGATCATCATATAATCATAATATAATGTCCATCAAATAACTAAGTCATAAAATCACATCATAAAGTATCGGTAAAATCCATAAGCATCAAAATATAATCATAAAATATGTCTATGTCAAATGCAGAACTGAATGGCTATGATAGGCTAGGGGTGAGGCCTCACAACCTCATTTAAATATCCAATTGAGGTAAACCAAATTGCATGTTTAATAAGTATAAATATTGAGATCACAACTAAAGGACACGATCATGCAAAACTCAAGAGAATTATGGTTGTAATTTTATACAATATTTCAATAACATCAAACTTTAGTATTTCATGTAATTTCTTATACCTCTAGCATCTTGAATTTTAACCTTATACAATTTATACCACGTTTTGTTCCCTTTCGTTAGTGTGTGGTGACCTAGCTCTTATTCAAGCCTATTTCTAGCCAAAAGATTGAAAAAATAATTTCATATCTTCACATAGTAATCCAAACAACTATTCTAAACTTAATTCACTTGATTTATAGCTTGACTTCCCTATTTTGGTAGATTGAAAGATCTTGGGGTTTCCTTGACCTTGCATTGAGCCCAAATTCAAATATGCCATTGGTGGGTTCCCACAAATTGTTTATCAATGCCAATGTCTCAATATGACTATTGGAAGTCAGCTTAATTCATGAAATACCTTGATATCCCTATATAAGATCATTCTTTCAGTTCTATTTCGCATCCAAAATCATCATTTCAAATTAAGCACAAGCATTCTAGGAAATATTTCATCCCACCATATCCTTAAAAAATTCTTCAATATATAATAATTATGGCAAGTTACAATAAAATTCATTAAATAATATCTTTATGATTGATATCCTTTATGTCATGTCATAAATTATTGCATCGACACATCTAATCACATTCGCAAAGCATTACATAAACAAGTATGGGGTATAAGAGTTTTCTACTCCAAAGTTTTCATTTCAATTATACTTCAATTCAATTTCATAATTAATTCCAAAATAGAGGTTTGACATGGGAAAATCCCCCATCATCCCAACATTTTCTCTTATTTGAATATGAATAAGATTGGAAGACA
The DNA here is from genome assembly GCA_027943335.1 of Chamaecyparis obtusa. Classification (NCBI taxonomy): domain Eukaryota; kingdom Viridiplantae; phylum Streptophyta; class Pinopsida; order Cupressales; family Cupressaceae; genus Chamaecyparis; species Chamaecyparis obtusa. Next base: position 119,829 of record BSBK01008822.1, read on the forward strand.
TAGACTTGGAATTAGACTAAGAAGAAAAAGACATATAGATTGAGACTTTTTTGATCTAAAAAGAAGATTCAACATCACTCCACCAAATGTTAAACAAAGAATTTCCTACAATCTTAAATATGTTCTTGAACATCACATTTAGATATCCAATTACAATAAATTAAATTGCATG
>BSBK01008822.1:125000-213909 GCA_027943335.1 Chamaecyparis obtusa
GGCAACACCTTTTAATATATATTACACTTTCTTGACGTCTCAACCCTGAAGGGTTAGCCTCTAATGTTATTGAATGTGGATGCGATCCAAAGAAAGCTTCCTATCCTCTACCTGTAAAGCACCCCAATCAAGAATATGGGTCACATCAAGAATATACTATCTCAACACATAAACATGAAACACATCATGGATATGTAATAAGATATGTTGAAATTCTAGGTGATAGGAAACATGACCAATCCTCTCGAGGATATTAAGAGGCCCAAAATAATGTAGTTCTAACTTAGAGTCTTTCCCATAATGGATGAGTCTCTTCTATAACCAAATTGACAAAAAACATACGGTCACCTGGGTATGTGTAGGATCATGGTATGCCAAAAAGTGGTAATGTAAAAAACTAAACTTTTCACTCGTCCAAAAGCACACTAAATTTTTTTTTGAATTTTTAGTAGGCCTAGGTATTAGTACACTTGACCAAGCCAAAAGCCAAAGCACGGGCCTAATTGGATATCTGATAATATCAGGTATCTTATTTTATTGGTTATCCAATTTTATATCAGATATCTAATTTTATATTGTACCTCCAAAAAATCCCCCACCTTCAAAAGACCAACGAGTCCCAAACCCTCAATGTTTAGAGGATCACATAGGAGACAATCTAAATCAGCTTAGAGGATATCAGTCCACATATGTCAATATCCCCACATTGTACCCAATATTTTGTACATTGAACTCCATTATTGAAAACATGGAGAAACTTACATAGCAACATAGTATTGCACTTCTTTGGCGCAATTCCATGATGCCCAGTTTGATGATGGGCCTAACTATGATCAAGTTATGAACATAAATATAACCAAACATGGAAATATATGTAATCTTTTTGTGGATCCCAAAATCGGTTTACAAGTGGACCCTAAAAAACCCAAGTTATCAATTAAATGGTGCAAAAATGATGCAATACGTGACAACTTTTAGGACCGTTGGTGGATGGTTTTTGATAGACCACCCCACAATAATTTGGATGTCCCATTATATTTCATAAAAAAATTATATGATGAATTTGTGCTCGGTGACAAGGTAAATTATTGGACCATAAGAATGAACCATGGTGTAGGCTTAGGCACTCCTCAAGATAGGCCATGGGCAAACCAAGTGAAATCCCGCACATATGTTCCCCCTCCTGAGATTTTACCACCTCCTATAGTGCAACATCCTAATATTATTGTTGAGGCTGGCTCACAGACTATTTGAGCCATTCACACCTTGAGTGATCAACTAGCTACACAGATTGTGAAATTGTTGCCTCCTCATGTTGATGTTTCTGGCCCTTCCACATCCTCCATGAGCTGATATGTTTGTGTGCCCCACACTTGCATTGTGTGAAAGAATATGTGCTTGGGTCCCCTGAATGATATTGAAGCATATAACTACATCTTTGAGGTGGATGATACTACACAACACACTACAGGTACTGAAACACCTCATGAAGATGTGCATCAGGGGCATACAAAGCCATGCACTCCTTCTGTTATAGTAAGGGTAAACAATTCACTTGTTACATTGTATTTAATTTTAAACGTTCATATTTTTATTTGAATTTTCTTATAATGATTGCTCACTTATGTTTTTCTATGTGTTCCATTTATGTTCAAATGATGATAGAGGAGGAAATGACATAGGTGGAGGGGTCCACTCTTTTGGCCATATCATTTGACCTTGACACTTCCATGATACATACGTTTTAATGTACTCATTGGTTTCCTTTTATTATAATAGGACATACATGTGTTTTATAATTTGTATGATCATCTTATTACATACTGATGCAGGTGTCACTAGTTGCCACTGCGGGCAATGTGAGGGGGTTTAGGCATTTGGCACTAACAAGGGGAATGTAATTAAGTATTTTAGATTGTTTATGCATACATTTATACTTATCCATTGTGCGTACTCATTTTTAATTTACATGATTTATTTGACACAGGGTGGTGTCTGATGATTTTGTGTGACCCTTTTGACACAATAGAGTAACATGAATCTCAATTCGCAGTGATAGCCCCATGGTACATATATTTATAAAGTTATTTGTGTGTATTTTACTATCAAGTATATATAATATGATGAATTCATGATTATATGAAGTATCTGTTTGACTTGTCTAGGTCACCCCTAGTTTGAGGGAGGTACAACACTAAGGGTTTGTATCATTGATGACTCAACCGACATTTCCTGAAGAAATTTCAACACATGTAAGTTTTAATGTTAATTCAGTTATTTTGTAAACATATATTAGCTATCAAGGATTTAACTTTAAATAATATAACTCATAGATCAATCTCATGTTCCTAAAACTATATAGGTTAGATTCAACATTGGTGGCATTGTCCCTTCGCTACCAAGGACATATATTAGATCTCTTGTCTGCATGAGGAGACAAAGAGGTGAGGTACATGAGAGTTCAATTTTAAATTTTATTTATTTATTATTTTTTACTATGATTTTGATATTTTTTAATTTGTAGAAACCATATAAATTAAGTAATCTAACAGGGAGTTTCACTTTTGTGTTTGAATGCAAGATCCATCAGAGCCCAAGAGTACTTCAAGGAGGCTGCATTTTAATGATCCACCAGCAGAATGGGATGTTCTAGAAACATTTGTAGTTAAACTTCTTATTTTGAGATGTCATATGACACATTTTGAGATAGCATATGCCTCTAGATATGTGGATTTTGTAAATATGTATAGAATTATTGTAAATATGTATAGAATTATTGTTGATATATATGTATAGAATGGTTGATGTAAATATGCATCTAGATATGTGGATTTTGTAAATATGTATAGAATTATTGTTCATTTTCATATATATGAAACTTGATATTCAATCCAATTTGTTAATTGTGTATTAATTTGTTCATTGTTAGTATGTAAATATGCTTGTGTGTATGTACTCATGTGTAGGATTTATGCCTTAAGTATATTCAAGTGCATTCTTCATATCATAAATTCATGTGTATGGGTTACATGCATGACTTAACTGAATTCATGTGTATGCTTTATAATCTATGTGCTACATGTATGCCTCATGACTTAAGAAAATTTATGTGTACACTTTATGTGCTATAGTGTTCACATGTGTAATTCATTAGTTAAGTGAATTCAAAATTTATTTACTACATTGTATTCATGTTTATATGATTCTCTCAACCAAGAAAATCCTTCAACATTCATTTCACAAATCTGGTGATCACCTTGTCAAATCAACTCTTCTGTAATGTATCATGTTAGAACTCTATTATACATGTCAAAGACACATCATTCCATGAGAATCAATAAGCACATTCATGGAATGATGCTTCTACATCAAGATTTTGTCAAAATGTTATTGAGAAAACAATGATCTATCATTCTAGGTACAAAACCTTTCTTTCTAGGGTTTGTAGGCCAAGGCTTGTTCAAAACAACTCTTGTAAATCTCTCTAGATCCCCCCAATGGATCTAATACATCCCTATGGACCCCAATAGCATAGATCCATCAAAAAATATATTTATCTTTTAGAGTATATGCTCGCAACAATGACTAGTGTTTCTTCATGCACCTTTAATCAATATTTACCACCATTTGTGGTCTCTCCACCACCATATATCTTGCACATCCCTGCAACCAAACACTATTGTGCAAGACACCAATTAAATCCTTTCCTTTAAAATCTAATGAAAGTGATGCAATATGGACATGAAAGTGATAAAAAGGTAATAAATAATCAATTTACTCCATTTCCAATCATAGACACATTCCATAATGCATTCAAATGCCCCAGTTTAATGATTATACCCACAGCCAGTGAACTACTTTGAAAGAATATAGATTTGTTTATTGATTTGGAACCATTTACATTGGTTCTATATCACACCACTCTACATACTAAACCATACTCATCTGGATCTCCTCTAATAGATCCTCAAATAGTCTAAAACTGATATCAACTAACTCTAAAACTATCTACAACAGTCACAAATTGGCCCTTAAGGCTTATTTTGCCAATAAGGCAATATTACACCATTTTAGCAAATTTAGTGTATTTACATCATTTTAATGGCTCTATTGGCCACATTACAATGAATATTGACCTTCAAGGTCTTTATCAATGTTACACAATGATCATCAAAACATTACAAACATGTTTAAAATACATTTAAATGACCATCCTTGGTCTCTTTACATTTTCCAATAACCCTTTATGGTCATGTCGCCATCTCCCTTGGGGCAATAACATATGTTAATTGTTGGAATAAAATAATGCTTCCATCATGTTTGGTTGGGTGCATTTACCTTAGGAATGGTCTCACTTTGCCTCTTGACACACCAGAATGCTCGCTAACATACCCAATGATGCTTAGTGCACCTTGGGGACACTTTGGTCTGGCATGGTCATGAATGTTCTAGTGACTTCATGTTTAAAAAAATGTTGTCACTAGTGTTTACCTACCCAACAAGAGCTAATGGTGCAAACCATTTGATGCCAAGATGAATAGTTTGGAAGAAACCCAGTGGTGAAACTTTCAACTAACTCTCAATAGAAGTTTTGGCATCAAGCAAGATTGGCATGCCAAACTCAAAAAAAATTGAATCTACCAAAATGGAGAGAGGTTATTGTAAGCCTCAGAAACATGGTCCTGTAGCATCTCATAGTTCATCGATACCTCTCACGAGGTCCAAGATACAAGCCTTGAAAGATCACCGCCCAATCATAATTAGTGCACCTTGGGGACACTTTGGTCCGACATGGTCACGAACATTCTAGTGACTTTGTATTTGAAATGAGGTTATCACTACAATTTACCCTCCCAATGAGAGCTAATGACACAGATCGTTCAGTGCCAAGACAATTAGTTTGGAAGAAGCCCAGTGGTGCAACTTTCAACTAACCCTCAATGCAAGTTTTGGCATCAAGAGAGATTGGCATGCCAGATTCAAACAAACTTTAATCACCTAGAAAGGAATGAGGTTATTGTAGGCCTTAAAAAAAAATCTTGTAGCATCTTAGGGTTTGTCGACACCTCTCATGGGGTCTGAGATATGAGCCTCGAAAGATCACTTCCCAATTGTGCTTAGTGCACCTTGGGGACACTTTGGTTTGGCATGGTCTTGAGCGTTCTATTGATTCCATGGTTGAACTGAGGTTTTCAATAGTGTTTACTTGCCCAACTAGAGCTAATGTTGCATACCATTCTATGCTAGGATGAATGGTTTGGAAGAAACCCAGTGGTGAAACTTTCAACTGACCCTCACTGCAAGTTTTGGTGTTAAGAAAAATTGGCATACCAAATCCAAAAAAAAATTGAATCTCCCAGAATGGAGAGAGGCTATTATAGGCTTCATAAATAGGTCTTGTAGCATCTAATAGTTTGTCAATACCTCTCACAAGGTCCAAGATACGAGCCTCAAAAGATCATTTCCTAATCATGCTTAGTGCACCTTGGGGACACTTTGGTCTGACATGGTCATGATCATTCTAGTGACTTTATGGTCGAAAAAAGGTTGTCACTAGCATTTACCCACCCAAACAGAGTTAATGGCATAGACCATTCAGTGCCAGGATGAACGGTTTGGAAGAAACCCAGTGGTACAACTTTAAACTGACCCTCATTCCAAGTTTTGGCATCAAGCGAGATTGGCGCACCAAATTAAAAAAAATTGAATCTCCCATAAATGAGAGAGGTTATTGTAGGCCATAGAATCATGGTCCTATAGAATCTTAGGGTTTGCCAATACCTCTCATAGGGTTTGAGATATGAGCCTTGAAAGATCGTTGCCCAATCATGCTTAGTGCACATTGGGGACACTTTGGTCAGGCATGGTTGCAAAAGTTCTAGTGACTGTGTGGTCAAAATGGGGTTTTCAACACTATTCCTTCACCCTAGGGAATCACCATTTTACTTTGGACACATTTGACCAATTTTGACTCAATGACTCCAACTATTACATTATTTGATGATACAAATGTACATGGAATTATGACAGTAAAAATGTAAAGGTACAAAATTAGATGATACAAATATAAGGATACAACATTCATACTAAGGAATCACAATTTTTGCACGTTATATGTATTTATAATCAAATGGTAAAAATTAGGATATACAAAATGTGGGCTCTTAATATTTGCAACTAACCCATGGGAACTTTTATATTTCAAATTTTTCATCTAATACGCATGATGAAGATCATTTTTGTTTATATATACAAAATTTTACATCTAAATATGCACATTAAAGTTAGTTTTGTTTTTATATACAAAATTTAGCATCTAAATATGTACATTATAGTCGATTGTTGTTTTTATATACAAAATCTTAGATACACAACTATATATAAAAAATAAGTGTCATTTTCGCTCCTAATGTATAAGTTTAACACATGGTACTCGATGACATCTACATTCCAATCCCTTCATTTATAAGGCACAAGAAAAGTTAATATAGAAAAAAATAATTTTTTAGGTTGACAAAAAGATTATGAATGTATAAGTAACTAAACGAACCAAAGAACATGACTAGGAAATGCATGGTGGAGTTTACCGTCATAAAATATGGGCTAATCAAATGCACACCTCAATATTCTATATGTATCATATATGTATCCAATTGTGTTTACAATCCACATACAAAACCAATTTTATTGGCTCAAACAAATAAAGAAGAAAGCTACAATTAATTTATTGAACGTAACCGTAATAAACATGGAAAACCTTGCAGTGAGTTGAAATTACCTACTGAAGTGTGCATGAAGGGTCATCTCTCTACTTGAGGGTATTCAATATTTCTTCATGATCAACAATACTAATATTCAAAAGTTCCTTTGTCTATGGTTTTCCTTGATATTTCAATAACTTAATATTGTCTGCTATAACAAGGTGTGAATACTTGAGAATGGTTTTTTGCTTCTAGTAGTCTTCAAGCACAAGAATGACATTATTTATAATCATGTATGTGTGCAACCATTTTCCCACAAAAAAATGTGATCCTATTGGATATGTGAACATATCATCATCTGTCATCAGTGGTGCAAGTTTCTACTTTCCTTGTATACAATGTGCTAACCAGTAATCCAATCTCTCATATTTCCCTTGTGGTGCAACTGATGTAAAAACATGTCTTGGCTATAGAAGATCTGAAAGATGGTCATAGTCAAGTGAAAAATACATGTCATCATTTATTATAGAGATTTTGACAGATAAAGGATTTAGATAATAAGGAGCCCACGTATCAACCCACTCACATGATTGACACTAATCCCAATCACACTAAAGACACATCATACAATAACAAGCCAACTCTCATGTCCAAATAGTCCATGTACTAGAATTCGAGCTTCGAAATGAAAGAATTTTTTAAGAATCTTTCATGGTTTGACAATACAACCTATCTCCTATTATGTCCAACTCAACCAACAAAAAGAATTTGTGCACCATTGAATCAGGAATCCCTATTGTGAAAATGCTGAAGTACACCAATCAACAATAGAATGAGCATCAAGGATGTTGGAAAAATGGTTAGCGCTCCCCTCAAAATTTGTGACATGGATTAACCACCTCATGTGTCTTCTATAAGTCTAGTGGTTGTATCGGGCATTAACAGTTCAATCTTTTGGTGCAATGGCAACCACTACTTGTAAAAAGTGGTATCAGAGATTGGTCATAGGTTTGAATCCCCTCAAGTAATGCTGAGGGGAAGATTTTTGTAGAAATGGTTAGCTCTCCCCTCATAATTCATAACATGTCTTAACTGCCTCCTATGTCTTCTATAAGTCTAGTGGTTGTATCGGGCATTAATAGGTTGATCTTTAGGTGCAATGAAAACCACTACTTGTAACAAAGGAGTTCTGCACCTGAAATCTTGATTTGCTACTTAACTAGAGATATCTTTATACATGCACCTTCTATATCATGCTCCCCTTTTACATGACCGGCCTAAAAAAACTCCAAATATGAGGTACCCCTCTCTCTACATGAATTCTACATAGCTAATTAAACATACGAACATTTTTTAATTGACCTGTGCAATTATCTGACCAAATGAGATGTCTATCCATAGCAATATTATTTTCCTGCACCCACTCAAAATAATTCTCAAAGAAATGTTGGACATACTCGTGGGAGTGAGATCTATCATCGCTCATATAAAAATGGTACTCTCTAATTATCTTCTGGTCATTTTCTGTACTATTAAGGGAATGTCTATATGTTATGTGCACAAAAATAACAAATTGAATCGAATTGTAATATTGAGCTTGCAACTCATTTTGGGGTTGTAATGTATAGTTCTTTGTAAATTCAATGACCGATATAATATTTCCAATCGGGAAAGTGTCCTCACACATCCTGAATTTTTGATCCAACCACTAAGACCTGTGACTATTCCTTGCATACTTGTAAAAAATATTCTTCCTAAAATCTGAAATAAAATCAGCTACATTGCATTTTTTTATAACCAACTCACATCTAGAGCCTTTACCTCCACTTTTCAATGTATATTTAATGGTTTTATATACCTTTTTGTGGACGATTGTCTTTCCAAAATCGTGTTCGCATCCCTCATGAAAACATTCAACAAACTTCAGTGGCCCACCACACTCTAAGAACTTGTCATTTAAGCAATCTTTTCTATAAAAGAAACATCCATCATCTCTAAGACATAAAAAATGATCTAACATGTCTCTTGATGATTTTGGAAGAGCACTTGCACCACACTCCTCCAACATTTCACTAGTATACATAGTAGAATGAAGAGATCATAACAGTTCATGGTGAATTGAAAAATCCACATGATATTTGCAACAACAAGTATATCAAATCTAAAGAGGTACACAAAATAAAGGCTTGAGGGCTTCAAAAGCTCTTTGTAATATTTGCAATGTTGGATGTGTCTCACAAATTTTTTTCAAGAACATTGTTTGACTCACCTCCAAATAATGTTTGAGTGCAAAGAGTGGTCTCAAATGCCAATTCTCAACTTCAAGACATCCTTCACATTTGGTTACACTCTTGAATTAGATTTCCAAAATAGTTGAATTTGATCCTTGACACCATTAGAAATATTCTTATCACAACGTGAAAGTCTCCCACCATAAGCCCATGTATCATTATGAAGAGGATGATCAAGTCTTTCTCTTCTTGCAAGTGCTCTATCCAAAGTTTTATGATTTAGGCTCAAGTCAACACAATTTTGTCTCATCAAATGAGCCTTTCTCAAATTATGACTTACTAAGGAGGTTTTAATAACCCTCCTAGTAGATCCCTTATCTTTTTCCTTGGTAGTCTTCCTAATGGAATTGAGAGCACTAAAAAGAATTCTCACAATAATAGCATTTCTCTCCTTTTTCTTGTTCACACTAATCTTCAATTTGACTAGCATATGTCTCATCTAAACTGCATCTTTAACAATTACACAAACATTTGACATTTCTTGACCAATGTCTTGTGGCTAAAAATTAATCAAATTTTTTTGAAACCCACAACTGAACAGTTCTTTCTAATCTCTTGCCATCAAAATTTCTCATTATGTTCTCATAAATTTAAAGTAACCATTTTGTTATTCTTGAAGGTCTCAAATTTTAATTTTTTCTTTCTTCCTCCCAAGGGACTTCATTTCTCATATAATTTGGAGATGTGTTACATTTATTTGGTTCTTGTGCACCATTATCATTGTCAATTCCTTCATATTAAAGCAGTGGATTGTCATTGTCAATGTCCAAACTTCCATTGTCCACATCTACACGTTCATTTTCAAAACATATATTTTCATCTTCAATCCCTACATTCTCATTTTTAATATTATTGTCATAAATCATTTCAAATGCATGTTCTTCTTCAATGGAAACTAGATTTAAGGGTCAGAGTATGCCCACATATTTATTAATATTTAACATACCTTGTCTCTTGTTCTAATGGGTAACCCTATCCAATTATCTATACACTTCAATCTAGATTCATTTGTGAGTTTCCTATTCCGTTTATTCTTTTGATGAATACTACTCGCCATGGTGAGACCAAAAAGTTGATGAAAAAACCTTTCATAATAGAGAAATTCCAACAAAGAGGATGGAAAAAGTAATTTTTTGTCTTGTACAGCTACAATCCCATGATATTCTATGTAGAAAAATGTGATCCTTAGACTAAGGGACCCAAAGAATAAACTTTTTATTTTCAATGCTAGTAAACCAAATCGGATATCTAATATTATGAGATATTTGAAATCTCCCACTCACATTTTGGCTCAACTTTTTCGTTTTCATCTCTCTCTCTCTCTCTCTCTCTCTCTCTAAAATTTTAAACTTCCAATGGTGAAAAAGTTTCAAATGTGTGAATAAACTAGTTTTCATATTGTATATCTAAATCTCAAGATCCAAAAACCCATGGACAAAGGACATCTGACAATCTTGGGTGATAGTCTCATGTATAATATTGATTCATCATGATCTTTTTCATTTGGTATTTTAACCACTCTTTTCTCTACTTTATCTATCTTATGCATCTAGAGTAGAAGAGGGAAGAGTGAGAAGATAAGTTTGAGGACCACTAGGACATGTGCAAGCATAATTATGAATAGAATCAAGAATTTAGGTATTAAATTTTGGAAAGAGTCATTGAGGAGGAGACATAATTAAGGGTTTACATGGGAATGGATGGAGATGTGAAAATAGGAATATGCATCTAGTCTAAGATGGATTGGTGGCTAAGGAACAATGACACAAATGAGATAATTCATGGATGAGAGAAGAGTAGACGTGTAGAAAATTGTGGTATGTGGGTATGATGAGATGAGTACGATGAGGAAATTTTCCATAAAGAGGGGTGAAGTTATGATAATGGAATCAAGAATAATGCTATGGGTTGGAATAATATTGATCATGGACAGAGTAATACTATGTGAAGGAACAATGATGGAGGTAATTATAAATGAAGAGGGATGAGTTGATGCACCAAGAAAAGAGGTAGATGAATAAATATTAGCACCAAAAAATTATAGAGCTCTAACCCATGTGACTTGTTGATAAACATATAATAAATCATGTTTGCTAACTATGCCAGATTCTCAATATTAATAACTTTGTTCCTTAACATGAGCATCATGATCATAATTGAATCCACTTCATTATCAACATGAGAATCATAGAAAATATCAATATCATTAGAGTGGTCCAATCAATAGTGGGTTGTAGACAAGAACTCCTCAAATAAATATTAGGGTCTCAAGTAGAGCTTGTGGAATAAAGAAAGAAATGTTTCTTGTGGAATATAAATATATAAGATATTATAAATCACTTACAAAATTTAAAATATAAAATTGTAATGAGACATTCAAGGGTGGGAAAAAGGGATGTCTCACAATGTAGCCCAAAACTTCTAAAAAAAGATATATTAATGAAATTGCAATTTATACATAAACATGAATCCTAGTGAGAATGCAAATGTAAAACCCCATACATAATAAAGATATAAACTATAAAGTAAAACCCTATGATGTTGTAAGATCTGAAAAGTTTACCCAAAATGTAGAAAATTATTTGTTCTAGTTCAAACTATCTACATTAATTATATTAGTGTGCAATAAACATGTCGTTAACCTAAAAACTAAATTTGGTGAACAAATGCTATTTTAGGAAATTTCGTGTAAGGGAAAGGAATACTTATCCCTTCAATTTATGATGAAGCGTGATCTTTGATGACTCGTAATCTTGTATTTACTGTCCTTGAATTCTACACAAACCTATAAATCTTTGTGGGTCAATCTCATGGTTTTAAATAAATTTTTTTACCATATAAATTTCATCTTTAAGGTGTAATTTTTAATTGGTTCAATGTAAGTTCTTATGATGTAGTTGGCTATTATTTCTTCTCTTTACTAATATATAAGGATGCAATCTTTAAAAATATCTTGAAATATTAATATGTGTAAGGTCAAGTTCAAATTCAGAATAGACTAATATTAATGTGTAAAACAAGTTCAAAATAGACTAATATTAATCATAATAGTATTAATAATTATATTTCAAAATTATAAATTAATCATATTGTATAAAAATAAATGTTCATAAAGAAATTTAATGAACATACAACATTTTGTTTTGCAACTCCTTGCAGCATGATGTTTGTGAGCATTATAGACTAATATAATAGATAGAAATATCCAAATATTTCCTTACTGTATCTCATCTGAGGATTGTTGAATATTTTTTTTATAACAAAAAAAACAAAAACAAACAGCTATATTTGTGAGTATACATGTTTATGGATGGTGCATTGCATTAATCATGTGAAAGAGGATAGGTTGAGTTGGATTGTGCATGGGATTGGAAGGCCACAAATATGCTTTGTTAGTGTGCATGGAGCCATTATAATTGGTAGCAAGAGGTATGTTTTTAGGCTCTGTTAAAAAATATGCTATGTTCCTACAATTTATTAGCATAGCTAATCTTTCTATCTCTTCTTTGCCTTGGAACATTATCTTTGCATATTTAAAACCCTAGTTGTCATTACAGTAGTTTACCAACAACATATTTTATAATCATTATTAGTATACTATTGCCAAGAAATGTCATTCTTCCTTGTATTTGCGAAATGAGATTTGGCCTTGTTGTAATATTTTTATTCGTTTTGGATTTTTTTTAAAAATCTTGGCTCAAATTAGTGTGGTCTGTAAAGAAAGTGATGATAACTAGAAATAAATTTGTAAAATGGTTGTTAGTCTTTCTCCCTAGGATAGAATCTATGTTTCCTACAAATGATTTTCAGACAACTTCCATAATATGCTCTGTTCCTGCAAGTCATCGGCCTAGTAATCTTATGGGTCTAAAATTAATAAACATAGAATCATTCATAGAAATTGACTCTTGTCTCAATGTCTCCTTCACAACAACATCCTCTCGATGCTTTGTTCATCACATCATAAGCCATTTTTTACTTTTACATTATTCTTTTCTTTTGCATTCTTTCTGAATTTAGTTTTTTTCTTCATTTCTCTAGTAATACTGGAGGGATCTTTGTGCATTTTTGAATTTTTTCTTCTCTTTATTTCTGAAGCGGTACTCGAAGGATCTTTCCCCATTTTTAAATTATTATTTTCTTCTGGAATAGTTGTAGAAGGCTCTTTTTTCATTTTTGAATTTATCTTTGCTTATGAAATAGTTGTAGAAGGATCTTTGTCCATTTTTTAATTTCTCTTTGCTTCTGAATTCCATTGTTGAAATAGTTGTAGGATCTTTCTCCATTGTTGAAATAGTTGTAGGATCTTTCTCCATGTTTGAATTTCTTTGTATCTTGGAGAGTAGTTTTCCCATTTTTGAATTTCTCGTTGCTTCTGAGGGATATTTCTGCTTTTTTTAATTTCACTTTGTCCACGAGAATTCTTTTCCCACTTTTGAATTTCTCATTGCTTCTGAATTAGTCCTGGAGTGATCTTTCACCATTTTTTAATTTCTCTTTTCTTTGGAAGAATTTCCCACCGCTCGAAGCACTTGTGTTCTTTAATGCCATCTCTTTTCTTGCTAAAAGATACCAAAGCAACCCTTCTACATATTCTATTTAGTGCAGTTTTTTCATCTTCTCCTTTGCCAATTCAAGAAAATCAGCGCCATCATTTTGAGGGCATTGTCTAATGAGGAGATCTCTAGGCTATAATGTGGTCCATTTTTGTGGTGGTTTGTTCTTGTAGAAAAATGCAGGGGACTTGGTCAACAACATGGAGATACTTATAATTATCTGACTTCAGGCAGCTACTCTACAAGCATCCTCAAGTTAAAGGTGTGCAATCCTCTTATAGTTTTGTATCAAATTTTGTTTCTCAATTACCAAATTCTATTTAGTGCATTGTTATAATGACGTCTTTAATGAAAATTTTACAATTAGATCTACCATTCTATAGCCCGAGTGTTGGGAAACCTCTGGAATTGGTGGCTAAGAAAAAATAAAAAATGTTGTGAGATAAGTCAGAGACCATTCTATATATATTGTGAGATATTTCTACATTTCTCCTTCACCAATTTAGGAAACTTAGTGCCATCATTTAATTACTATCCATATTTTGTTTCTCAATTAATTACTATCCTCTTTGTCTTGTATCACATTTTGTTTCTCAATTCGGTACTAAATTTTATTTAGTGCATTGTAAAATGATTGGCAATTTATCAATTTGGACGGAGTGGATATTCAAAACATAAATTATACAAGTACAAAATGATCCCTATCTTAGATTATAAGATGCACTTGGGTAATGTTTAACTTTTGTTTTACCATGTAATCCCATGCTTAGATTATAGGAGGCTTCAATTCCCTAGCTTTCCTACCTTCAGAAGTTTGGAATTCCTTCAGTCTACTGTCTGTTAAATTGATATTTTTAGTGTTCCAACTTCATGATGTTCAATTTTCTAAATATGATTATCCATGAGTCTATTTGCATTAAATCTTCATTTATGTTAGTTTTCTGCATTTCAATTTTTGTTTTGTTATCTACTAAATTTGTTTGCATTTCAAATTCAACTCCAATATTTTTAATTTTTTGCATTCTAATATCTGTTAAAAAAAATTTTGAACATCATTCACTTCAATATTTTTTTGTTGTATTTATTTCCACGTTAAAAGTAGCGTAACTATTTTTGGACATCCTATTTTCTAATTTTATGCTAGAAAATGGTTTGAAAGCAATTTTGATAAAAGACATGTCTAATATTTAAAAACTTGGATTACCTTTAGTTTGGTTGAAAATTTTTATTATAGAATTTACTAATGAGAATTTAAAATCTGAAACAATGTCATTGATGTGTGGTTTCATTGTTAATGTTAGGGAGTGAATCATTTGATTATTTTGTTACATACTAATTTTCAATGCATTGAATGGTTAGGATAGATTATTAGTAGTAAAGGTAAAATGATAATTATATGCAGTGAATTCATTGAAAATATATATTTTCTATGTAATGGAAAATGTTGACATTTGAAATCATATTTTAATTAAAGATTTTTTTTGAATAGGTACAAAATATCTCATTTTGTATGGTAGTTGTAAATTAGAGGTTGTTTTATATATAATTAAAAAATTCTTATTTTTCTTAGATATATTTATTCTCTCTTAAAATTTGAAGGCTACTAAAGAATATAAATGGTAAGAGAAACAAAGTATTTTTAGATAAAAAAATGTATTCATTATATATGCATCATGATGATTTTGATGTTAAAGGTTTATTAATGTTTGGAGTGAAATGTGAAATGTGCAAGGTTCATTGGGATTAGAAGAAATGATATAAAAATAAAAAGTCAAGGAGTCCTATCATTTAAAAGATGTCCATATATTACTTCTAAATAGAGTTATCAAGTACTAATAAATACCTAAATTTATTGTAGACGTGTCACTTTACAACTATACTTAATAAAAAATATATTATTTTTTAAAGGGGTAAAAATACGTCTCCACAAACTCTTAAGGATGACCATGGGCATCCTTCAAGAGGTCTTTCTTGTTCCTTTTTATGTTATTTTTTAGTTTTTAATTTTTTAGTGGGGGCCAGGTTAGATAGATTCCTTCTTAATCTGGCATGGATCCTTTCCCATGGTGGTTGTGCCTCATCCATCCTCAACCTCTTTGGATCTGACCATTTTGAAATCTGTTTGGAGGTTAAGTTAGCCTCAAACACTTTCAAACC
Source organism: Chamaecyparis obtusa (assembly GCA_027943335.1). Classification (NCBI taxonomy): domain Eukaryota; kingdom Viridiplantae; phylum Streptophyta; class Pinopsida; order Cupressales; family Cupressaceae; genus Chamaecyparis; species Chamaecyparis obtusa. Next base: position 140,706 of record BSBK01008822.1, read on the forward strand.
CAAATCATACTTCAAGATTGAGCAAATGTGGTTTAGAGATAAGAACTTCTTGACATTGTTATCTCAATGGTGGGAAGATTGTCCCCATCATGAGGGATATAAGATGTTTCAGCTTTTCAAAAAATTAGCATTTCTAAAATTAAGGAGTGGAATTGGCATTGCTTCGGTAACATCTTTGCAGAAAAAGCATCTATTCAGCGCCAGTTAGAGGACTGGAACGATCACATTATTCATCATGGGCTTTCACAGCAGGTGTATGAGATCCAAAAAGACTTAAAAGATAGACTTGAGGAGGTGCTTCTTAGGGAGGAAACATATTGGAGACAATGTTTTAGGGATCTTTGGCTTAGAGAAGTGGACAAAAATACACATTTTTTCCATAACTCAACTAAAATTAGGAGGCAAAAAAATGTCATTTTTTAGATTAGAGATGCCAATGGAAATATGGTTAATTCTGAGATAAAAATTCAAAATGAGGATGTTCACTTTTTTCAAGACCTCCTGGCAAAGCCATCAGAGGACAAGGTTGGTATCTCTAACTTCGATACTCTACATTTCATCCCCTCTTTGGTTTCACAAGAGGATAATGCCCAGTTGCTTCAACCATTTTTCTTGGAGGAGATTAAAGTAGCAGTCTTCTCTATGGGAGCTGATAAGGCTCCAGGTCTGGATGGCCTTACACCTTTTTTCTTTCAAAAATGTTGGGACTTCATGGGTCTGGATATTCTTTAGGAAACAAAGGAATCTAGGATTCATTCATGTATGTTTAAGCCTTTCAATAACACTTTCCTCACTCTCATCCCAAAATGCTCCACCCCATCAACCTTTGCGGACTTTAGACCAATTTCGCTGTGCAACACCATTTATAAGATCATTACCAAATCTATTGCCCTTTGGCTTGGGAAGATTATCCCCAAGATTATTTCAAATCAACAAGGGGGTTTTGTCCTGGGTAAGGATATGGTTGAGGGGGCTTTAATTTCACACAAAGTTCTTCATTCAATCAGATCTCAAGGGCTTCAATCGATGGTTCTTAAGCTGGATATGATGAAGGCATATGATAGGGTTAACTGGTCTTTTCTTCAGATGATCATGTATAAGATGAGTTTCCACAAAAAATGGATTAAATGGATTCTTGCATGTGTCAAAGGGGCTAAATTTTTTGTCCTAATCAATGGGTCCCCTTGTGGTTTATTTTCGGCCACTCAAGGAGTCAGACAGGGAGACTCTCTTTCTCCATTTCTTTTCATCATTATGGCTAAAGGTCTAAGCAGATTGATTACTTTAAAAAATTCTTAGGGTTTGTGGTATGGTATTTCTCATCACCAATCTCACATTTCAATTACTTACACTTTATTTGTACATGGTTCTCTATTGTTTGGTTATAGCTCTATCTTAGAAGAAAGGGTAATTAAGTATACTTTGGAAGAATATTGTTCTCTATCAGGGTAGAAGGTTAACATCTCAAAGTCTAAAGTTTTTTTCTTCAATACCCCTCCAAGGATCTAGGGAGTAATTGGTGACCTGCTGGGGTTTGAACCACCCTAGCTCCTAGCTCATATTTGGGCATCCCTTTCTTCCAAGGGCCATGCAAAGCCTCTTTTTGGGAAAAGATTTATCAATCAATAATAGATAGGATTTCCACTTACAAGGCCAAGTGGTTATCCTTTGTAGGAAGAATTCTTCTTGTCAAATCAGTCTTGTCTTCAATTCCAAATTACATCATGTCGGTATTGTTGGCCCCAAGGTTAGTTATGGACAAAATCAAGAAACTTCTCAAGGACTTCATCTGGAGAGGTAACATGGATAACTCCTCAAAGATCCCTCTTGTTGCATGGGATAAGATGGCCTGCCCTAAAGATTGTGGAGGTCTAGGCCTACATAACTTATATGAAAGGAATATGAGCCTAGGAGCCAAGCTATCTTGGAAACTATATGAAAATACTTCTTCCCTCTGGGCCAGAATCATCAAACTCAAGTACCTAGATTCAGATGACCCTGCCTAGATCTTCACTATCAAGGATCCTCCCTCAGGCTTGGCAATGTGGAAATTTGTGATTAAATGTCGATAGCTCATTCTCCCTAAATTATCTTGGATTGTGTACTTAGGGAATTAGGAAAACTTTTGGGAGGACTCATGGAATGGTCTCCCTCCTATTTCCTCTTCTTCAGTCATTTTTATTTCTACTATCCAAGTTCTAAAATCAAGGTGGGGTTCTAAAGTAAAAGATTATATCTCCATATCCATGTACGGTGATGGTATCAAATCAGATTGGAAGGATCTATCTCATATTGGCCTTCCTAAGGATCAGGTGGAGGACCTCCAAAATATCCTTCTCCAGAGGCCTCTTCTTCTTAATCTCAATTCGGATAGGCTTATTTGGTCTCCTGCTTTGAATGGTAGATATTTTGTCAAGCTTGGATATTTTCAATTATCTAAAAAGCTCTGATCTCCCAACAAGCTCATTTATGGTTTCTACTGGCACACTATAGTTCTTCCTAAGGATGGGTCTTTCTTGTGGTTGGCAATTCTAAAGTGTATTCTCACAGGGAACCACCTTCAAAGATTGGGTATTGCAACAATTTTCAATTGTGTTTTGTGTGAATCTCAATTGGAAGACCCTAACCATCTTTTAGTGTCTTGCCCCTTTGCCCAAGAGATATGGTACTGGGTCTTGAAGAAATTGGGTTGGTTTGGTTCTTTGTCGACATGTTTGGTAGATTGTCTATATCAATGGCCCCTTCCCAAGTCAGATTCTTTCTTAGCACAGATTTGGAGGGTGACTCTAGCAGTGGTTAGCTAGTCTATTTGGTGGGAGAGGAACAAGAGAATCTTCAAAAAGGATAAAAGCACAATTGAACAAGTTTGTGGGGTGGGGGACAAATCAATCTCAAAAATGATGAATGCATACACTTTGAGATCAAATTTTGTATCCCCCCTTTTCTCCTCCCAGGACTCAAAAATTATGAACTTTTTGCCCCTCATTAATATCCCATTTAATGGGGCCCTCATAGGGAAAGTTTCAAATAAAGAGAAAAGGAAAGACGTCAAGTGTATCCCTCTGGATGAGCCCTTTATCAAGTTAAACTTTGATGGTGCATCTAGAGGAAACCTAGGTGTCTCTGGTGCGGGGTGTACTCTTTGGGATTCAAATTTGATTCTCATTGGAGTTAGAAGCATTAGAATTCCATTTGGCTCAACTAACATTACAGAAGTGAGGGCGCTACTCATGGGTACTTGTCTAGTGAAATCACTAGGGATTAAGAAAATACACATTTAGGGGGATTCCCAAATCATCATCTCATCTCTCAACCACTTTTCAATCTCTAGTTAGGAGATTCAATACATAATCAAGGAGGTCTCGGCCCTCCTCCCATCCTTTGAGGATTTCAAAGTATCACATTGCTATAGGGAAGTAAATGGCCTGGCTGATTGGCTGGCAAATAAGGGGGCTAATCTCCCCTCAGGTGATATTCATTGGTAGAAAGATTATCTTATTACTTCCCTGCTCAAATCATATGGAGATGTCTGGGTTTATAAGGAGGTACATTCATAGCAAGAGGTACATTCATGATAGGGGGAATTACCAAGTCTGAATCATTAATTAGTGTGCTTCATAATTTGTGGTTTTAGTGATGAGGATTGTAGTTTTGATAGCTAGGAAGACTTAAACTCATATCCCCTCACACGAGTGTCTTATCTTTTCAAAGAGTTCCTTGTGCATAGTTTTTGTACGTTTATCCCTCAGTTTCTATGTAAACTTAATTGGGAAATAACACTTCTTCCATCAAGTATAGATCTTGTATCCTTCGCACAAGGAAAGCTCTTGGGAGATGTCATCACCCTCTGCATCTTCAGCCTATTTCTAGGGCCTAGCCTCATTTCTTGCCCATCCACATTTCTAGTTGCTTTCCCTCTTTTGTCTTCATTACTTCCTTCAGTCATGGGCCATGTCTTCCATGGAATACAAGGCTCTAAATCTTCGTATTAAAATGTCAATCTTGCACTAGGAGTATCCTACTACTAGGGATTACCTCCAGCATCACTTCTAGGTGGTTTTCAGACCATTACCTATGGAAGTCATTTCGGCAGTCTGTTAGATCAATGGTGATTATGTGTTGGTTCCTTCTTCACCGAAGTACATTTTCCATTCGCAGGTTTTATCAGTTTTCCTTTCCAACTTTTATAATGTCTTCCAAGACTATGTTCAGTGTATGCATGTGGTTTCCAAGATGGTTAGGGAGGATTTCACATCCGCTGAGGACATCCATAATGTCATGGCTAGATATAGCCTCAAGGCGTCCCTGGCATGGGTGGGAGGTCTCTTCTCCCCTTCCTCTATAGATAATGATGTGGGTATTATAAAGATGTTCAATGCCTTCAAACTTAGGCTCTCTCATAAGGATAGGGCAGGTTTCAGTGCTATAATGGCATTGTTGGTGGACATCATCCTGGTCTCATTTCGTGCGCACACCTTCAACATCTTTCACTGTTGCCTATTACTTTTGGCCTTTGCCCATGATGACGGTTTGGTGGCCTCCTCCTCTAATGCAGGAGCATCTTGCATCACAAAATAAAAGGGGACATGATTTAAAAAAAAAGAGAGAGAAAAAATAAGAGAGGAAAAAAAAAGAAAAAGAAAAAAAAAAGTTATTTCATTTTTCAAAGTGCATAGGTGGAATAAAATAAATAAATAAATAAATAAGAAATCATTTCATTTATCAAGGTGTGTAGGTGGCATTTTAGAAATTTGTAGAAAGTTCTTGCATTTAATATTTGTAGCTTGGTAGTTACACCTTTCTATTTTATTATTGGCCCACAGAAGCAATGTAATTTTCTAAGTGGCCCATATGGTGGTGCTTAATTTTAATTAGGTGAGAATTTAATATTTGTATCAAGGTAGTTGCATCTATTTTTTATCACACATTGGTTGTGTTGTAATATCTTGGGTCAAAAATACCTATATAAAGAAGGCATAGGAGCATTCATAAGAAAGCTCAAGTTGTAGAAGCTCTTGGAGTTCAAGCTCTCTCATTGCAAGCTCTCAAGTAGAAGCTCTCAAATTGTAAGAATTTGTATTGGGGAAGAAGCTCTTAAGTTGTAAGCTTTTATATTGTAAGCTTTGAGGATGTAAGATCTCTCATGTTGTAAGTTCTCTCAAGTTGTAATGATTTTTAAGTATTAATATATGCTTTGTAAAGCATTTTGTCTTCTCTTTATTTCCATGTTGTTATATTTTTAGTTATGAGTTGGTAAGGGTAGTGTGTCCCTTCATCAGTGGTATTAGAGCAATTGTGCCCTTCATCAGTGGTATCAGAGAAGGAGTTCCTGAGTGTGTAAATAGTGATGGAATAAAGATGAAGTGACTGAGGGGGGGGGGGGGGGGGGGGGGGTGAATCAGTCAACCACAAAAACAATTACCAATTATTCCTTTATAGATCCCTTAGATGTCTGATTAAATCTTTTACTGCTGTTACTGAAAACTTTATAATTATGACTGTTCTTTAAACATTCATCAGTAATTAACATGCAATTATAAATAATGAACATATGAACACAAGAGACACCAGATTTACGGTGGAAACCCAATATGGGAGAAAACCACCAAATGTATCTAGATACTGTTTTTCACTCTTCTAAAGTGATGCCCTGTTAGGAGCCAACCTGGTAAAAGGTTATAAAACACACTGTTAGGTGTGACCCGGTTAAAGGATTTAATCACCCTGTTAGGAGTGGCCTGGTAAGAGGACTTTGAGAACAATTCAATGGAATTGTCACCTTGTTAGAGGATTTGCAAAATGGCTGTTAAACCAACTCGGTTAAGAGATTTAAGTATCACTGCTACAATAGTTAGAGAGTAACAATGAAATGACCTGTATGCTGATGCAACTGCCTTGCTGATTACAGATCTCTGTTCGGCTTCACTTGATCCTCTTTGATCACATATGTCTCTTCGGTTCCTTAATTCGCACCTCTGAATACCTTCTCTTGTATTCCACACACATTCACTTCACACATTTCTACCTTCAAAATGACTTGTATATATACCATTCTGATTGTTCAATTGATTGATCAAGTCGGCACTAATAATCATTCCAAACAATTAATTATTCTAGCAGTCGGCAGGAATAATCAATTAATCATAGGTGCTCATAAGTCGGCTTCAACAAATCTGACAAATAAATACATATGCTACAAAGTCAGCCCAAGTAATGTTACTCGGTTCCTGCTAACTTACACGGTGGCTTTCTGATACTCAACGGCCATTGCATCACTCGGCATCGTCATGCATTAGGTGGAAGTGGAGGCTCGGTCCATACTAGTCCACTCGGCAAGTATTGAACTCGGTAACTACTGGTGACTCGGTAGACATACTGTATTCGGTTCCTTCAGTTCTGCTCAGTATACATTATCTGCTCGGTATACACTGTCTGCTCGGTATACACACTATCTACTCGGTATACACTATCTGCTCGGTAAACACACTATCTACTCGGTAAACACTATCCTGCTGCTGCTGTTTGTGACATTGAGTGATTCCAACAATCTCCTTTACATTGTGTAACATCAATGACAACACATATTTCCAACAATCTCCCTCTTTGGCATTGATGGCAACACAACATGTCATAGCATAAGAAATTTCACAAAAGCATAGGGTAAGGAACATATCCTTAGCTTCATTCTGATTCTCATCCATGAGAACTCCCTCTGTCAGCAAACTCTCCCTCTTAATTTCTCAAATTCTGCTTCCTAAGGTATGACAGCAAACTATCTCCCAACTATCTCCCTCTGAACTTCACAAACTCTCTACTTCTTAGAAATTTTCTGAGATATGGATATGACAGCAAACTATCTCCCTCTTTGACAACACATGCCAAAGACATAGCAAACACTCCCTCTTGCCAAAGACAATTCATATAACACAATTTTCCCTCAACACATGCCAGGAAAAACACATACTTGGTGAATATCAGTGTACCTCAAGTACTGATTCATATGCAATGAGCCCTGATTTTGCTGCATCAACTGACTGATCTTCAACATGCTTTGGTTGATGCATCACTAAAACTGTATTTTAGTGAGCCTCGGATAGGGGAATGACCCCTAACTTACCTCTTAGATATTCAAATGCATCCTTGGGTAATGGTTTGGTGAAAATGTCTGCAATCTGCTCTTTTGTATGAATATATTCTAATATGATTTCCTTGTCCTGCACCAATTCTCTGACAAAGTGATATTTAATAGCAATGTGCTTGGTTTTGGAATGCATTACTGGATTTTTTGAAATGTTTATTGCACTAGTATTGTCACAAAACATAACAACTGGTTCTTTGATCTCCACATTCATACCTTGCAGTAACTATTTGATCCAAACAATATTTGAACAATTTACTGCAGCAGCAACATATTCTGCTTCAGCTGTGGATTGAGATGTGCAATTTTTCTTTTTACTAGTCCAGGATACCAGTCTTTTGATTCCTCTTTCAATGCAAAAGTTATTGAATTCATGCGAGATGAATTCACCACCTTTGTCTGATCTTAAGCATTTTAACCTTTTCCCTGTTTCCTTTTCCATTCTAGCCAAGTACCATTTGAATTTTTCGAATGCTTCTGATTTTTCTCTTAAATACATAACAGTCATCATTCTAGAATAGTCATCAACAAAAAGAATAAAGTACTTATCTCCAGTGTAGCTTTCTATACCAATAGGTCCACATAAGTCAGTATGCACAATTTCCAAAATCTCTGTAGATTGATAGTTCTTACTCTTAAAACTACTCTTACTCATTTTGCCAATCTGACAATTCTTACATAATCCAGTATCAGGTTTCTTCAAAGTAGGAATTCCTCTAACCTTCTTGAATTTGCTTATTTTCATCATGTTGTCAAAATTTACATGACATAATCTTTTGTGCCACAACCAACTTTCTTCAATTTGAGCAACAAAGCATGAATATTCACTGAGATCAAGATAAAATAGGTTACCTTTTGTTTGTTTGCCTGATCCAATGAGTTTTCCTTTTCCATCCAATAGTCTTGCTTGACCATCCACGAATTCAACTTTGAAGCCAATGTTGATTAGCTATGCCACACTTAAAAGATTATGTTTTAGTCCTTCAACCCAATAAGCATTGTCACATATGAGTTCCTTGGTTAATGAGATTCTTCCTTTTCCTTTTATACAACAAGGTTCATTGTTTCCAAACCTTACACTGCCATTATCACATTCTTCTAGATATTCAAACTTTGTCCTATCACCAGTCATGTGATGTGAACATCCACTATCTATTATCCATATATCATCTTTGCTTATATGAGAAATAAGTGCCAACTTATCTTCATCATCATCAGATTCATATTTTATAGCAACAAAGACAATTTCTTCTTCACTATCATCTGAATCTGTAGCCAAAAAGCATGTTTTCTTACCTTTGTCCTTGAGATTCTTTTTGCTATAGTACTTGTGATTTTTCTTCTCTTCCTTGGCCTGCTTGTTTGGACACCTAGCTGCAATATGTCCAATTTCTTCACATGAAAAATAGATTAAAGGAGTTTTACCTTTATATTTACCTTTCCCTCTAGAGTACTTCTTTGCAAGTAATGCTTCTACAATTTCAAGATCACTATCAGAACTTTCTTCTGATAATTCTTCACTTTCTGACTGAACTTCTTTAATTTTCTTGTTCTTCTTTAGTGAAACCTTGGCCTCAAATGCTGATTCAATATTTTTGGAACTAGGAACATAGTTATCATAGTTGTCTAATTCAAAAGCTGTCAATCTTCCAACTAAAGCATCCAAAGTTATATTGTGGTTTGTTTCACATCTTCTTTCTTGAATAGCTAATACTCTTATTGCATAGATAGGGAGTAGTGTTCTGAGTACCTTACTTATAACAGTCTCATCTGAGATTGTTCCTCCAGAAGCTCTAATTGCACTTACACTTGCTTTGATTCTTTCAACATATTTTGCAATGTTTTCATCTTCCTTCATATTCATCTTGTCAAACTGTCCTCTTAGGCTTTCTGCTTTGGCTCTTTTCACATTTGCATCACCACCATATATTTTCTTCAGTGCCACCCACATTTCATATGCAGTGGTGTAGTCTTTAATATCATCAAATTCTTCATAGCTGAGAGCAAATGCAATGTCTATCATCATGGTGTTGTGAGTCTTTTTATCTACAATGTCTTCAACAGTTAATGCGCCATTAGGGATTGTGTACTCTTCATCAATGTATTTGCATCCTGAATCACCAATGGAAGCCAGATGAAGTCGCATGAGACCTTGCCATGCTGAAAAGTTATCTCTGTTGAGCTTTGGAATTTCCCTCTTATAAGACATCCTGATCTTTAGCTTAGGTCCTTGAAACCCTTCCTGCAAGCACCAAATGCTCTGATACCAATTGATGGAATAAAGATGAAGTGACTGAGGGGGGGGGGGGGGGGTGAATCAGTCAACCACAAAAATAATTACCAATTATTCCTTTATAGATCCCTTAGATGTCTGATTAAATCTTTTACTGCTGTTACTGAAAACTTTATAATTATGACTGTTCTTTAAACATTCATCAGTAATTAACATGCAATTATAAATAATGAACATATGAACACAAGAGACACCAGATTTACGGTGGAAACCCAATATGGGAGAAAACCACCAAATGTATCTAGATACTGTTTTTCACTCTTCTGAAGTGATGCCCTGTTAGGAGCCAACCCGGTAAAAGGTTATAAAACACACTGTTAGGTGTGACCCGGTTAAAGGATTTAATCACCCTGTTAGGAGTGGCCTGGTAAGAGGACTTTGAGAACAATTCAATGGAATTGTCACCTTGTTAGAGGATTTGCAAAATGGCTGTTAAACCAACTCGGTTAAGAGATTTAAGTATCACTGCTACAATAGTTAGAGAGTAACAATGAAATGACCTGTATGCTGATGCAACTGCCTTGCTGATTACAAATCTCTGTTCAGCTTCACTTGATCCTCTTTGATCACATATGTCTCTTCGGTTCCTTAATTCACACCTCTGAATACCTTCTCTTGTATTCCACACACATTCACTTCACACATTTCTGCCTTCAAAATGACTTGTATATATACCATTTTGATTGTTCAATTGATTGATCAAGTCGGCACTAATAATCATTCCAAACAATTAATTATTCTAGCAGTCGGCAGGAATAATCAATTAATCATAGGTGCTCATAAGTCGGCTTCAACAAATCTGACAAATAAATACATATGCTACAAAGTCAGCCCAAGTAATGTTACTCGGTTCCTGCTAACTTACACGATGGCTTTCTGATACTCGGCGGCCATTGCATCACTCGGCATCGTCATGCATTAGGTGGAAGTGGAGGCTCGGTCCATACTAGTCTAGTCCACTCGGCAAGTATTGAACTCGGTAACTACTGGTGACTCGGTAGACATACTGTATTCGATTCCTTCAGTTCTGCTCGGTATACATTATCTGCTCGGGATACACTGTCTGCTCGGTATACACACTATCTGCTCGGTAAACACTATCTGCTCAGTAAACACACTATCTGCTCGGTAAACACTATCCTGCTGCTGCTGTTTGTGACATTGAGTGATTCCAACAATCTCCTTTACATTGTGTAACATCAATGACAACACATATTTCCAACAGTGTGTCCCTTCATCAGTGGTATTAGAGCAATTGTGCCCTTCATCAGTGGTATCAGAGAAGGAGTTCCTGAGTGTGTAAATAGATCGCTGACTGTGAGGCAGTTTGCACCAAGACCGTGGGTTAAGATTTCTATGTAAATAGATCACCGATTGTGAGGCAGTTTGCATCAGAATCATGAGTTAGGGTTTTGTGTAGACAAATCGCCGCATGTAAGGTAGTTTGCACTAGGACCTTGTGTTAGGTGATTTTTTTCTTAAGAAGACACGAGTATGGAGAAGAGAAAGAAGAAGATGACTTTTGTGATTGGATGGATTCTTAGAATTCTTAGACTTGAGAAAATTAGAGAGAGATATCAAGAAGAGACAAGAGTTGCAATACTAGATTTGAAGAAGTAAGTGGCTGAATTAGAAGTGGAGCTGAAAAAGAGAAGAGTGATTTAAAGAGATAATGACAATTCTTTAGATGAAGGAAAGAAGGAAGTTACAGTAGAGTATCATGCATGTGATACAAAAGAGGAAGTAGAGTATGAAGATATAAAGATTCATGAACCTGCAATTGAAGATGATTTATTAATGAAGATTGTAGTAGTTGAGGAAGAGTGGAATACTTTGGTCGAAGGTCAAAGTAGAGAAGTTGTTACATTCCTTGTTGAAGACACGAAAGAAGAAAATAAAGATGAAGATGTGAAAGAGGTAAATTTCTATAAATTATGGAATGCTTACTTTGAGATGGATTTGAAAGATAATGATGATAGTTTATATGAGGACTTTGCAAGTGATGTTTGGTATGCAAAAGAAAATTTATATGGCATTACAGAGTTTATTACAGATGCATTAGATTCTAGAAGTTTGGAGAGAATAAGAGTTACAGATGGATGAAGTTGATTACAGCAGAGTATTGTTGGCAACATATACTTGTTCCAACTAGGTGTTGGAAAAGAAAGAAAAAGAAAATATATCGGCAGTGGATACTTGTTCCAGCAAGGTGTTGGAAAAGGGAAAAAAAAATTAGTAGCGACTACTTCATTTTTTGAATCCATATCCAAAAAAGTTTTCCTACCTTAAGTGTCTGATGCAGGAGCATCTTGCATCACAAAATAAAAGGGGACATAATTTTTTTTTTAAAAAAAATAGAGGAAAAAAAAAGAAAAAAAAAAAAGAAAAAGGAAAAAAAAAAAATTATTTCATTTTTCAAGGTGCATAGGTGGAATAAAATAAATAAATAAGAAATCATTTCCTTTATCGAGGTATGTAGGTGGCATTTTAAAACTTTGTAGAAAGTTCTTGCATTTAATATTTGTAGCTTAGTAGTTACACCTTTCTATTTTATTATTGGCCCACAAAAATAATGTAATTTTCTAAGTGGTCCATCTGGTGGTGCTTAATTTTAATTGGGTGGGAATTTAATATTTGTATCAAGGTAGTTGCATCTATCTTTTATCCCACATTGGTTGTGTTGTAATATCTTGGGTGGGAAATACCTATATAAAGAAGGCATAGGAGCATTCATAAGCAAGCTCAAGTTGTAGAAGCTCTTGGAGTTCAAGCTCTCTCATTGCAAGCTCTCAAGTAGAAGCTCTCAAATTGTAGGATTTTGTATTGGGGAAGAAGCTCTTAAGTTGTAAGCTTTTGGATTATAAGCTTTGAGGATGTAAGATCTCTCATGTTGTAAGTTCTCTCAAGTTGTAATAATTTTTAAGTATTAATGTATGCTTTGTAACATATTTTGTCTTCTCTTTGTCTCCATGTTGTTATGTTTTTGGTTATGAGTTGGTAAGGGTGGTGTGTCCCTTCATCATCCTCTGCCCCAGGCATTCCCTTGGTTTCTTCCAAGGACATGGTGTCGGCCTCCCTGTCTTCCAATTGCAGGTGCCCTTGCCACAATCAGGGCTTACTTTGAAGCCTCTAGGGCATCTTAGGGTTTTTTTTTGGGTTATATATGGTGGCCTGGGTATTTGTATTGGCCTGTATAGTTATTAGGTTTGTAAACCAAGGCCTAGGTTTTTAGTATAGGCATGTATTGTTGCCAAGGTCGGCTGGGTTTTGTTATTAGCCCTTTGTATGTATGCCTATGGTCTTGGGGTGTGGGATATTTGTTTTTACTTGTTATTGTTGTGTAAGCCTTTTGGCAACCTTGGTGGTGATGGCAAGATCCCAATTTTGTAATTTTGTCAATCTGTACATATTGGCAATGAAGGGAGGTTTTCTTCCTACTTTTCTCCTCGAGCCCCATTGAAGTACTTATTTATTAATAAAAAATTATGATGGCCTTGTCCATTTTTATCAAAAAATAAATAAAAAATTTAATTTAATTAAATAATTACAAATTAAATATGAAAATTAATTAAAGTAGTTTAATTATTGCTAATTAAATAATTGTAAATATATCTTTTATATGATTGTATATAAATGTTGTAATTTAATTTTGTGGATTTGTATGAATATTGTAATGCAATATATGTTATTGAGATGGATGGACTTTGTTTGAAGGTTGCACCAAACTCATGCATCATGGTGAAGGGGGAGTGAGTGAGGGTGGAGGTGGAGGTAGAGGAGGAGGAGGGGGAGGTGGAAGGCGAGGGTGAGATAGGGGTGAAGGAAGGAGTGAGTAAGAGGGAGAGAGTGTGGAGGGGAGATGAGGAGGAGGGGGTTAGAGTGTGAGAGAGAGTAAGTGAGAGGGAGATAGTGTGGAGGGGAGAGGAGGAGGGGATAGAGTGTGAGAGGGAGTGAGTGAGGGAGGGGATATAGTATTAGCAAGGGAAGGAGAGGAAGAGAGAATAGGGGAGGGGGGAGAGAATGAGAGCAGGAGAAGAGGGAGAGGGGAGAGAGAGTGAGGGAGAGGGGAAGAGAAAGAGGGAGAGAGGGGAGAGGGAAAAGGGAGAGAGGGAGAGAGAGGGGAAGGGGGATGGGGTAGAGTGAGAGGGATTGAGAGAGGGAGAGGGTGAGAGTGTGGAGGGTAGAGGGGGATGGGGGAGTGTCTGGACTACAAGAGGGAGTGAGTGAGGGAGGGGGGCGGAGAGAGGGAGAGCATGTGAAAGAGAGTTGTGAAGGAGGGAGGGGAAGAGGGTGAGGGAGTGAGGGAGGGGGAGTGAGATGGGGAGGGGGAGGGGAGAGGGAGAGGGAGAGGGGGAGAGCATGGGAGAGAGAGGGGTGAAGGAGGGAGGTAAAGAGGGTGAGTTAGTGAGGGAGAAGGGAGGGGGGAGAGGGGGAGAGATTGAGAGGGAGTGAGGGATGAAGAGATGTGGAGGGGGACTGGAGAGGTGGGGAGGGAGAGAATGAGAGTGAGTGAGGTAAGAATAGATGTGGAGGGGGAAGATGGGGAGAGGGAGGCAAGGGGGTGAGAGGTATGAGAGGGAGGGATGGAGGGAGGAAGAGGATGAGATATTACAAGAGGAAGGGGAGGAGAGATGGAAAGAGAGAGGGAGAGAGGGGAGGGAGATGAGAGAGAGGGGGTGAGCAAGGGAGGGATAAGGGGAGAGAAAAAAGGTGGGCTAAGGGAGTGGTAGAGTGTGATAGGGAGGGAGGGGGCATGAGATAGAGAGAGAGGGGTGGCAGAAGGGAAAGAGGGTGAGGAAGTGAGAAAGGGAGAGGGAAGGGAGAGGCGGAGAGAATGAGAGGAAGGAAGGAAGGAAGATATGTGGAGGGGGAGATATAGGATGAGGGTGAGGGAGATGGGGAGAGAGGGAGGAGGAGGCAATAGTGAGGAGGTAGAGTGTGAGAGGGGGTCAGGGAGAGGAGGGAAATGGAGGGAATGAGAGAGAGAGTGCAAGAGGTGGTGAGTGAGGGAGAGTAACAATGTGGGGTAGGGAAGGGGGAGAGTGTGAGAGGGATTAAGGGAGGGGGGAGGGAGAGGATGAAAGGTGAAGGAGGCAGGGAGAGGACAAGTGAGAGGGAGTGAAAGGGGAGAAAGAGTATGGGAGAGGGAGAGTGAAGGAATACTAGAGAGAAGTCCATAGTGCTAAAGTAACACTAGATTTCTATCCAAAATGATCTTGTGAAGCATCCCATGAAATCAAACTCCTCCATTAACACATGCACTACCAAAGTAACAACATAAGAAGCTCTCATAGAATAAATTTAAGTTTCCTTAGATAAATTGTCCACAGTAACCATAATAGTGTCATGATGATGTAATGACATATGAAGCTCCATTAATAAAATCAATATTTATAATGTCCCACTTCCACTCTAGAGTGGAATGTGTCTATAAAAGGCTTTCCAGATGTTGATGTTCCACCTTCACTCTCTAACACTCAATGCATCTAGCTATGAAATTGACCATTGGCCAATAGATCCTCCAACAAAAAATGAAGCTCACTTAACTCTTGAGTGGTCATAAGATACAATGCTTGAGAAATAGGCTCTTCTTTGAGAATGAGATAAAAAAAGAAAGTGTTATAAGTATTACAAGAATGAAAATAAGTTTATAAAAATAATCCAAGAAAGTGAAGTGCAAGAAGGATTTTACCATAAGCCAAAATAGAGATAAAGTTGCAAGATCAATCACCAAAACAAGAGGATACTCCAAGAATCCCAACAAGAGCCAAGAGATTTTTTTAAGTGGAAAATAAAACAAAATCCCCTTTGTGTGTTATGAATGAGGCATGAAAATCCTAAAGAGAGAGAGAGATAGATTATGAGAAAAAAGCTCAGTACAATAATGATAGAACTAATATGTGAAGAAGAGAGAAAATTGTGTGAATGAATGTGAGAAAAATTGTATCAAGTGTGTGGAAAAACAACTCTTAATTAGAGATGAGTGAAGGAGTTTTCATGTAACTCCCATGTGAGTGAATTTCACATTCATACTAAGTGTGTTCCAAGTGTGAGCATCCTCATAAGGAGGAATAAACTAATTTCCTTAATAAAGGAATTACAAAATATGAATTGTCCTCCCAGGACTAGAGGATAAAATTACATGTAGAGATTGCTTTAGGAATATCCAAAAATAAATAAAAGGAGGATACCTTGGTTTATCCTCAAATTAAATAAAACAACCAAGGAAATATTACTAAATTCTAACATAAATCTATGTCATGATTAGGCAACATGCTTGGAATCTCACTTGAGAACAAATTTGAAGACAAATGAACTGGGTGATCATCAAGAGACACCTATCAACTCTCAATCCCATCAAGGTCACTAATAATACTACAAATAGCTGGAATCTGTGAGGCCCACCTTCGGCCCACATAGTGATCCCGATTTTGAGACTTAGCATTTCATTTTGATTATGTTTTTTGGAGATACTTGGACTCTTTCGATCTACTGTTATGTTCTGATGGACTCGTTAGACTTCACATTTTGTTGACTCTGTATGTGGATCCATGATGAGTGGATTTGGATTTGATCATGTTAGACTATATACTTTCGTTGATCCTGTGCAAGGATCCATGCTTAGTAGTTTCAGATGTGACTATGTTAGATGCTATTATTATCTTTTTATTATGAGAACCTGATGACGATCTGATGATGATAATAGACTATAGATAATCTTGATTTCATTTGAATTATGCTATTGAATTACAAATTGAATTATGCAAATTAAATTATGAATTATACATGCAATTGAAGTATGAGTTGAATTATGCAATTTAATGATTAAATTTTGTTATATCATATATGATTGTTGTATTGTTTTTCTTCCTTGAATTACTGATGTTGCATTGAGGTATTGCAGGTGGAAGGACCATGGAAACACATTCAAGGAAATCCAATTGAATGTAGGGCAACCAGTTAAACCAAGGCCCCGTCTAAAAAGAGACCCGAGGCCTCGTTGTTAAGTATTTTTATTCGTAATAGTAATCTGAATGTATGTGTGTTTAATGTTATGTGTTGTGACTTTGGACGTACCTTGCGTGAAATGTTATTTCATGGAGTGTTGCTTGACACTAATGTTAAGCGTTATCAAGGTATGTCGAGTGGTTGAGTGAGAACACGTTCTTAGAGTTCTAGGGAATCCTAAGCATGCCTTTTTGCCATAGGAACTATAATGCAGTTCCCATTCCCCATTCTCAATCTTATTCCTAGACATGAGTTTAGAGGGTTAATAGTGGCCTTAGGAAGTGGTTTTATGCTTTAATAGTTAACCCATTCCATGTACCCATGGGTTAGGGGTATTTTCACCTTATGAGTAGCCTAAAATTGACTTTTTGACCTTTTTAAAATTGCATGTGCAATCTTGAACGAAATTGCAACTTGCTTGGTAGGACCTTATTTATGAGGTTTGTGGGGGTAGGTTGAGAGACCCTTTTTAGAGGAATTTTGGCAAAGGATAGATTGTTCACCCATTCTCTATCTTTAGAGAGTTCCAGAAAGTTAGAGGAGAAAGCTTGGAGTTTGGATTAGGGCTCAACAATCCTTCCATAGCATTGGACTTGAGGTAGGAAATCTTGCTCTCTCATTGTTTTATAAGTTGTATGTAAATTGTGTATATGTTCTTGGCTTCCCATGGTTGGTCATGATGGAAGCTTGCATTGTTTCATGTTGTGTTTTAGCTCCCCATGGTTGGTCATGGTGAGAGCAAGCATGCAATGTAATTTTCATGTAATTGGATTTTGGGTTGTATACTCTCAGATTCACTCACCCTTGGGAGGGAAGAGAAATCTAGAGGGGGTGTGGAAATGGAGGCAACTCCATGTGTAGAGTCTCCTCCATGTGTGAGGAAAGATGAACTTGGGTGAGTGATTTTCCCCAAGAAACCTTGCATTTAGCCCATGTGGCAATGGGGGTATAAGGAGGGAAGATTGGCCATGAGAGCCTTGTATGAAATTCAGTTATATGGGTCCATGTGTGGCCTTGTTCTTGTATTGCAATGGTTGTCTCCATGGGTTGTCCACCCACACCCCATAAAGGATATTCATGGAATTCCTTAGTTTTCACCTTGAGGGATTTGGGATTTTCTTATGTTTATGTTCTTGTTGTGTTTGTGTGTGAGTGTTTATTTCCCGTTCAATGTGGTTTCCCCAAGCTCGGGGGTGGCCTCTTGAGAGGCCTAGGATGGGAGGAGAGCTTCCCATGGTCTTTCCCCTTGTCTTGTTTTTATTTGCAGATTTTAAAGTAATGATGCATGAAGAGGAAGTTGATAGAGATCTATTCCTTGTTTTGGAGCATTATTGTAAATTTTGGATGGTCCATTCATTCTCTATTGGAGCACTTGTAAAATGTATATTGAGAAGAAAAGTGGAAGTAATCTTGTTAATTGAAAGTTATATTTCATTGTAAGTTTGAGAGTGCATTGTATTTGATGATGATAAACATGTAAAGCTAATCTAGTTTCATTTTGAATGATTACAATGCTATGGTGAAGACTAAAATGTTGTAGCCTTTATCAATGTATATGTATATAAGTTGAGATCGTATTCTTATTGTATAAGATGAAATTCTTGCAAACATGTGAAAGAAAAATCTCTCTCTCTCTCTCTCACGCTAATTTAACAATATTCTCTCTTTTTGCAATGAGCTCTCAAAGTTGATGAATTAGATATTGTTTCAATTTCAATAAGATTTCAAAGATTGGTTGATGCATGAAATTGATAGACTCTTACAAGTTAATTTAATGTTCATATTCATTGAAATTAGTCTTTGGTTGAATCATATCATACTTCTAGATTGTATGAATTTGTAACGAAGTGATTATAAATCAAATGAGCATGTTAGTTTCAAAGTTGAATCCAAATTAGTTGATCAATTAAACTATAATAATCCATGTAGTTAACAATCCTATTATTATGACCTTTGGTATCTTAATGTTTAAAGGAAACAAATGAACTATGTTGATATCTTTATTCATCAAACTAGGAAGGAATGCATTAGAAAATCAAATAGTAGTGCAAATGAAAATAGCACTCTCCAGAATTTTAAGAGAGCAAAAATGCTCTCTGGATTTTGTATGGGATAGAAATCCCATACAAAATCCTTACACAGTCAATAAAAAAATATTAAAATTGCCACCTTGTCTCATAAAGTAATTCAAATAACAATTAAAAATATCATCCCTTACCTATTTAAAGCCTTCCCCCTTTGCTAGGCGCATGTGATGGGATGCAAAGTCTTTGCTTTTAATTCCAACGTTCTTATTGGATGGGATGGTGTCCTTAGGTGACACATCAACAAGACTTTCTTTGTTAGGTTATGAAAAAAAATCCATACCTTGTATTAATTTCAAAGCTTGTAGAGGGTACCTTATCTTGACTTGGAAGGAAGTGGGACCCACCTTCCACTTCCCTTCCATGCTTTCCCACTTTCCCATGCATGAGCTTGGACGTAGGTCTAGGAATGCCATTAAAAACTTGCTTTAAAGTTTGTTTGAAAACTTTTCTTATCCTCCTTGGAACGCACCCCCATGTACTTGCTTGATGGGAGAGGTGAATAGGGGGTAGGCTAGGAGTTAGTAATGTTGTAGGGTGTTTAGGATTGTGCTTTAGGCTAGAAGTTAATTAAGTTAGATTAGGAAGTTATTTAAATAAGATAATAGATATTATGTCTTGTCATTTATTCCTTTTTATTGAATGTTTTAATAAAGGAAGGTTATTAAGTATAGATGGTTATTTTTTTTTTTTGTTATTTTTTTTTGATGTCATGCTCTATTCATAGCATGCACATAATATTAATTAATAAATTATAGTATATAAATTAATTAATAATTATATTAATTAATTAATATATTATAATTATTAATTAATAATATTGATTTTCTTAAACTTTGAGTATATTTATAAGAAACCAATGTTACCTTTAAATATATTATTTGGTTATAAAGTACATTGATTTAATAGAATGTTGTAATTACAAATTGAATTAGTATTTATATATTTGAAAACGGATATTGATGAAAATGTCAATTTAAATTTATATTTAATATAATCATAAGTTGGTAATTTTACCATCACAAACAAATTGGCCTCGATATGAGCATAATTGGGAATTGGTTAACCTCATTATAGAATAACATTAACATTAAACATTCTATCCCTCTTAGATCACCTATAAGCTTTTTAGAACGATGAACGATGATATTGATCAAGAAGATGAGTAACGATCTTCTTTGATTATATTATTTTCCTTCTAGCATTCTATGCAAACTTAAGCAACCTTGTTGAGATTGATCACCTATCTCTTTATAAGACATAGACATTATCACTTTTATCCTTTAAAAAAAAAATTTTGTTGGTTGTGTTTTGTCCCGAAATTTTGGGCATCACAGAATCCCTTTCACATACTCTACTTTAGTTGGGTGGCCGAGATCATGTGAAGAGAAATAGGTCTCTAGACCCCTACAAGATCAACATGTCTACCTATGTCATCCAAATACTAAACTAACTTTCATCGATGATATGTATATTCTCGGTAGGAAGATAAACAATCCTTATACAAAATAATGCAATAAGAACCCAAGGTTTTACCTGAGTACCCTATGCACCTGATCTATAAGGTCATGCACTACTAACCTATACTCCTATCCTATCTTCAAGACCCATATCTATGTTCTCCTCAACCAATGTCCCATTCTCTACAATGACTACTAGATTCCTAGGCTGAAAATACAAATATCACCACTCATACAAGCATTAAGGCCCTAAATAAAGTGTTGTAGTATCATAGGGTCGTCATGTGTAATACTATTATACTACCTCAGTTCAAAGAACATATGGTCATACTAGTCCACTATTGTGGACGTCTAAAGAAGATGGTTAAACTTGTCTACACACATCAAGTGATGATGGTTATAAAGAAAATGTGCACAAAACCACTCCTCAAATATCTTTCATAAAATAATAGTGATATCTAGTTGGACCTTCTGCTCCTCTATATGTCACCAAGTAGACACAAAATTCCAAATGTTTGTGATGGTACATCAATCTCTAGTGTTTCTCACATATGAATGCATATAAAAAAACCTAAAGATCTATAAGCTAAGTATCATCCTTTATACCACCATGTGACCTATTAAAAGTGGGTGGATTTGATCTCAGAAGGTCTCTCATGTGTCTTGTAATTATATCATTCCTATCCACCACTACTCTCTCTCCTATGATCTACTCTAGATCTAGTCAGGGTATGAGAATGCACATGATATCTCCTCACAGTTGATCATGATGGTAAGATAACTAAGAGATTCCTCACAGTGAGGTTCTAACCAAGAAATGAGATCTTGAAGTAACTACACTATCTAAGTATCCCTATTGTCACCACCATGACCAGCTCTTTAGTCACCATCCAGATCACATCAATGATCATATTTCTAATTATCCTAATGATCTTCTATCCTTTCCTCTTATTAATGCTCTTCCTGATCATGATGCTCCTAATGGCCTTCCCCATTAGGATTATGATAAATACCTTTGTTCCTAGGAGGCATCCTTTAGAGATAGATAAAATAAATATTAGAACCAACATAAAACATGACTAAAAATCTAGACTAAGGCAATAGGGGAAGCATATTAAGCTTCAAATAAATCATAACAACCACACACACTTACACCAATCAAAATGGGTACATATACACCAGAGCTTGTAGTGTACATGGGATCTAATACCAAATTTAATTCCCCACAAAGGAAACCTCATAACATGACATAAAATTACTAGTTTTTTTTACAATAATTACATGTAAAAGTGTATAAAATAGATAAAAATATATAAGAAATAATGCAATGATATTAATGATTATTTCACAATTGTACACAAGTGGAAGTCTTCACACACATTTTTTCTAATAAAACCCAAAAACACACTTAGAATATAATACACACATTCCTAAGATTGCCTAACAGGAGCTCAGACAATGTCCAATAAGCTACAAGAGTAAAATCTAGACAATAACTCACAACTTCCAATAGAGGAGACTAGATCAATCCTCTGAATCTATCTAAGTACAGATTGATTTTAAGAACCAATAGGATTGTGTTCCTATGATGATTAAAAATCAAATGTTTATTTACCAAGCTATAAAACCATCTAACACTCATTGAAGAATCAAGAAAAGGATAACTAATAATCAAAGTAAGCTAGAATCTTAAACAAAGTATAGACGTTAGGGTAGGAAAAGATGCCAAACCACACATATATTGATCCAAAATGTGTGGACATAAATTAATAGAAATTACCTTCCAATTATAGTGTCTGAATCTAGTGGTAAGGAGATACAAACTTCATATTGGAGATGCTAAATATTGTAGGCACTAGTTCAATACATGTAAAATTTTATTGAAAGTTTACTATATTTTTGAGACATAAAAGTCTCAGACTCATGACAAAGAGATAAAAATCTACTAGTGGTACATAGATGACAATATACTGGAAAAGAAGTCTATTATTGTAGATGTAAAAGTGTAGGTGCAAGTGCCAATCTAAAAACTACTCCTAGAAACTTAGAAAATTAAGTTTTAAATATAGTAATTCCTATTCTAACTCCAAAATATGGCTAAAATACAACTAGCTCCACATTCAGAAGTACCTAATCCACATAATTGATGCCATAAATACTTTATAATATAGATCTAAGTAAGAAAGAATAATCAACAAGAACAAGTATCTACAATAGTATAAGTACTAAAAGAAAGAGAAAAAGGGTAAAAATGAGCACAACATGCTCGATACCATAGCCACTAGATCTAGTTCATCACTTGTACACTATTCCCCAACAGTGACGTATCACATGACCTGACCATGTGGACCCTTAGGCCCACTCCATCATACTTTTGAAGATAGTCATAAGTATAATGCACTCAAGGAAATAATGCCAACACTCATGTCTTGTGGTTCAACATCTAGGGGATGACATAGTGTAACCCAATGTAATCTCTTAGGTAGAAGATACCAAGTCATATAAACAAAAGGTCACTACTAAGATCTAATAGTGGATGATGCATAGACTCAAGAGTGAGAGTGTCATCACATGGCACACAATGGCCCATGAAACTTTAGGTGACCTTTCTCTCATCATAGATGCCCTACCAAGCCATCGATCACATTTATAGATGGCTAGGCTAAAGTGTATCATTGATCATCATCCTTGATGTAGAAGTATGTAGGGTGTAAGAGAAATTTTGCATCAACTAAAATAATAATAATAATAATAATAATAATAATAATAATAATAATAATAATAATAATAATAATAAAATAATAATAGTAATAATAATAATAATAATAATAATAATAATAATAATAATAATAATGGAGAAAGAAAAGAAAATTCCCCCAAAAAATAGGGAACCCTGCAAATAAGAAATTCAAAAAATGTAGAGAATCCCAAAAAAAAAGGAAAGGGAAAAAATTGTGATTTTTAAATTTAAAAAATAAAAAACATAAAGTTACTTTTTTTAACATATGATTGAATAAAATTTCATGAGACCATATTAGGTGTCATTTAATATTTTCCATCTTGCATTTAATATTTATAGCATGGTAGTTATATCTACTCTCTCCAAACTTTATCCTACATTGGTTGTTATTGTAATCTCTTGGGTAGTAAGTGCCTATATAAGTAAGGTTTATGAGAATTTGTGACAAGCTCTCTCTTCTTCAATAATTTGTAATGATCTCATATTGTAATAAGTTTGAATGATCTCTTTCTCAAGAAGTTGTAAGGATCTCATCTTCAACCATTTGGAAGAATTGTAATTATCTTTAAGTATTATCAATCCATGCTTTGTGAAGAATTTTTATTCTCTCTTCATATCTATGTTGTTTTTTATTTGGTCATGAGTTTGTAAGGGTGGTGTGGGCCTTCAAAGTGGTATTAGAGAAGATGTTCCTAAGTGTAGAATAGATCACCAAACTTGAGGTAGTTTGCACTAGGACTATGGTTATGGGTCTAAAAGATAAGTGAGAAAATGGCCTACACGAAGGGACCATGGTGGAAGAATTGATGGTGTGAGAGAAGAGGGTTTTAGATCCCTTTAGAGACCAGTACAAGAAATACAAGAGGATTTTCATAGAGAAGCCAACATTAGGGAAAGAGATGAAAGTGCGATGAATTTGAAGAAGGACATTTTGAAGAAGAGAAAGAAGTGGCCATAAATCTTGATGAGACTAGGTTTTTGAGGGTCGTTTACAATATCAAAAGAGCCCAAAAATTAAAGTTTCCACCTTTTCTGAAAAATGTAATCTAGAAGATTTGATTGATTGGATCAATGATATGGAAGATTATTTTGAGCATGAATAATTAGAAGATCCTAAGAGGGTTAGGTTTGCAAAGGCCAAGCTGAAAGGCCATGCTAAAATTTGGTGGAATGAAGTTCAATTGGAGAGAAATAAAAGAGAAAAGGAGAAGGTAACAAGATGGGATCATATGGTGGATAAACTGAAGAGATAATTTAATCCTCTTGACTATGAGGTTTATTTTTTGAAGAAAATGAAATGTTTGAAGCAATTGGGAAAATATATCCAATAATATATAGAAGAATTCTATCGATTCCTTATCAAAATAGGTCATTTTGAAGCCAACAAGGAGAGGGTTACTTATTACATACATGGGTTGAAGCCTAGTATTCAAGAAGATTTTATAATAGTAATAATGTCTACCATTGAATATGCATATCAATTTTCTTTGAAGGTAGAAGAGAAATGGAACAAGAAGTTTGACAACAAGGAAAATGTAAGAGGTGATTGTGGACAGACTAGTGAACAATCTTATGAGGGCCGAAATAAAGACCAAAAGTGGAATGATGACTCTAGTTTCAATATGAATTAGAGGGGGAATAAATATTATCATCCTTATGATAAGAAATAATGGTGATCAAAGATGAAGAGGAGGTTTTTGTGGAACATGTTTCCATTGCAGAGAAGTAAAAAGAGCCTATGAGTGTCCCAACATGAAGGAAGAACAAATAGGAGACCAGACGGAAATGAAACAAGTTTCACATGTAATGATGTTGAGTCTTCAAATTCTGAAGATAATGAAAGAGAATAGGTTCTTGTCACTAGATTAGCCTTTCTAAATGATAAGGAAATTACAAAAGGAAGAATTCATTTCACACAAGATGTTAGTTAATTTTGTAATATCATTATAGATGGTGGTAGTACTAATAACCTTACTTCAAAGGAAATAGTTAACAAGTTGAAGTTAGAGAGGAGGCATCCAAATCCCTATTAGATTTCTTGGTTATTGAAGTGCCAGATGGATTTGGTCAATGACCAATGTCTAGTAAAGTTCAAAATTGGAAAATATCATGATGAGGTACTATGTGATATTATGCCTATGGATATTTTTCATATACTTTTAGGGAGACCATGACAATTTGATCATCATGAAATACATGATTGGTATGCAAATACCTATTCTTTAACAAAGGATAGAGTCTGACACAAGATGAAGTCATTGAAGGAAACACTAAAAAATTATCTAGTAATGCAAGAATGTGTTTAATTGATGAAAGAAAGTTTCTAGAAGGCATGAAGCATGAGCACACACTAGTACATTTGAGGCATATTTCTAATGACCTTTCATTGGAATTTTGATAGGACATCATTGAACTACCAACAAACACCACCATCAAAAACTTATCATTGGTACATCTGACGATGCTTCATAACATCAAATTTTTGACACCATTATGCATTAGATTTATAACAAGAGGTTTTATATGAAGATAATGTATGTCTGACAAAATCCTCATTGGTAAAATTTGACAGGTCGTCAAGATTTTGATGACCATTAGGGGCTGCACATCTAACGAGGATGTTGTCAGACATACAACATCCTTGTCGGTGGAATTTGGCAGGTTGTCAAACTTTTGACGACTGTCAGGGATGCAAATCTGACGAGGATGCTATTGGACATACAACATCTCTATCAGAATAATTTGACAGGTCATCAGTGTTCAGACGAATTTTTTTTTTTTTAAATAATAAAAAAATAAAAGGGTTGTGAATCTAACTTGTGAGATTGACTAGGAAGCATGTTGAAGTGAATTCCTATGATTGTCTATCACTCAATACAAATAAAATTCTAGTTAAAAAGAAAACATCAAAAATAGAAAAAACTAATGAACGGATTCCAACATATAATTATTAAAATTATTACAACATGGGTAACTACACCAAGATGGTGAACAAAAAGGAGAGTATAAGTGGCCACTTTTTTTCTAAAATCAGGGAAACCTAAACTTCACAGAGATATTTGAGGTTCATGCACTCAAAACTAGGAGTTGTGTAAAGAATAATAATTGTAGTACTCTGAATCTAGTTTCTAAAATACTTTTTTTTTAAAACATGGATAATATTAAGAGGGTCAAACCTCTTGCACACGAAACACTATTCCAGATTCTTTTAGAAAACCATAACATAGTTTTTTTTGTGCGCTTCACAAAATATATAGTTAGATTTAGAATTTTTCAAAACCCTTTGGTAGGATGATAGGTAAGAGTGAGATGTAGAAGTTGTGCATTTTTTTATATTTTTTTGTTGAGTATTTTATTTTTTATGATTTTTTGAAGTTTTTGCATCTTGAAAATCTAGTACTTGTTCGTGCACTAGGCATATCATGCATCAAAATAATCCAAATTGCAAACTTTTTTTGTAAAAGTGTATATACTATAGTGTAGAACAGTAATATGTAATTTGTTTTGAATTTGGTCAAGTAGATCACAAGTTATTAAAAAAATAGTAGACATATGTTTGTGAGGACTGTGAAGACACTGGTAAAGAAAATTAAAGTTTACTATGCTAATGTTGTCCAAAAATAGAAAAATTTATATGGTCAGAAAGCTTACAAGATTTGTGAGATGATGGTAGTAATTTTGGAGATGCCCACTTGATCATATGTAAAGTTGATGATGACGAAGTCAAGAAATCATGTTGAAAGAAGAAATAATGTGTAAATGGACAAAATTGGAGGGAAAATGGGCTTGCAAGCCTTAGGGTCATATTCCAAACCTTTTGTGAACCATAACCCGTACGGGTTATGGTTCACAAAATAGCCCACTCGAGTTTTGATAAGAAAATTCACAATTTTGAGTTCTACAAAACCTGTACGGGTTATGAAGACATAAAACAACATTTTTAGTTTCACATAATATGTCTTCAGAAACCCGTACCGGTTATGAAGACATTAAAAAAATTTCTTGTAAATGTGTAATACAATACACATTTGTATAGATTTACATATATGATATGTTTCTATGTAAGTATATATGCATATCTATAGTTACACACACACACACACACACACACACATATATATATACATGCATGAATCTTCTTATTTCCTCTCTCTCTCTCTCTCTCTCTCTCTCTCTCTCTCTCTCTCTCTCTCTCTCTCTCTCCTTATCTTAAAACTCTAATTTTATATAACTTGTATGGGTTA
This sequence comes from Chamaecyparis obtusa, assembly GCA_027943335.1. Lineage (NCBI taxonomy): Eukaryota > Viridiplantae > Streptophyta > Pinopsida > Cupressales > Cupressaceae > Chamaecyparis > Chamaecyparis obtusa. The sequence goes on from BSBK01008822.1 coordinate 167,673, forward strand.
TGAGAAATTGTGAATGTTGGCATAAGTTTACATAACCCGTACGGGTTATGGAAAATTATCATTACTTTACATAACCCATATGGATTATGAGGAAATCTTTATAGTTGAGTCCCAATGGCCTAAAACCTAGGAGTGCAAGTTGTTTGAAGGCCCCACTATTGTTGCACATGATTTTCTAGGATAGTAACAGTCGGGTTTTGTTTATTTTATTTTTAATGTTTCTTTGAAATGATTGATTTGTCTTGTTTTTTAAACTCTTTTTGAAATTATTTTATCATGGTTACTTTAAATTATAATAAAATGACGCTCATTTGTTAATTTTATGCTATTTTATTGTGGATTATCCTCATGATGTTACGTGTAGGAAAATCAATATCAATAATGGGAAAGAACAAGAGAGGAATTATTGAACAATGAGAGGTAGCAAAGGAAAGACAAAGAGAATGTATGAGGAGATTAAATGAAGGTATGTTATTGAATGCACATAATAAAAATGATATACATTCAACAATTGAAATTGATATGATGAATGCACCAAATCAAAATGATCAACATACAACAATTCAAATGCATGAGATGAATCCACCTAATGAATGTGATGAACATAGACCCTTTGAAAATGATTTAATGAATGCACATGTTCATGAAATTCAAGAAGATTTACCGTTTGAATAAAATGATGTAATGAATGCACCAATCTTAACACCTCCTAGAATAATTCATAGAAAACCAAAGTTTCTAATAGACATTGATGAAAATATTTTGAGGCCAATGGATGATAAAATTTCTGAGAGAACTTGTAGAAGAATGGTTATGATAATTTGGAATAGCTATTTTGAAAACTTAAATCAAAGTGGAAGATGCCAATTAGTTGTTAAAATGAATAAAAATCTGAAATTTAGAGAGATAATGAAAATTTTGGGGTTAAGAACATCTAAAAATAATAGTGAAAGAACCATAGTGAGAAATTTTTTTGATGCATACCAATCCATTGGTTTGAAATCATGCTCTAAAGATGCTAATGTTACTCATCTTGTCCTCACATCAACCATAATGGGAAAGAAAATGAAAAAAAAATCATTTAATAAGATAAACAAGCAATTCATTAAGGATAAGCAGAACCACATTACACCATGCTTTAGATAGGTGAGAGAAAATTGAGGATCCTAACAATAATTCTCTTTGGGCATTTTCGGGTAGACTCCCACACAAGGACAAGGTTGTTGTTGATGTACTAAGAACATTGATTGAGAAATATTGGCATGAAAACACAAGGGTTTCACCAAACCAAAGAGATGTTGTTAGAAGACGAACTAGAATTAGAAATCCTGACCCACATCCAAAACACTACTTCGATATGACACAAACACAATTTTATGAAAGGTTTCTTCAAAGCTTTCCCCAAATTAAAATTAGTCCAAGCTTTTTTAAGATGACAAAACCATCTTATGTTAAGATTAATCATGCGTGTAATACATGTTGTAGGGTTCATGTTGAGTTTTCCATTCATTATGAGATTTATCACTATATATGTGGTGATATTTATCGCTATATATGTGGTACTTTGCATGCTAACAATGTTTTACAGGAATGTGGTCTACAAGCACCTCCTACCTCACTGAGGGACTTCATTTCAAGTGTACTCTATAAATGAGATGATGGGTACATTTATCATAAGATGATGTGTTTGAAAGGATTTTTTCCTACATGTGGTGGTTTGCAAAAGTTTCATAGATTCATGAAATTGGGAAAGAACTAGTTTCTTTTGGAAAATACAAGTCAATCACATATGGTTCTAAAGATGGAAAAGAATTAAAGAGGTGCCAGTTAGTGAAAAGGGATATATGCATAGTTGATTTTATAAAGATGTTTCAAGAAAAACTAGTTTATGAGTACATAGGTCACACACATAGAGCTATGTGGTTAGATGAGAAATTCAAGCTATGTAAGGAGACTTTCCCACTCATTTTTAAAAATAGCATCGCAAAAATGGTGCTGACCCAGGGAACAAAGAGCTGACTAAGTGAATTAACAGAAAATTAATTCAACATAGAGAGTAGCATTAAAGTGTGAAAGTCTACCATGGTCAAAAATTTAAAAAGAAGCAAAAAAGTAAGCCACCACATTTGCAGAGTATCACACATCCATGAAATAGTTCAACTTAAACCATAAAAGGTGCCACACAGGGCTATAACAAAAGTTCAAAGTATTAAGCATACATAAATAAATAAAATTCATCCAAAAGTAAGGTGAGGAGTCATCAGCAGTCTCCACCCTCCCACACACGCCAAACCGTAGAGTCATTTTCTGTTCCATAAGCATTTAGACAACAGAAGGTCCACCCACTCTTCATTTAGGAAATTGAAGAGTTCTCAGTTTCCTTTAACAACATCCTTGTCCTCTGAGACTTTCTCATTGAGGAGGCAGAGCGTGGTAGCAGACATATGCATCACCTTAAGCGCAAACTTATTAACATCTGTCAGACATTTATTAGTAGCTTCCAAGTCCCATGTGAGCTTCAGTCACTATATTCTCCATAGAGGAAAATTGGTACTTGATTTTTCCCATCAAGCCACTGCCAATATGCTCTCTATCAGCACTGGGTTCTTTTTCCATCATCTCCTCCTCAACCATAGTGGAATGGATGTCTTTATCTAGCTTGATTTCCACATGAATAGTATCATTACCTGAGGCCTCTTTACTAGGAGAGCCCACAAAGGCACCCTTCAAGGTAGAAGCATCCTCCTTATTCATGAGCTCTTTGATAGCTATTTTCGCCTGCTCTTTGGCAATGAGGGAAGAGTGATGGGTAGAAGTGGTTTGGGGCTCAGTAGTCTAGAGGCAATCCAGATTATTTATAATCTACTTATGATTCTTGGGAGGGGGCTGAGAGCTAGCACTAGGGTTAAGAGTGTGACTTTGAGGGCTTGGAGAGGGTTTGGTTTCTGAAGACTTGGGGCTTGAAATAGGGGTTGTACTACCTTTAGACCCAGGAGGGGTGGGAAAGCGCTTGTTGAGAAAAATTGTTAGTGACAAGGGTTGCTGGATAGCATGGGTAACTTGCAGAGGCAGCATGGAGTAAAGGGTACAATGGAAGTTGTATAAATGGAAAATAAGGCCCAGATGGAGATAGATAGGATTTTTCCCTAGTGAGATGACCTCATTGACAGCCTTCACATTACCCTCCAAAGAGTGCAAGAGGAAAAAGGGGAAGGAAATTAACAATTTATGTCTAAAATAGTTCATAAAGGGAAGATGGTAGTTGAAAAATGTACCAAATCAACCCTCCAAGGTGAAAAATTTCATCACTAGCTTGCACATCTTCGGTCAAAACTCTGGGAGCTTAGAGATGTTGTAGCTACCATTTAGAGGAGAAGGGGTAGCCTCATCCTTGAAGAATTGTGAAAACTTCATCTTCGTCTAAGTTTTGGCCATTTTTTTCCATTTCCTATTAGTGGTCCGCATTCCTGTAGCTTGGCCAATGACCTCTTCATTAATTTGAAAGGTGATACCATTTATGGAGACCTGCGAGGCATTCTAGGTTTTAGCAGCTTGTCTGGAAATCATCTCACCATGACCTATGAGGCATTCCATGAAACGAAGGATACCTCCATCCTTACAAAAATACATGACCATGGGGTCTGAAGAGAATTCCTCCTCAATCCTATTAGGCTTAATCCTTTTCATGTCACTACCATCTTCTTCTAGAGCCAACTACTAAAAAATCCAATCACCAGAGAACTAGAGGAAGGATCGCTCTCACTAGACTCAACTCTCAAATTTTTCATAGGACAAAAGTTGAGAATGTTGAAAAAAAATCCAAACAAGTGATTTGAAGTCTTGTTAGTCTATCGGTAGTAATTAGGGCTTTGATTATCTTTGGGTTCATAATGCCTTACCGTGGAATCTACTATGGTTAAAACATGGGAATGGCACATTAACCTATAATTGTCACTAGATAAATCTCTTTCATATCTCTTGACATCCTCCATAGATTGATTTTTATTCAAGACCCATTTAAAATAATGATGACCTTTAAAGGGAAGTCTTATTTTCATGTGCCACATCAGACCCCAATTGTAATTTAAAGAATGACCACAGCAAGCCATGTGGCAAGAAAATGGGGTTGGGGTAGAGGTCATAAAAATGTGTTGGCTCCTGACCCCACCAAAAGGCACCCAAGTCAAGCTACACATTTTGAACTTCATGGATTTCAAATTCTCCTCTCATTTCCCACCTAAATAGGTCTTGAGTATTCCATGGAAGCTAACTAAAAGCTCTCCAACATCAAAGCCCATCAAGATGCATAACAATAGTAGCCATGGCATCAATGACAATGTTTCCTTCCCTATAGGTGTGCATGATAGTAACCCTATGGGTGTGATCCATTATGGCACAGATATCACTTAAAATACCATCAACTTTCCAACTAGCATTAAAAATTCCCTTGGTAGCATCAATTATGATTTTGGAGTCTCCTTTAATAGCAATATTGGTGCAACCCATGGTTATGGAAAATCTTAACCCCCAGAGGAGATCCATACCCTCAGCTTGATTAACAGTATGGTTATGTAGGGACCTAGCATAGGTAGCCACCAAAGAGCCATTGTGATAATGGATGACACCACCACCAGCTTTGAGATCATTTTGGACTGAGCCATCAAAATTGAACTTGTGCCAAGTAGCTCGGGGGGGAGTCCAGACAATGGATTTTCGAACAACAATCTTGGTGTTATCAAATTTGGAAAATCCCTTATCAATTCCCTACTTAATGGCAATTTTGTGATCCTAGTTAGAGGGGGGAGACTTGGAGTCTTCCAGTGGGAGACAAGTAAGCATTCTTGTAATAATTTGAGACTGAGCTGAAATACCCTCATGCTATTCAACTCAGTGTCTCTAAAAATCTTGTTATTGTGTTCCTTCTAGAGGGACTAGCAAAAAATGGGCAAGGCCTGATTCCATAGGAGCTTTATCACTGGGTGGTGGGAAGGAGAGAGATAGTTGTGGAGCTAGTCATGGATGTCCTTATTTAGGAACCCACCAAATGTAGAGTTGAGTTAGAATCTATTTCCAGACCTTAGTAGCAAAATCATAGTGAATGAATAAGTGATTTATGCTTTCCTCCTTTTTACACAAACAACACCTATTAGTGAGACTGAAGCTCTTCTTAGTGAGATTGTCAAGAGTGAGAATTTTACCATGTAGCATTGTTCACTAGAAGAAGTTGACATTAGGGAGTAGTTGGGGTTGCCACACCTTCTTCTAGCAAGTAGTGTCAACAATTTTGATGATTAGCTAATTATAAGATGATTTGACAGTGAAACCACCATTTTGGGTATGATGCCATAAGAGTCTATTAGGCCTGTCAAGTAGGGGTATGTAGACAAAGTGGATTAAAGTATTGAGATTGGAAGCCAGATTGAGAAGATCTGGTCTATCCCTTAGCAAAGGGATTATATTAATCCATCGACCATTGGTTATGAAGTTGGAGACCAAGCTGCCCACCCCATGAGTAAGGATGTTTCTTAATTATGAAAAGCAAATGGACACTAGAATACCATCTGGTAACCATGGGTCCCCCCAAAACCTGATGTCCCTACCATTTCCCAATTTCCAAATGGTCCCTTTTTCCAGTATACTTTTGTTTTTAAGGATATTGTTCCAAATTTTGGATCCTCTTGGGTGTCCCTGTTCCATGAAGAGCTTACAAAACTCATTACTATTGTCTCTATCATTGATTTTGTAGAGAATTATATACCAAAACCTTAAAATGAAGTACAACGTATGTATTATCACTCTACACAAGTTACAATTTTCATACACATAGTATTCATGCATGCAAATGATGGAACAGAGGAGGACATAAAAGTTATGAGAGAGTATCACTTCTATATTAGCGACAATCATACACATTCCTCAGAGTTTGTACAAGGATGCTTTAAATTTTCCTATGACAAATTAAGGGAGAGAGGTATAAGATACAACCAACACTTAATATGGTCAAACAATTGCACCTCATAATTCAAGAATGAAAGGATGTTCTATTGGTTGACTAGGATGCATGTGACAAGTGGTGTGCAACATTTTTGGAATTTTACTGAGGCAGGTCATGGAAAGGGAGAGCATGATAGTGCAAGAGCATGTGTGAAAAGAGATCTTACTAGAGAGGAATTGAAGTATGAAGGTGGTGTAATGTTAATAGATGGAGAAATAATTGTGCAATGGTGTAATTCTACTATGGGACCAGGTAATGTAGGTAAGTCTATGGATTCCACATTTTTTTGGTTAATATGTGAATCTAACATTGAAAACTATTTAGACTATTGTACACTTATAGGATCAAGTGACATGGATTCATTTAGAAGTTCAAATGGAACATCATTAGCTATTTATACTAGACATATTGCATGTTTTTGCTCTTCGTGTATACATTGTTTTTGGGATGAATGTGAATCAAAAGAGTGTGTTGACCAATGGTCTTGTAGACTTTGAAAACCATAAATACATATCAACTTCCTCGAGCACTACAACTGAACCAGATGGAAGTATCAGTTGATTTTGACCATGTATCTGGCCTAGTTGAACTAGGTAATTTATCAATTTCTTACTTAGTGAATTCTTTTTCTCATATTGTATGCATTTTCAGGTCAATTTATTAGTTCTTTATGTTGATTTTGGTATTAACTTATAACCTTCTACTAAATTCTAGGCATGTATATGTAGTCATTGTAGATGAGAACAATGAAGAAGGAACATATTAATTTGTGTGTCATTGTATTGAGGCCAAAAAGAAATTGACAACTACAGTCACTAATGGAGAGAGTATTAAGTACCCAATAGCTTCTGTTGTTGTGACAAGCACATGGCTTAGAAGGTATTGTTGTTGTGTCAAGTTGTATTGAGACCTCTTAAACTTAGTTTATTAAACTTTGTATTGATATTGGCATTAACTTATTTTTATAATAAAGTGTAGGTACTCTATCAATAATTCTAACGCCTGGTTGTTTGAGTACTTTGAGTCACATAGACATATTCTTCATTACTCTAAACTTGTTGTTGCAACAAATATTCAATTGATTAAATATCATGGTAGACCTCTTAGCAAGAATTTGTGGAAAGTTTGTGAATCTGACCATGAGGTAATACTTGACACAATAAGGGTAGAGATGATCCAGAAGGTTCACTTGATTGATTTTGGGTCATAAAGATGAATGATTCTACAATATGGTAGAATTATTTTGACAATTTGTATATGATTCTATGTGCATATGAGATATAATGTGCATATTTAGATACCAAATTTTTTATATAAAAACAACAATCAACTATAATGTGCATATTTAGATGCCAAATTTTGTATATAAAAACAACAATCAACTATATTGTGCATATTTAGATGCCATATTTTGTATATAAAAATAACAATGGAGTATAATGTGAATATCTAGATGCAAAATTTTATATATATAAACAATAATGATCTTCATCATGTGTATTAGATGCAAAATTTAAAATATAAAAGTGTCCATGGGGTTGATTTAAAAATATTAAGAGCCCACATTTTGTATATCCAAATTTGTACCATTTGATTATAAATACATATCTAATTTTGTATCCTTACATTTTTATCATCTTAATACCATGTAAAGTACAAAAATTGTGATTCCTTACTATGAATTTTGTATCCTTATATTTGTATCATCTTAATTCTGTATCCTTACATTTATATTGTCTTAATTCCATGTACATTTTTATCAGCAAATAATATAATAGTTTGAGTCATTGAGACAAAATTGGTCAAATGTGTCCAAAGTAAAATGGTGATTCCCTAGGGTGAAGGGATAGTGTTGAAGGATTACATCTTGGCACTGAATGGTCTATTCCATTAGCTCCAAATGGGTGGGTAAACACTAGTGACAACACCATTTCTCCCACGGAGTCACTAGAACATTCACGAGCATTTTGGACCAAAGTGTCCCCAAGGTGCACTAAGCACTATTGGGAAGAAATATTTTGAGGCTCATATCTTAGACTTCATGAGAGGTATCAGTGAACTATGAGATGCAACAAGACCATGTTTTTTAGGTCTACAATAACCTCTCTATGTTCTGGGAGATTTCAATTTGTTCAAATTTGGCATACCAATCTTGCTTGACACCAAAACTTGCAATGAGGGTTAATTAAAAGTTGCACCACTAGGTTTCTTCCAAACCTTTTTGCCTAGCACAAAATGGTATGTGCCATTAGCTCTGATTGGGTAGGTAAAAACTAGTGACAACCTTGTTGTGAACAAGAAGTCACTAGAACATTTGCGACTATGCCAGACCAAAGTGTCCCCAAGGTGCACTAAGCAAGATTGGGAAACAATATTTTGAGGCTTGTATCTCAAACCCCGTGAGAGATATCAAAAAATGTGAGATTCTACATGACCACATTTTTTAGGCCTAAAATAACCTATCTCCATTTGCAGAGATTCATTTTTTTTTGAATTTGGCATGCCAATCTCACTTGACGCCAAAACTTGTAGTGAGGGTTAGTTGAAAGTTGCACCAATGGATTTTTTCCAAACCATTTGTCCTAGCACTGAATGATCTATGCCATTAGCTCCTATTGGGCAGTTAAATGCTAGTGATAATCTCATTTTGACCATAGAGTCACTAGAACATTTGTGACCATGCTCGACCAAAGTGTCCCCAAGGTGCACTAAGCACGATTGGGTAGCAATCTTTCAAGGCTCGTATCTCAAACCCCGTGAGATGTACCAAAAAACCATGAGATGCTACAAGACCATATTTCAAAGGCCTACCATAACCTCTCTATGTTTTGGGAGATTCAAAATTTTCTAAATTTGACATGTCAATCTCTCTTGACACCAAAACTTGCAGTGAGAGTCAGTTAAAAGTTTCACCACTGGGTTTCTTCCAAACCATTCATCTTGGCAACAAATGGTTTGTGCCATTAGCTTCGGTTGGGTAGGTAAATGCTAGTGACAACCTTGTTTTGACCACTAAGTCACTAGAACATTTGTGACCATGCCAAACCAAAGTGTCCACAAGGTGCACTAAGCACGATTGGGCAACGATCTTTCGAGGATCGTATCTCAGACACTACTACATTAGACCCACTTTTTAGAACCCGTGAGAGGTATCAATGAACAGTGAGATGATACAAGACTATTTTTTCAAGGCCTATAATTACATCTCTCTCCATTCTAGGTGATTCAATTTTTTTTGAATTTAGCATGCCAATCTTGCTTGGCACCAAAACTTATAGCGAGGGTTAGTAGTTGCACCACTAGGTTTCTTCCAAACCGGTCATCCTGGCATCAAATGGTCTACACCATTAGCTCTGATTACGCGGGTAAATGCTAGTGATAACCTCCTTTTGAACATGAATTCACTAGAATGTTTGCGACTATGCTGGACCAAAGTTTCCCCAAGGTGCATTAAGTATGATTGGGAAGCGATCTTTCAAGGCTCATATTTCAGACCCCATGAGAGGTATCAACAAACCATGAGATGCTACAAGATTGTGTTTATGAGGCCTACAATAACCTCTCATCTTGGAATCAAATTATCTACACCATTAGCTCTTGTTGGGAAGATAAATGCTAATGACAACCTCATTTTGAACACAAAGTCACTAGAACATTTGCAACCATGCCAGACCAAAGTCTCTCCAAGGTGCACTAAGCACCATTGGGTAGCGATCTTTTGAGGCTCGTATCTCAGATCCTGTGAGAGGTATGGTTGAACTATGAGATGCTACAGGACCATGTTTTTAAGGCCTAAAATATCCTCTCTCTATTTAGGGGGATTAAAATTTGTTTGAATTTTGCATGCTAATCTCTCTTGATGCTAAAACTTGCAATGAGGGTTAGTTGAAAGTTGCACCATTGGGTTTCTTCAAAACTTTCATCCTAGCACCAAATGGTCTGTGTCATTAGCTCTAGTTGGGTGGGGAAATGCTAGTGACAACCTTGTGTCTAACATGAAGTCACTAAAACATTTGCGACCATGTCGGGCCAGAGTGTCCCCAAGGTGCACTAAGCATGATTGGGTAGCAATCTTTTGAGGCTCGTATCTCGGACCCCATGAGAGGTATCGGTGAACTTTGAGATGCTACAAGACCATTTTTTTTTGGTCTACAATAACTCTCACTATTCTAGGAGATTCAATTTCTTTTTAATTTGGCATGCCAATCTCGCTTGATGCTAAAACTTGCAGTGAGGGTCAGTTGAAAGTTGCACCACTAGGTTTCTTCCAAACCATTCATCCTAGCACCAAATACATTGTGCCATTAACTCTCATTAAGCAAGTAAATTATAATGAAAACCTAATTTTAAAAAAAAAGTCACTAGAATGTTCATGACCATGCTGGACCAAAGTGTCCCCAAGATGCACTAAGCACCATTGGGTATGTCAATGAGTGTTTTTGTGTGTCAAGAGGAAAAGTGAGACATTAGGAAAAATATTTGGTTTGAGATAGAGTGTTTAAGCCTTAGAAAAGGATCTAAGAAAAGATATGTCTTTTGAGGGTCAATTTGACAAAGGTACTTATCAACTTGACAACTTCTTAAAAAAACTTGTAATTGTTAATAGCCAATTTGTGACTGTTGTAGACAGTTTTAGAGTTAGTTGATGTCAGTTTTAGAGTGTTTGGTAATATATTAGAGGATAGCCATGTGAGTATGGTTTAGTATGTAGAGTGGTGTGATAGATAACCAATGTGAATGGTTCCAAATCAATAAAAAAATTTATATTCTCGCAAACTAGTTCACTGGCCTATGGGTACAATCACTAAACTAGGGCATTTGAATGCATTGTGGAATGTGTTTGTGATTGGAAATAGAGTAAATTGATTATCTATTGTATTTTCATCACTTCTATGCCTTTTTTGTACCATTTTATTGGCATTTGAAAGAAAGGAATTAATTGGTGTCTTATACAATAGTGTTTGGTTGCAGGGATATGTAGGATATGGTGGTGGAGAGACCACAAATAGAGGTAAATGTTGATTGAAGGTGCATGGAGAAGCACCAATCATTGTTGTGAGTATATAATCCAAAGGATGAGTATATTTTTTGATGGATCTATGCTATTGGGGTCCATAGGGATGTTTTATATCTATTGGGGGGATCTAGAGAGATTTGCAAGAGTCTTTTTAAACAAGCCCTAGCCTAGAGACCCAAAAAAGGAGGGTTTGGTACCTAGAATGATAGGTCACTATTTTCTCATTAACAGTTTGATAAAATCTTGACGTAGAAGCATCATTCCTTGAATTTTCTTACTGATTCTCATGGAATGGTGTGTCTTTGACATCCATAATAGAGTTCTAACATGATACATTATAGAAGAGTTGATTTGACAAGGTGATCACCAGATCTGTGAAGTGAACTTTGAAGGATTTTCTTGGTTGAGAGCATCAGATACACATTAATACAATGTAGCACATAAAGCATGAATTCACTTAAATGATGAATTACACGTGAACACATGTAGCACATAAAGTGTACACATAAATTTTCTTAATTCATGAGCATACATGTAGCACATACATTATAAAGAATACACATGAATTTAGTTAAGTCATGGATGTAGCTCATACACATGAATTTAGGTCATGAAGAATGTACTTGAATACACATGAATATACTCAAGGCATAAATCTTACATATGAGTACATACACACAAGCATATTTACATACTAACAATGAATAAATGAACACACAATTAATGAATTGGATTGAATATCAAGTTTCATATATATAAAAATGAACCATAATTCTGTACATATCAAAAAATGGCATACATGCCAAATCAATAACAGAGTTGCAAAAATGTGGCGTCGACTATGTCAAGGTTGATATATATAATAAAGATGTTGAATATATACAAAATTTGGTCATTCAATAACCACAACTAGATATGTATATCTCTATCAATATCCAAGACTCTGTTGGATCATCAAAATTGAACCTCTTCAAAGAAGTAGGTGGCTCACTAGGTGTCTACACAGGAACAATTCAAATGCTAAATCAGATATCTTTTCTCAAAATAACTAAATACATTATTGTAATACATTGGTAGTTGAATTTTTGGTTACCTGATCTCTTTCTTCTACAATTGGGTCTTTCCTTAAAGTTGATGGTCCCCATCTTTCACGAGCTAGACTCCTAACAAAATGTAAAGGCATAGGATCCATGGGAGGTTGTGAAGAGCATTGTTACATGTAAAATAAAACAAAATCAATTAAATAACATATATGTCAGAAAATACTAAACAAATTATAAAATTGCATCTACTAATATCTAAATGAATATGTTTAACATGTATATAGAAAAAATGCATACTGAAACCTTAGATGGCTCTCATGTACTCATAGGAGGCATCGCCAATAATGAGTTAGCTACGACGAATTCCTATATGAACAATCATAACATATGTCATATTCATAGAGGAAGGAATTCTAAGAGATTTAGAATGATCAAGAATGCAATTGAAATAAAAATAAAAATATTACCTCTTCTCTCTCATGAACATCAGTGACATCAGGTGCATTCATTAATTCTATAAAATCCAATTGTTTCTATACATAGAACAAATAAGTTAGGTTCATTCATCAATATAGACTACAAGTACATCTTTAATCATGAATAATATGTTTCAACAAATAAACTTATACTATATTGAATTACCTTTTTTCGTTTGGGTGTCCTCGAGGATTTCTTTCTCTTTCCCAGTGGCCTCAAGTCAAGTGAGATACCCTAGAAAAAAAAATTAACATAAGATAAACAAGTATGATACCGCATGAGATCAATTAAAACTATAATCAAGAGATGTGCAAAATATTATATTGCAAAGCTTTCAAAACCAAAGTCAATGGCAGAAAGGGTGATATTATCAAGTTTAGAAATTTGAGCAGCTGACAAGCCCTATAAAACACCAAATAAATATGCATATATTAAAAAAATATATTTTGAAACGTATATATTATTCTATTTTAAGGAATATGTGTACGTGTATATATACATGTACATATACGTCTACTCAAATGAACACTCCGTCATGTGCTCATATCACTTGTTGCACCATGCAATGCATATTATTCATGTATCAATTTAAATTATTCTCTAAATAAAAAATTATTTACTTTTATAAGATTTAGGTGATTAATTAATGTATCATCAGAAAATGGAAGCACTTCCATTTAGGACCGATTTAGCCCTCTGAGTAAGTGGTTTGAGGTCATTTCAAGCACCTTGAATGGGTCTTTGACTAGAATCTAGCTTTTTCCCCTATTCTGCTTCTCTCTCCACCTATTTCTAGCCTTTTTCTGGCACCTTATCCCAAGGATCTGAGATTCTTGACCTTAGGGTCAAGGTCGACCTTCTAGGTGAAGGTTGACCTTGACCCTGACCTAAGTCATAGTCGACGTCGACCCTAACCTAGGTCAGAGTCAACCTCAACCCTGACCTTAGGTCCAAAATTCAAATCCTAGAAGTTTTCAGATGTCAGGCTTTGAAAAGTTTTATTTCCTACTTCTAGGTCGACTGTTTCATATTTTAGAATGGTAAAATCTAAAATTATATTTAATCTATGTCCATTTTTAGGGGTTAAGGTTGAAATGGGAAATTAATTCTCCTATGTCAACCTCTCTAGAAGTTTGTGCCCTAGACTTGTACAAAAGGAAGCCTTCCTCTTTCATTTCAACATAGCTTATTCATAATCTCTCAAGCAAGTGAAATCAAGTGATCAATAAATCATCAAGAAAGCAAGTAGGAGAAGTAAATGATTCAAGAATTCATTTGTCCTCAATAATTCAAGCATTCAAGATCCAATTCATCAAGGAGATCCATTAGTAGCCATTGAAGGATTTAATCTCCATGGAACCCCTTTGTTGAATATTTCTCCATCCACATTCATTCAAGCTTCTTCATATTCCAAGATCCATTCAAGATTTGATGCAGGAGCATCTCGAGTCCTTGGCAATCCTATGTCACCAAAAATGAATTTTGAGTTTTGTCTGTGTTTCTCAATTTCTTCTTTGATCAAGGTGGTTAGTAGTTGGTCGGTTTCCTTTGGTTACCAAGTGTCATCAGTTATCTCCTGGGTGGTTGGTTAATTCATGGGTGCTCAGTGTTGCCTATCTGCTACTCAGTTATCTTGCTTACCGACGGGTTTAGTTTTGTTTCCTATTGTGGTTGACTTGTGCATTTATATTGGATCATGGAATTAATACTAGAATCCATCATTGGGAAGCATGTGGTCCTAGATTTGATCATTACTTCTGTTAATTATGGATTTGAAGGCCGACTCAGCTTGGTAGCTTCTTGTATAAATGTAGATGTTTGGTAGTAGTTTAGAGGCAGTTAGTGAGTGAGTTTTAGTGAGTAGATAGGAGAATAAATTAGAGTTGAGATTTGTATTAGACCCTCGCATGTTGAGGATTTCTGAATTTCATTGTAATATCAGGTCGTAATTGGGAAGGCCTTACAACCCGACATGCATAATTCTTGTTGATGACAATATATGAAAGATTTGGCATTCTCTCTCTCACTCTTGTTTTTTGTTTCTTTCGTGTGTGTGCTGTAGGCTTGGAACATGAGGGTGAGCCAACCCTTGGCCCCTATTTCCCCCTGCTCTTGTGTCAAGTGGTATCGGAGTGAGGTGAGATCTTGATCTAGGTCTGCAGATCTAGGTTTGCAAGTTCCTATTGAAGCCCTAGTTGATTGTTGTGGGGTAGAAGATTGCGATCTAACCTACAATTGCAGAGGGTTGTCAAGACGGTTCATGGGAGGTGAGATGCAGATCCAAGATTGGAAAATAAGCTAAGATAGATTGCGGCTACGTTAGAAGCAGTTGAGATAGCCTAAAGAAGAGGCAGACATCTTGAAGATGTTAGTGATGATGAAGTTGAAGAAGAACAAGAAAATACAGAACCTACTCTTGTTATGGATCAAGGCGAAGAAATTTTTTTGAAGGCTTTGACAAGCCTAAAGTCAACACCACATTTTAATCCCCCTTAATATAGTGGAAAATTGGATTCTGATCAATTGGTGGACTGGATCACTGAGATGGAAAAGTATTTTGAATATGAAAACATTCCTGAGGATAAGGTGAAAATTGCAAGCACAAAGTTGAAAATTTAGGCATCCTTATGGTGGGAACATCTGCAATTGGATAGAAAAAGGAAAGGTAAAGACAAAATAAAGGTATGGAATAAAATGGTAAATAAATTGAAAGGAAAGTTCTTACCCTGTGATTATCAGATTAACCTAGTTCGGTAAATGCAAAGTTTGAGACAGAAGGATAGCTCAGTAAAAGAGTATACTGAGGAATTATATAGATTGGATATCAGATCTGGACATGATGAAGATGATGTGGAAAGAATTGGTAGATACCTGAATGGTTTGAGGGTTTCCATCCAATAGGAAATTAGTATGGTCAAGTTGGAGAGTATTGAAGAGGCTTATCAATTTTCTTTGAAAGCTGAGGAGAAATTGAACAAGAGACATGAACAGAGATAGAGAGGTCAAGGTGGTAGATTCCCTAGGGGAAGAGGTAGATCTAATGGTGAAAATGGTAGATCTGAACTTGATAAGAAAAATCTAGACAAAGGCAAGATAGAGTGGAAAGGTGAAAGTTCATCTAGAGGCAGAGGCAGTAACTATCAAGGTGGTTATAGTAGAGGAAGTTTCCAAGGAACTTGTTATAACTATGGAGAGGAAGGACATAGGTTATTTGAATGTACACAAGAAAGTAAGAAGGTTGGTAGTAGTAGAAATGCTTTGGTGCAAGAAGATTCACTGAATGAACCTGAAAGGGAAAATAACCTGATGGTAAGGAGAGCATTGTGGAATGAAAGAAAGAAGGAAGATCTAGTAAGGAAAAGTTTGTTCAAAACCAGATGTAGAGTTTCTGATAAAGTTTGGAAGGTAATCATTGACAATGGTAGCTTAGAGAATCTATCATCTAAAGAGATGGTCACAAAACTATAATCAGAAAGATTGGAGCATCCAAAGCCCTATCAGATTTCATGGATCAAAGATGAGCATACACTCTTGGTAAGTGAGAAATGTTATGTGAATCTGAAGATTGGGAAATACTATGATAAACTGTTGTGTGATATCATGCCTATGGATTATTGTCATACTTTGTTGGGTAGACCTTGGCAATATGATAGACATACTATATATGATGGGAGATTGCATAAGTATACCATTGTGGCTGGTGGAAAGAAAAAAATCTTGTTACCATTGATGGAAGAACCTGTTAGTAATTTTTTTACATCAGTGAAAGTTTGCTTGATGGAAGGAAGAAAGTTTGTTAACTCATTAAAGAAGAGTGATGTATGTTTTTCTGTGATTCCTAACAAACCAAGTAAGAAAATAGAGGATAATATCCCTGAGGAGATTGATAAGTTACTCAGCGAGTATAGTGAAATCATTTTTGATAATGTACCTGATGATTTGCCACCAAAAAGGAGAATTGATCATTGTATGGATTTAATCCCTAGAGCTAGTTTACTGAATAAGGCACCTCATCGGTTGACACCTACTGAGAATTGGGAATTGAACCAATAGATTCAAGAGTTGCTGGAGAAAGGTTTGATTAGAGAAAGTTTGAGTCCTTGTGTAGTACTTGTTGTATTGGCACTGAAGAAGAATGGAGAATGGAGAATGTGTACTGATTCCAGAGCAATCAATAAGATAATAGTGAAGTATATGTTTCCTATACTGAGAATGGATGACATAATGGATAGTTTGACTGTAGTGAAATATTTCACAAAGATTGATTTGAAAAGTGGATATCATCAGATCAAAATCAAAGAAGGTGATGAATGGAAGCCTTCTTTCAAGACAAAGGAAGGTTTGTATGAGTGGTTGGTTATGCCTTTTGGTTTAACTAATGCACCGAGTACTTTTATGAGGTTAATGAATGAGGTTTTGAAGAAATTCTTGGGTAAGTTTGTGATTGTATATCTTGATGATATTCTGATATTTAGTAAGACCAGAGAAGAACATTTGTTGCATGTTAGACAAGTTCTATAGAGATTGAAAGAGGAAAAGTTGCTAATAAATCTAAAAAAGTGTTCATTCATGAAAGAGGAGATTGTGTATTTGGGATTTGTTATTTCAGATGATGGTTTGAAGATGGATCTTGAAAAGGTTGAAGCTATTTTGAATTGGCCTACACCTGTGAATGCTACTGAGGTAAGATCATTTCATGGTTTGGCAAGCTTTTACTGAAAGTTCATAAGGAATTTTAGTTCAATTTGTAATGCTATGAATGAGACTATGAGAGGAGACAAAAGAGAATTCAAGTGGACACATGGAGCTAACAAAAGTTTTGAGAATCTGAAGCAGAATGTTGTTGAATTACCTATTTTGGCATTACCTAATTTTAGTAAATTATTTCAAGTAGAATGTGATGCAAGTGGAAGTGCAATTGGAGCTATGTTGAGTCAAGAAGGTAAACCTATTGCTTTCTTTAGTGAAAAGTTGAATGATGCTAGAAGGAAATATTATATGTATGATCAAGAGTTCTATGCTATTGTTCAAGCATTGAAGAAATGGAGACATTATTTGATACCAAGTGAATCTATGTTGTATACTGATCATAAGGCTTTACAATATTTGGGTAGTCAGAATAAGTTGAATCAGAGACATATGAAATGGGTTGAGTATTTGCAGAGTTACACATTTGTGATAAAGCATAAGAGTGGAGTCACTAATTGAGTTGCTGATGCATTAAGTAGAAGAAGATCGTTGATGACCGAGATGAAAATTGAAGTTCTTGGTTTTGATGAGATGAGAGGTTTGTATGAAAATGACCCTAATTTTTCTGAGCCATGGAGAAAATGCAGAGCACCTATACAAGATCAACAAGATACTAAATGGGATGAATAATTTATTCAGGAAGATATGTTGTTTAAAGATATTTAGTTGTGTATACCGAGAGGAGTAATGAGATCTAATTTGATAAAGGAGAAACATAGTACTAGTTTGGCTGGACATTTTGGCATTGATAAAACATGGAATTTGTTGAAGGAGAAGTACTTTTGGCCGTAGTTGTATAAAGATGTTCAAAAATTTGTAAACAGTTATTGAATTTGTCAAGTTGCAAAAGGAGTAAGTTAGAATACTAGTTTGTATGTACCAATTGTTGTACCTGAGAAACCTTGGATTGACATCAGTATGGATTTTGTTCTTGGCTTATCGAAGACAGTGAGAGGTAATGATTCTACTTTTGATGTTGGTAATGAAGTAATGGTTCATTTGAAGAAAGGTCAGTTTTCTATTGGAACATATGGAAAGCTGAAGATGAAGAAGTTTGGACCTTGCAAAATTTTGAGGAAATTTGACAGTGGAAATGCATATGAGATTGAGTTACCTGATGACATGGACATATCACCAATTTTAAACATTGTTGATTTATATGAGTATCATGAACCCGATGAAGAAGTGATAGTACCGACAGAATATCCTAAGAAGTAGAATGATGAAGTGGAACAGATTTTGAAGGAAAGATTTGGCAAAAGTACAAGAGGGAAATAGTACATGGAATATCTGGTCAAGTGGAAGAATAGACCGATGTAGGATAGTTCTTGGATTTTGCAATTTGATTTGGATGCAGCTCATACCAGACTTACCAAATGATTCTAAGAATCATTTCTAAATAACCCCAGGTGTCTAATGTAGGAGCATCTCGGGTCCTTGGCAATCCTGTGTCACCAAAAAAGAATTTTGAGTTTTGTCTGTGTTACTCAATTTCTTCTTTGACCAAGTTGGTCGGTAGTTGGTCAATTTCCTTTGGTTATCAAGTGTCACCAGTTATCTCCTGGGCAATCAGTTAATTCACTGGCACTCGGCATTGCCTGTATGTTGCTCAGTTATCTTGCTTACCGATGGGTCTAGTTTTGTTTCATGTTGTGGTTGACTTGTGCATTTATATTGGATTGCATAATTAATGTTGGAATCCATCATTGGGAAGCCTATGGTCCTAGATTTGACCGTTACTTCCATTAATTATAGATCTAAAGGTCAACTCAACTCGATAGCTTCTTGTATAAATGTAGATGTTTGGTAGTAGTTTAGAGGCAGTTAGTGAGTGAGTTTTAGTGAGAAGATAGGAGAAGAAATTAGAGTTGAGATTTGTATCAGATCCTCACATGTTGAGGATTTCTAAATTTCATTGTAATATCAGGCCGTAACCGGGAAGGCCTTATAGCCTAGCATGTATAATTCCTATTGATGACAATATATGAAAGATCTGGCATTCTCTCTCTCGCTCTTGTTGTTCGTTGCTTCGACGTGTGTGTTGCAGGCTTGGAATATTAAAGTGAGCCATCCCTTGGCCCCTATTGCTCCCTGCTCTTGCATCAAGATTGGTGTTGAAGATCTAATGCAATTGATTTGAGACATCCTATATACAATTTTACATTCATTTGGAGCATCCATTATTATGGATTCAAGGATTCGAATCCTCCACAAGGGTTTCAACATAAGCAAGGTGAATTGTTCCATTTACTTTGTTTATTG
This sequence comes from Chamaecyparis obtusa, assembly GCA_027943335.1. Lineage (NCBI taxonomy): Eukaryota > Viridiplantae > Streptophyta > Pinopsida > Cupressales > Cupressaceae > Chamaecyparis > Chamaecyparis obtusa. The sequence continues at coordinate 187,216 of BSBK01008822.1, forward strand.
CTCCAATTTCAACTACATTTCAAGGTTAATTCCAAAACTAGGGTTTGACCATGTCAAACCCCTCATCCAACAAACAAGACAATTTTTCTTGTAGGTACAGGTGCGGGATAGTGAATCGCAGTTTAGATCTGAATACCATTTTTGACAAACTTTTGGGATCCACAAATAGAATTTTTGTTAGAGTAGTGCAAGTTGACTTTTAGGGGTAAGATTGTGCCCCGGGGTAAGATCTTACCCCTGTTTTAGGTCAAGGTTGATCTTTCTCAGAAAAGAAAAATAATTCTAGGTTTTCTCTATTTCTATGTTTCTACGCTAGATCCGGTTGCAGAAATTCCTAAAACTGAATACAAACACCAGAAAACAACATTTTCTAGATCTATCATATTTCGAGGTTAGTACTTGTCTTCAAATTCAATCAAGATTTAAATACATACTTTCTATAATAGAATATAAGGCTTTCTCCTTTTCCCATATCCTCCACTGATTGATTCATTTGTGCATTAATCACTTCTTTGTGGTTAATCAATTTGGATCTTTCCTTCGGAAATTTGGATTAAGAAGTAGATCTTATATTTTATATCATACATTTTGATTCCACCCCATTTACCATTTCTTTTTATATATTACATTTTGGTAAACTCATGATAGACAACTGTTTCTTTTATGGTGTTAGATCTTGCATGTATTATATTTCTTTTATGTGTTTGCATTTCATATAAAGAAAAAATATGAAAATATTTATTTATTCCTGCTTTGTGTTTTCCTAGTTGAGTTCATTTGCATTACATCAGTATATGAGATTTACTACCTCTAGTCCTACTTATAATATTCCAGTTAGAAGAATTCATAGACTTATGGGTGCCTTTGATCATGAGTCTTCCTATGTTTTCCTTAGGATCCTGGATGAAATTTTGATTATTCATTATTCCAATCCTACTATGGAGAAAAAATCTTCTCACTCATCTCATGATGAGGATGATGCTTTAAGAGTTCCTCCTGAACAAGTCCAAAAAATTTCAAATGAACTTGATAAAATGGGTAATTGGCTTATTCAAGAAAACCATAATCAAGATTATATTCAAGCTATAGAGGCTCTTAAGAAATTCATTCATGACAGTGATCAAGGTGTTAATCTCTTACATGGTATTACTCATCTTGTGCATTCAAATGTTAAAATTTATCTCAAGAAGCTCAAGATTTAGGATTTACTCTTCTTGGCACTAGTGTGGAACCTTCTTTCATTCCTTTACCTAGCATTCCTACTTATACTCCTCCTTTGGTGACTATGATAGTTCCCGCTCTTCCTATGAGTGTTCCTCCTATGTCTCTCCCTACATCACAACCTTCTTAACATAATTCTCCTTTTACTTGTTCTAATCCTCTTCCAACTGTGGTTCCAAGTGCTCCTCTTGTTGTGTCTTCCATTCATTTCACTTCATACACTTTACCTAGTGTTTCTAATGTTGGTATACCTCCTATTTCTTCTAATAATTCTATATTCATTAGTCTAGCTCAAACATTTTCCTCTTTACAACAACAACTTGCCTCCTTGACTCAATCCAAGTTTAGTATTCCTACATGTGACATGGGAAGTCCTTTATCCCTAGACATCATTCATGCCCTCGTTCCTCAGCAAGTTGATATGCCTCATCTTGAGAATTGCAATGGTAAGGGAGACCTTGTTGTATTCATGTTAAAACATTTTAAATCCTTTTTAGTGACTATGCTCATGACCACAGGATTTTAGCCAAGTTATTTTCTAGAAATTTTCATGACAAGGCCTTACAATGGTATTGTTCCTTGCCTCCTTATTCTATTGATTATTTTCTGAAACTTGTCAATGCCTTTATTCAACTATTTCAAAATAACATTGGTCCACAAGTGTCCTTAACTAATTTAATGCATTGTAAACAAAATACTAAGGAAAAATTGACTAAATTCATTGGTAGATTTAAGCATTTGCATGCTCAGATTTCTTATCATGTTCTTGATATGGATATTCAACATATGTTTGTTTCAAATCTGCAAAAGGATATTGGAGATAAGATTCTTCTTATTGAATTTACCTCTTTTCAAAAACTTTGTGTTGTGCTTCATCATTATCAATTACAAGTGAGTCAATTTCAGAGAAACACTCCAATGGATCATGTTCTAGTTGATAAGAGTGATGCTGCTCATAATCCAAATAAATTTAAAAAACTCAACAACTATGTCAAGATAAATAAATAAGCAAATGTTGTTGCTGATCAAGTTGTTGTTGCATCCCACAATTCCACTTCTGCATCCACTTCTTTTCATCTGAATCATATGTTTACTCCTCTCTTTGAATCTTTACATTCTATTACGAGTAGGTTGTTAACTGCTAATATGATCACTTTACCTCCTATTCAACCTCTTTTACTTGCTACCATGGCATCCAAATCCTTTTATTCCAAATCCTTTTGTCAATACCATCATCAGAATGGCCATGATACTGAGAAGTTTTATTCTTTAAAAAATAAGGTTCAGGACTTAATCGATTCTAATGCTTTATCTATTGATAATTTTGATGGTAGTGGGAACAAATATATCTCTCTTAATCAAAATCTCCAAATCTATACGAATCATTTGCCTACACATGATACTAATACCATTGCTCAGCCATCTTCTATGGATATTATTTATGATTCAAAGATGGATGGTCTTAATCAAATTGTTAACCATGTGGAACATGTTGTTTTGTCTCAATCTATATCTCCACTTCAGCTTCAATCTCAAATTCAACCTCAAGTTCCACGTCAACCTAAACTAAAACTTCAAAATAAACCTAGAAAACAACCTAAGAATAAAATACCTAGGGAAATCTTGATGACCTTTGATGATTCTAAGACTATTAAAGCTCATGATGGTCCCCTTTACATTTATGCTAGGATTTCTAAGATACCTATGCATGGTTGTCTCATTGATCCTACATCCTTAGTCAATGTTATTACTAAAGAAAATCTTTTTATGAAGAACTTGTAGTGTGATTCTTATGATACATCTAATGTATGGATTCAAACTTGTAATGGTTTTCTTTATCCATCATTTGGTTCTATTAACTTGTCAGTTGAACTTTGTGGTAAAATTGTGAACACTACCTTCTTTATTGTTCATAATTCTGATCAATTTCAAGTTAAGCTTGGTTTTCCTTGGTTGAATGCCATGCATGTTGTTGCTTCTCCTATCCATAAGTGCCTTAAATTCATTCATGATCTGAAGAAGTGAAGATGATTAATCATAGTTTGTATCAACCTTCTAGGCCCAGGGATTGTGCTATGCTTGACTTCTTTTGGCCTTCATTAACTAATTCATGTTGAACCTACAACTGATTTAGAACCTGAATGATGAAGATCTATAATTTATAGATCACCAAAGATTTTAATTACATATGTAAGATGATTAAATCAATAATATGTTGTCATTGATGTCAACTAGCTTGACAACACTTATCTTGTAAGTTACTATACCCAAACATCTGAAGAAAGGAGAAAGTTGAGATGAAGAACAGTAATATCTACATGAGGAAGATGTATATGACAAATGAGGATAAGGAATACATTGGGTAACTTATTGATGAGTCTATGACCTTGTGTTATTAACTTGATTATGTTGCATTCATCTACAATGAGGAAAAGAGCTGAAAGACACAAAGTAGTGTTGTCGGTTAATGAAGCATTATAGTATACACTGAGCAATGTAGTGTGTATCGAGCACAGTAATAACTGATCATGTGTTCATTGATTCATTTCTTTGTTAATTGAGTAGGAGAAAAGAATTAAATGATTAGTTTAGCCAATAAGGATTGATGAGCTGGATACACCTCGTGATCAGTGTAAAAGATAAAGTTTGTTATGATGATCGACGGCTAACAAAATTCAAGGAAGATCTAATGGAGCAAAATGAAACATGTTATTGACACATCAGCTGAAGAAGCTTTAAGCGACAAAATCAATGAAGGAGATAAAGTGGCAAAATCTAATGGATGAGAAGAAAATGGTTTACATGTCTATATAAGAGACTAAGGGTTTCATGATGAAACATGTCGAAAGAAAAAGGAAACAATAAAATTATCATGTGAACAAGTTTCATGCTTACCTGATCATATTGGTTAAAGAAGAACTGAACTACAGAGCACTACTAAGCATTAGAGAGCAATTACCGGTGGATAGTAAGTTGATATATTATTGAAATAGAAGTGTTATAAAGATCAAAGGATTTGTATGAGCTAAATATTGATCTATATATTTGTAATTGAAGTTGTATTGAATTAGATCACCTACTGTTACATATTTAACCATTGTACATAGTCAAATCTCTTAAAAGAGTGGACTAGGAAAGTCTTTTTATGTATCATTCATAGAATGAACATTGTTATCTTGTCAACCCCATAGTGAATGCTGGTTGGACGATAATGGTTGTTCTAAAATCCTCTAACAAGGTCACACCTAACAGTGTGTTTGTAACCTTTAATAGGGTTGGGTCTTCACCGACCTCACTTCAGAAGAGTGAATATTTTGGGTTACCAGTCCTAGGTGGTTTTTCCCTTAATAGGGTTTCCATGTTAAATCTCTTGTGTTATGTTTTGATTGTGATGATTTTTTGTTATCATACTTTACATGTTACATGTTGGATTTGATCGGTAATCATTATATGATGTTAACTGGTAATCAGTAAATGCACAAACATGATAGTATTTTAGTTTACCAAGCTATAGAAGTTTAAGTAATTTGTTTTTGGATCATACATTTTATATTGGGAGAGTGGATAACTGATTCACCCCCCTCTTAGTTATTCTAACAATTGGTATCAGAGCATTGGTTGCTTGGAATAGAGTTTTAAGGACTTCAGTACAAAGATCTCAAAATGAATAAGAGGGAAGTGCCAAAGCTAAACAAGGATAACTTCACAATATGGCAAAGCCAAATGAAGCTGCATATATCAAGAATTGGGAATTTTTCCCTAACACTAATGGAGAATGGCTTTATTACACCACCCATTGGACCTTTGACCCTTTATCAATTGAGGGACAGGCATGAACATAATGTTACTATGATGGAGATTGTTGCTGCCTGTTCAGATGCCAAATTTGATGACATCAAGGACTGTGATATTGATAAGAAGATGTGGGATAAACTTGCTCAAGTTTATAGTGGAGATGCAAATGTCAAAAGAGCTAGAGTTGAAAGCCTACGGGGAAGATTCGATGACATGAAGATGAAAGAAGGTAAAAACATTATGCAGTACACAAATAGACTAAAAGAGGTGGTACATACTATTAGAGCATAAAATGGTGTTATTGATGATGAAACAATGATAAGAAAGATTCTCATAACTTTACTATCAGTTTATACAATCAAAATATCTGTAATTCATGAAACAAGGTCTGCATCCAACCTTACTCTTCACAATTTGATTGGTAAGCTTACAACCTTGGAATTGAATAACTTTGATAACAATATTGTACTGACTGTTGAATGTGCTTTTATGTCTTCTTTGAAGATTGGTAAGTCTAGTAGTAGAAATAAGAATGATGATAGTGATAGCAATACTGATGATGAGCTTGATGAACTTGAAGCTCTTATGGACAAAAGGTTACCTAAAGGTAAAGGAAGATACAGAGGTAAATTACCTTTAGCATACTTTAACTGTAAAGAGGTTGGTCATATTGCTACTAGATGTCTAAATAGGAAAGATGATGAAAGAACCAAAGACCGATCTGATGGAAGCCATGGGAGAAGATACAACAAAAACTACTGACACTACAATAGAGACAACCGAGATGAGTATGATAAAGGCAAGAAGGTGTGCTACATTATTGAAGAAGATGTCACCGATACTAACAATAATGAAGATGTGGAAGTAGTATTTGTTGCTATGAAAGATGATTCAGAAGAGGATGAAAGGTATGTAGAGACAACACCTATCTCTAAGATTAATAAAAATGATATATGGATAATAGATAGTGGTTGTACACATCACATGGCTGGTGATGATGAAAAGTTTGATCATCTTGAGCAATACAATGGAGGATCAGTTAAGATGGTTAATGATACACCATGTATGGTAAGAGGTAAAGAATCCCCGATGATAAATGATAGGATAAAATGTGAAAATGCTTATTGCGTAGAAGGACTGAACTATAATTTGCTAAGTGTGGCTCAACTGAACAATTCAAGTCACCGAGTTTCTTTTGAGAGCAAAAAGGTAAAAATATTTGATGATGAAGGAAGACTAGTTGGAACTGGAGCACAATCAAGAGGTAATCTATTTTATCTTGATACTGATGAGTCTTCATGCTTGATCATGAAAAATGAGGATGCTTGGTTATAGCATAAAAGGTTATGTCATGTGAACTTTGATAACATGATTAAAATCAGTAAAAAAAAAGAGTTAGAGGTCTGCCTAACTTATCTAAGCATGATCATGTTATGTGCCATGAATGTTAAAAATGAAAAATGACTAAGTCTAGTTTCAAAAGAAAAGATTTTTCAACAAAGAAGATACTTGAGTTGGTTCATACCAACCTATGTGGTCCTATGAGAACTCAAAGCTATTATGGTGATAGATACTTTATTCTTTTTGTTGATGATTATACTAGATTGATGACTATCATGTTTCTTAAGGAAAAATCAGAGGCATTCAAGATGTTCAAATGGTATAAGAAAAAAGTAGAGAAAGAGACTGGTAAAGTATTGGAATTCTTAATATCTAATAAAGGAGGTGAATTTATCTTTGATGAGTTTACTAATTTTTGTAATGATCATGGCATTCAAAGATAGGTCTCTACATTGAGGACACCTCAGCAGAATGGCATTGCTGAAAGGAGAAATAGGCCAATCATTGACTATGCTAGAACACTGATGTTGCAAAAGAATGTTGCTCAGATTTACTAGAGAGAAGCTATCAACACAACAATGTATGTTCTTAACCGAGTACAACTGAAGAAGGACACTAATAAGCCACCCTATGAGTTACGGTTTGGACACAAACCCACCGTAAGGTATTTCAAGATTTTTGGAAGTAAATGCTTTATTCTGAAAGATGAAAGAAATGGGAAATTTGACTCAAAAGGTGATGAAGGGATATTTCTGGGATATTCCACTAAAAGTAAACAATACAAGTGTCTTAACAAGGTTACAAATAAAATGATTGAAAGTACTAATGTTTGAGTTGATGAGTTTGATGACAAGAATACAGAGGAAAGAAGAAAGGAACCAAAAGACTATAGTAGATTCACTTACATTGAACAACCTGAGTACCTACCGACATAGCAGATAGTGATAACCAGTCAGCAGGAAAATAATACCGAGGATCATAACAGAGAAACTGACAAGCAAAAAGGACATACCAAGGAAGCAAATGAACTTGCACAAGATGAACAAGAAAGGAGAGATAGAGTACTAACAAGATTTGTCAGAAGACATCATCTTGAGACACAATTCATTGGAGATAGACAAGATGGCATGCAAACAAGAAGCAAAGCAAGACAAGGTGCATGTCTAGTTTGTGAATATGAACCTAAAAATGTGAAAGTTGCATTAGAAAATGATGAATGGGTTAATGCAATGAAAGAGGAAATAGAGAAAATAGAGAAGAGAAAAACTTTGAGTTTAGTGCCCAAACCTAAGGACAAAAATGTTATCGGTACTAAATGGATTTTCAGAAACAAGCTGAATGAAAATGGAGAGGTAACTAGAAATAAAGCAAGATTAGTATGCAAGGGATATGCACATGTTAAGTCAGCATTTCTAAATGGTATACTTGAAGAAGAAGTGTACATAGAACAACTAGAAGGATTCGTTGATCCAGTCAACAAAGATAAGGTATGTAGATTACATAAAGCTTTATATAGTTTAAAGAAAGCACCTAGAGCATGGTATGAGAGGCTGCATAACTATTTATTGAGTATTAGATTTGTTAGTACAAGTGAAAATAGTAATCTATACATGAAAGGAAATTTAGATGATACTATCTTGATAGCAGAGATATTTGTTGATGATATCATATTTGGAGGAAAAGATCAAATTTGTAAGTCATTTGCTGATGAAATGAGGAGTGAATTTGAAATGTCTATGTTTGGAGAGATTAAATTCTTTCTAGGACTACAAGTGATTCAGCAGAGTGATGGTATATTCATTACACAATCCAAATATATCAAGGAAGTATTGAAAACATATGGCATGGAAGATGCTAAACCTATGGGAACACCAATGGCTACTGGATGTAAATTGACAAAAAAGGATGGAACTACTGAGGTAAATCAGCCACTGTACCGATCCATGATTGGTAAGTTAATGTATGTAGTTCATAGTAGACCAGATATAGCACATGTTGTGGGAATAGTTGCAAGATTTTCAGAAAATCCTAAGGAATCACACATGGTTGCTACAAAAATAATCTTAAGATACCTAAAGAAAATAGAAGACTATGGATTATGGTATCCTAAGGAAGGCAAGTTTGAACTAAAGGTATACACCGACGTTGATTTGGCTAGAAATGTGGATGATAGAAAAAGCACCACCGAAGGAGCATTTTTCTTTGGTGAAAGACTTGTAACCTGGACAAGTAAAAAGTAGGGCTTGTATTTCTCAGTCTACAACTAAAGTAGAGTATGCTATCACTACTACTAACTGTTCAAACATTGCATGTATTAAGCAATTGTTGGAAGGAATGAATGAGGTAATCACAAACCAGTGATTATATACTATGATAACACTAGTGCAATAAACATTTCAAAGAATCTAGTGATGCATTCTAAGACAACATATATCTATTAAGTATCACTACTTAAGAGAACAAGTATAGGAGAAGCAATTGAAGTTAGAATTTGTTACATCTAAAGAACAACTTGCAAACATATTTACAAAGCCTCTACCAAAGGATACAATTGAATATTTGAGGATAAGACTTGGGGTCCGTACCCTATCTACCAGTCACTAATGTGATCTGGATGTTGCATCAGCCTAATTTTATAAGAAGATTATACATGTTGATGTAGCATAGTTCACACTTTGGATCATGTCTAAAGCTATGAAAAGTTTGAGAAGTTTTTAATAGATTGGCATATCAGTATTCAAAGATACAAATGGTGCATACTTTGTAAAAAAACCGGACAACAGAGAGTTACTTGGCTACTACAGAGCTATATGTTTTATATTTTCTTTGGAATTATTGTCAAAGGGAGACAGATCAATGAAATATCTACCCCTCAGGGTGAGAGATCTCAACATGAAACATAGGGAGAGTGATATGAAACATATCCAAGGAAGAGAGATCACAAAGAAAGAAAAGAGAAATCTGATACAGAGATCATAAACTAAGGGAGAGAAAAATTAAAGATTTGTTGCAAAAAACATAGAGAATAGATGGAGCTGAAAAGATTATATCTACAAAAGATAGCTTCATATTTGAATGTTGATTGAGTAACATAGTGATTAAACACATTAAGCTTAACCGAGTTACAACATTTGTTCACAGAGTTGTAGAATACATGTTTGGTATGTGTATGGCATATTTCATATTGTGTGTTGCCATCAATGCCAAAGGGAGATATTGTTGAACCTATAACTAATTTAGAACCTAAATGATGAAGGTCTATGATTTATAGATCATTGAAGATGTTGATTAGATATGTAAGATGATTAAATCAGTAATATATTGTCATTGATGTCAACTAGTTTGACAGTACTTATCTTGTAAGTTACTATACCCAAACATCTGAAGAAAAGATAAAGTTGAGATGAAGAACAATAATATCTACATGAGGAAGATGTATATGATAGATGAGGATAAGGAATACATTGGGTAACTTATTGATAAGTCTACGACCTTATGTTATTGACTTGATTATGTTGCATTCATCTATAATGAGGAAAAGAGGTGAAAGACACAAAGAAGTGTTGTCAATTAATGAAGCATTATAGTATACACCAAATAGTGTAGTGTATACAGTGCACAGTAATAAATGAGCTTGTGTTCATTGACGCATTTCTTTTTTAACTGAGTAGGAGAAAATAATTAAATGATTAGTTTTGTTGGAATAACTGAGAGGGGGGTTGAATCAGTTAAACACTATCCCAAAACAAAATGTATAATCCAAAACTAAATCTTCAATTCTTGCTGCTCGGTAAACAAAAATACTTTCACTATTTGTGCTTTTACCGATTGTCAATTCTAAACTTATAGTACTTACTGATCAAATCTAACATGTAATATGCAAAGTATGATAACAAACAAATATCACAATCAACACATAACACAAGAGATTTAACGTGGAAACCCTATGAAGGGAAAAACCACCTGGGACCGGAAACCCAAAATGTTCACTCTTCTGAAGTGAGGTCAGTGAAGACCCAACCCTGTTAAAGGTTACAAACACACTGTTAGGTGTGACCTTGTTAGAGGATTTTAGACTAGAAGTTATTGTCCAACTAGCAATCACTCTAGGGTTGACAGGATAACAATGTTCACTCTAATGAATGATACATCAAAAGACTTTGTGATTCCACTCAGTTAAGAGATTTGACTATGTATAATGGTTAAATATGTAACAATAGTTGATTTGTCTTATTACAACTTCAATTGCAGGTTACAAATCAATATTTTTCTCATGCAAATCCTCCTGATCAATATATCACTTTAGATTCAATACTGTGTTTACTTACTGTCCATCAGTAATTGCTCTTTGTAGCTTGGTAACTATTCTGTAGCTTGGTTCTTGATAACTAGTATGATCAGAATGCATGAAACCTTCTTCACACGATAATTCTACAACTTATTCTTCTTCCGGCATCTTTTTCATAATGAAACGTTAGTCTCTTATATAGACATGTAAAATGTTTTCTTTTCCTCCATCATATTTTTCCGCTTTAAGCTTCCTTGGTTGATGTGTCAATAACTCATTTCAATCTGCTCTGTCAGATCCTTTTGATTAATGTTACTCATCGATCTTCATAAAAAACTTTATCTATTACCTCGGAATCATACACTTTATAGCTCATCACTTTATTGGCTAAACTGATCATTTAATTCCTTTTTGTCTTCATCAGTTATCAAAGAAATGCATTGGTGAACACACGCTTGGTTAATACTATGCTCAATATACACTACACTTCGTCAGTGTATATTGAAATGCTTTAGTTTACCAACAACACTGTTTTGTAGCTTTCAGCTCTATTATCCATTATAGATGAATACAACATAATGAAGTCAATTCCATGAAGTCATAGACTCGTCAAGAAGTTACTCAATGTATTCTTTATCCTCATCTGACATGTACATCTTCCTTATGTAGATTTCTCTATTCTTCATCTCATCCACCTTTCTTCAGATGTGTTGGTATAGTAACTTACAAGATAAGTATTGTCAAGTTTAGTTGACATCAATGACAACATAAAACTAATTTAATCATCTTGCATTATCTAAACATCAACTCCTTAGTAATCATGAATTACCGATTCTTCATTCAAGTTCCAAATCAGTTGTAGTTCATCAATCTCTCCCTTTGGCATTGATGGCAACTCAAGTAATATGAAATGTACCATACACATACCAAACATGTATTCTACAACTCTGTAAACAAATGTTGTAAGTCAAATAGACTTAATATGTTTAATCACTATCTTACTAAACATTTTTAAAATTGTAATGCTTGTCATCTAATGTGCTCTTTTCAGTTCTCCTGGTTCTGCTTCTGTTCTTAGTAACTGATCTTCAATGCTCTGTTCCATTCAGATTGTCTCTCCCTCAAATAGTTCTCATCGATGTTGTTTCTCTCCCTTTATTTATTTCTCCTTTTTCATATTATTTATCTCTACCTTTGACAACAATGCCAAAGAAACAAATAAAGAAATAGCTTTGTTGGTAGCCAAGTAACTCCCTGTTTTCCATCAACTTCTCTGTATCTCTAAATACTGTTATCTCAATCTATTCTAGTTCTCCAAACTTAATCACAACCTTGAACATGATTCAAAGTGTGAACTATGTTGCATCAACATGAATGATCTTATGATATGAGTAGGCTGATGCAACATCTAGATCACCTTAGTGACCGATAGATAGGGGACAGACCCCAAGTCTAGTCCTCAAGTATTCAAATGTGTCCTTCGGTAGGAGCTTTGCAAAAATATCTGCAAGTTGTTCTTTAGATGTAACAAATTCTAACTTCACTTTCTTCTCCTACACTTGTTCTCTTAAGTAATGATACTTAATAGATATATGCTTTGTCTTCAAGTGCATCACTGGATTCTTCAAAATGTTAATAGCACTGGTGTTGTCATAGTATATGATCACCGGGTTAGTGATTACCTCATTCATTCCTTCCAACACTTGCTTGATGTATGCAATGTTTGAGAAATTTGTAGTAGCAGCAACATACTCTACTTCTATAGTTGACTAAGAAATGTGGGCTTTCTTTTTACTTGTCTAGGTTACAAGTCTTTCACCAAAGAAAAATGCTCCTTTGGTGGTGCTTTTTCTGTCATCTACATTTCCAACCCAATCAGCATCAGTATAAACCTTCAGTTCAAACTTTCCTTCCTTTGGATACCAAATTCCATAATCTTCTATCTTTTTTAGATATCTTAATATTCTTTTATTAGCTATCATATGTGACTCTCTAGGGTTTGTAGAAAACCTAGCAACAATCCCCACAGCATGTGCTATGTCTGGTCTACTGTGAACTACATACATAAGTTTACCAATCATGGATCGGTAAAGTGTTTGATTTACCTCTGCAATTTCATCCTCCTTTGTCAATTTGCATCCAGTAGCCATCGTTGTTCCCACAGGTTTTGCATCTTCCATGCCAAATGTCTTCAATACTTCCTTTATGTATTTAGATTGTGTGATGAATATCCCATCACTCTGCTGAATCACTTTTAATCCTAGAAAGAATTTAATCTCTCCGAACATAGACATTTCAAATTCTTTTTGCATTTCATCAGCAAAGGCTTTGCATATATGATCTTGTCCTCCAAAAATAATATCATCCACAAATATTTCAGCAATAAGAATAGTGTCATCAGTATTACCTTTCATGTATAGATTGTTGTTTTCACTTGTTCTAATAAATCTGATACTTAGCAAGTAAGTATGCAGTCTCTCATACCATGCTCTTGGTGCTTGCTTCTATCCATATAAAGCTTTGTGTAATCTACATACCATGTCACTATTGTCTAGATCAACAAATCCTTTTGGTTGTTCTATGTAGACTTCTTCTTCAAGTATACCATTCAAAAATGTTGACTTCACATCCATTTGATAAACTTTAAATTTCTTATGTGTAGCATATGCAAGTAGCATTCTAACTCCTTCTAATCTAGCAATAGGTGCAAATGTTTCACCATAGTCAATGCCTTCTTCCTATGCATATCCCTTGCATACCAATCTATCCTTATTCCTTGTAACCTCACCATTTTCATTCAGCTTATCTCTAAATATCCATTTAGTACCGATAACATTTTTGTCCTTTGGTCGGGGTACTAAACTCCAAGTTTTGTTCTTCTCTATCTGCTCAATTTCCTCGGTCATTGCATTAATCATTCCTTATTCTCTAGTGCAACATTCACATTTTTTGGTTCAAATTCACAAACTAAGCATGTACCTTGTCTTGCTTTGCTCCTAGTTTGCATTCCAGCTTGTCTGTCTCCAATAATTTGTGTCTCAGGGTGGTGTTTTCTGAAAAATCTAGCTAGTATCCTATCTCTTCTTTCTTTTTCATCCTGTTCAGGTTCATCAGCTTGCTCGGCAGCTTCATTTTGTTCATCGATTTCCTCTTCCTTCTATTGTGCATTGTTTGCCTGCAGACCGGTTATCACAGGTTGCAATTTTGGTTGATAATCAGGAAGTTAAATGTAAGTGAATCTATTGTAGTCTTATGGTTCCTTTATAATTTCCTCTATGTTCTTGTCATCAAACTCATCAACACGAACATTAGTACTCTCAATAATCTTATTTGTAACCTTATTCAGACATTTGTATGCTTTGCTCTTGGTAGAATATCCTAAAAATATTCCTTCATCTCCTTTAGAATCAAATTTACCATTTCTCTCATCTTTCAAGATAAAGCATTTACTTCCAAAAATTCTAAAACAACTTATAGTAGGTTTGTGTCCAAACCATAGCTCATAAGGTGTTCAGTTGGTGTCCTTCTTTAGTTGTACTCGGTTAAGAACATACACAGTTGTACTGATAGCTTCTCTCCAATATGTCTGAGCAACATTCTTCTATATCATTAGTGTTCTAGCACAATTAATTATTGATCTATTCCTTCTTTCAACAATGCCATTTTGCTGAGGTGTCCTTAGTGTAGAAACCTATCTTTTAATTCCATGCTCATTATAGAAATTAGTAAATTCATCAGAGATAAATTCACCTCCTCTATCAGATCTTAAGCATTTTATTTATTTTCTAGTTTCTTTCTCTACCTTAGCTTTATACCATTTAAACATTTTGAAAGCTTTAGATTTCTCCTTCAAAAACATAATAGTCATCAGTCTAGTATAGTCATCAACAAAAAGAATAAAGTATCTATCACTAGAACAACTCTGAGTTCTCATAGGACCACACAGGTCGGTATGAACCAACTCAAGTATCTTCTTTGTTGAATAGTCTTTTCTTTTGAAACTAGCCTTAGTCATTTTACCTTTCTGACATTCATGGCACATAGCATGATATAGTTTTGACAAGTTAGGCAATCCTCTAACTCTTCTCTTTTTACTAATCTTGATCATGTTATCAAAATTCACATGACATAGTCTTTTGTGCCATAACCAAGCATCTTCATCCTTCATTAACAAATAAGAAGACTAAACCATATCAAGATAAAATAGATTACCTCTAGATTGTGTACTAGTTCTGACAAGTCTTCCTCCGTCTTCATATATTTTCACCTTTTTGCTCTCAAAATCAAGTCGATGGCCTGAATTGTTCATCTGTGCCACACTTACCAAGTTATAGTTCAGTCCATCTACCCAATATGCATTTTCACATCTTAGTCTATCATTAATCATTAGTGAACCTTTACCTCTTACCGTACAGGGTGCATCATTTCCCATTCTCATAGATCCTCCATTGTATTCAACAAGTTGATCAAACATTTCTACATCACCGGTCATATGATGTGAACCACTGTCTATGATTTATGTCTACGCTAGAGATCAGTGATGTTTCTTCATGTTTCTCTTCTTCTTTTGAATCATCTTTCATAGAAACAAATAATACTTCTACATCATCATCAGTGTTAGATTTAGATTCAATATCTTTGGCAATGTAACATACCTTCTTTCCTTTGTCATAACTATCTCAGTTATCTCTCTTGCTTTATCGATAGTCTTTGTTGACTCTTCTCGCATAGCTTCCTTTCGATCGATCTTTAGATCTATCATCATCTTTCTTTTGTGGACATCTAGTAGCAATGTGACTAACTTCTTTACAATTAAAACATGCCAAAGGTAACTTACCTCTATATCTTCATTTTCCTTTGGGCAATCTTCTGGCCATAAGAGCTTCAAGCTCATCAATTTCATCGTCAGTATTGCTATCACTGTCATCATTCTTAATAATCTTTCTAGACTTACTAATCTTCAAAGAAGACATGAAAGTGGATTCAATAGGAGCAACAATATTGTTATCAAAGTTGTTTAATTCAAAGGTAGTAAGCTTATCGATCAATGTGTCAAGGGTAAGATTAGATACGGCCCTTATTTCATGAATAGCAGAGATCTTGATCGCATAAACTGGTAACAAAGTTTTGAGAATCTTGCTTATAATTGTTTCATCATCAATCACTCCATTAGATGCTCTAATAGCATTTACTACTTCTTTCATTCTATTTGAATACTATACTATGTTCTCAACTTCTTTCATTCTCATATCATCAAAGCAACCTCTTAGACTTTCTACTCTGGCTCTCTTAACATTCAAGTCCCCACTATATATCAAATTTAGCTTGTCCCACATCTTCTTGGCAGTAGTGCAACCCTTAATGTCTTCAAATTCAGTGTCAGTACAAGTAGCAGCAAGTTCCATCATAGTGATATTGTGTTCATGCTTGTCTCTCAGTTGATCAAGGGTTAAAGGACCAGTGGGCAGTTGTATATAGCCATTCTTCATCAGGTCTATAGATGAGTTTCCAATTCCAAAAATGTGCAACAACATTCTTCTTTTCCATACTATGAAGTTCTCTTTGTTCAGTCTAGGCACTTCTCTCTTATACATCTTGAGATCTTTGTGCTGAAGTCCTTAAAACTTTGTTCTAAGAAACCAAGGCTATGATACCAATTGTTGGAATAACTGAGAGGGGGGGTGAATCAGTTAAACACTGTCCCAAAACAAAATGTATAATCCAAAACTAAATCTTCAATTCTTGCTGCTCGGTAAACAAATATACTTTCACTGTTTGTGCTTTTACTGATTGTCAATTCTAAACTTATAGTACTTACTGATCAAATATAACATGTAATATGCAAAGTATGATAACAAACAAATATCACAATCAACACATAACATAAGAGATTTAACGTGGAAACCCTATGAAGGGAAAAACCACCTAGGATTGGCAACCCAAAAATGTTCACTCTTCTAAAGTGAGGTCGGTGAAGACCCAACCCTGTTAAAGGTTACAAACACACTATTAGGTGTGACCTTGTTAGAGGATTTTAGACTAGAAGTTATCATCCAACTAGCAGTCACTCTGGGGTTGATAGGATAACAATGTTCACTCTAATGAATGATACATCAAAAGACTTTATGAGTCCACTCGGTTAAGAGATTTGACTGTGTAAAATGGTTAAATATGTAACAATAGTTGATCTGCCTTATTACAACTTCAATTGTAGATTACAGATCAATATTTTGCTCATAAAAATCCTCCTAATCAATATATCACTTCAGATTCAATACAGCTCAGTTCTCAATAACCAGTATGATCAAAATGCATGAAACCTTCTTCACACGATAATTCTACAGCTTATTCTTCTTTTGGCATCTTTTTCATAATGAAACCTTAGTCTCTTATATAGACATGCAAAACATTTTCTTTTCCTCCATCAGATTTTTCCACTTAATCATATTCACAAATTTTGTCACTTTAAGCTTCCTCGGTTGATGTGTCAATAACTCATTTCAATCTACTTCGTCAGATCCTTTTGATTAATGTTAGCCGTCGATCTTCATAACAAACTTTATATGTTACCTCAGAATCATACACTTTACAGCTCATCACTTTATCGGCTAAACTGATAATTTAATTCCTTTACGTCTTTGTCGGTTATCAAAGAAATGTGTCAGTGAACACACGCTTGATTAATACTATGCTTGGTATATACTAGACTCCGTCGGTGTATACTGAAATGGTTTAGTTTACCGACAACACTGCTTTCTAGCTTTTAGTTCTATTCTCCATTATAGATGAATACAACATAATGAAGTTGATTCCATGAAGTCATAGAATCATCAAGAAGTTACTCAATGTGTTCTTTATCCTTATCTAACATGTACATCTTCCTCATGTAGATTTCTCTATTTTTCATCTCATCCACCTTTCTTCAGATGTGTCGGTATAGTAACTTACAAGATAAGTACTATCAAGTTTAGTTGACATCAATGACAACATAAAACTAATTTAATCATCTTGCATTATGTAAACATCAACTCCTTAGTAATCATGAATTACCGATTCTTCATTCAAGTTCCAAATCAGTTGTAGTTCATCAAGTTTAGCCGATAAGGATTGATGAGCTGGATACACCTCATGATTAGTGTAAAAGATAAAGTTTGTTATGATGATCGATGGCTAACAAAATTCAAGGAAGATCTAATGGAGCAAAATGAAACATGTTATTGACACATCAGTTGAAGAAGGTTTAAGTGGCAAAATCAATGAAGGAGATTAAGTGGCAAAATCTAATGGATGAGAATAAAATGGTTTACATGTCTATATAAGAGACTAAGGGTTTCATGATGAAACATGCCAGAAGAAGAAGGAAACTATAGAATTATTTCATGAACAAGTTTCATGCTTACCTGATCATACTGGTTAAAGAAGAACTAAACTGCAAAGCACTACCAAGCATTAAAGAGCAATTACCGATGGATAGTAAGTTGATATATTATTGAAATAGAAGTGTTATAAAGATCAAAGGATTTGTATGAGCTAAATATTGATCTGTATATCTGCAATTGAAGTTGTATTGAATCAGATCATCTACTGTTACATATTTAACCATTGTACACAGTCAAGTCTCTTAACAGAGTGGACTAGGAAAATCTTTTTATGTATCATTCATAGAATGAACATTGTTATCCTGTCAACCCCATAGTGAATGCTGGTTGGATAACAGTTGGTCTAAAATCCTCTAACAAGTTCACACCTAACAATGTGTTTGTAACCTTTAACAGGGTTGGGTCTTCACTGACCTCACTTCAGAAGAGTGAATATTTTGGGTTGTCGATCCCAGGTGGTTTTTCCCTTGACAGGGTTTCCACGTTAAATCTCTTGTGTTATGTGTTGATTGTGATGATTGTTTGTTATCATACTTTACATGTTACATGTTGGATTTGATTGGTAATCATTATATGATGTTAACTAGTAATTGGTAAATGTACAAATAGAATAGTAGTTTAGTTTACCGAGATGAAAAAGTTTAAGTAATTTGTTTTTAGATCATACATTTTGTATTGGGACACTGGATAACTGATTCACCCCCCTCTCAGTTATTCTAACAATTCATGTCCTTCTCAACCTGATAATCTTTTCCATTCATATCAAGCCTATAAGTATCACAAGATTATTGAGTTAAGCATGCCTCAGATAGATCTTAATCATGGTCTTTTTCCTATGCCTTCCATACCTCCCTTATCTATGGCTTCTAGTTCTATTAATCAAGCTCCTAGTGTTTCTTTTTAGCCTACTAAAAATCCTACTAATCCTCCTATAGAACCTGTGAAGGAACCAACAATTGTCCCTCCTAGTTCTCAACACATTTCAAATAAGATAAAACATAACCAATCTGCTAATGAACATCCTAAGAAGCGTCAAGCTCAAGCTAAAGCCCATGCCTCTATTATTCAAATCTCTTTACCATCTTTTGATTAGCCTATGCATGATGTGTTAGAAGAAGTTCATACTAATAATGATGTTAAGATAAATGATTATGATGGTTATATTCATATCTTAGATTCTATTTCAATTAATCTTGATGACGAAGATACTCTTGATGATACTAATGATGTTAATGATGAATATGAAACTATTGACATTGATATTGATTTACCTAATATAATTTCATCATAATTGATAATTACACCTAGTATTGAACATTCTGATTCTCCAGAGGATCCTTGTTTGGAACTAGCTATCATTCCTACTATGTTGGATATAGTCCCTCTTGCAAGCTTCCCACCTTCCTAAAATGATATAGAATGAGATGGGGAGAGTAGGTGACACACTTGATTGGCTTGTCCTTCATGGTAGCTTTTTGTGTTTTGTTGTCATACTACGCTTCTCCCATGATGTGTTTTTATAAATGTTGGTAGATTCTTTTATATGACCCTTGTTGGTGTAAGGTGATAAAGGAATCAAACATGTTGTAAAATTCCTCTATATGTATCTATATTCTTCTATATGTCTTTTTCATGTTATGTTGTACTTGTGCTATTGTTCGTAAATGTTTCCTTGTGTAGTCCACTTGGATTTGCGACTTGGTAGCACTGAATCTTTTTGGTCTCCATGTTGTGGTCCGAAAAGAATCTTCTATGTAACTCTTATGTGTTCTTTCCTCCATTTTGGTTGTAGTTCTACTTTCTTTGGGGAACGATGTAAATTCATTTGCAATAATATCATATATATATATATATATATATATATATATATATATATATATATATATATATATATATATATATATATATATATATATATATATGTATGTATGTATGTATGTATGTATGTATGTATATACATATATATATACATATACATATATATATACATACATATGTATATATATATATGTA
The DNA here is from genome assembly GCA_027943335.1 of Chamaecyparis obtusa. Taxonomy (NCBI): domain Eukaryota; kingdom Viridiplantae; phylum Streptophyta; class Pinopsida; order Cupressales; family Cupressaceae; genus Chamaecyparis; species Chamaecyparis obtusa. The sequence goes on from BSBK01008822.1 coordinate 207,253, forward strand.
TATGTATACATACATATATATATATATATATATATGTATATGTATACATATATATATATATATATATATATATATTTATTTATATATGTATATATGTATATATATATGTATATATATGTATACATATACATACATATATATATACATATATACAAATATATATATATGTGTGTGTGTGTGTTTGTGTGTGTGTGTGTGTGTATATATATATATTTATTATCTTATGATCATACTAACCCCACGATAGGTAGATCCCTTATGTGTTCTCTATATGTTTATGTGGTATTTCCCTTGATTGGTGTTTGCTTGGGGGCATCTCAAAGTGGAAACGTAATCAGTGGAGTTGTTTATGTTTTTGTTAAAGCCATTGCTCCTATTAAATTCTTAGCAATGATGTTAATGTGGGGGCATATAGTCTACTCACTTTTTTCACACATGTACTTTTAATATACATATACTTTTCAAGGCACTTCTCTCCCTTTATGGATTAGTGACTAATCCTTAAAGCATGGATATCTATCTTATAAGATCTCTTGATCTCTCTAGTTTCAATTTCAAAATTTTGATCTGTTAAGGTTGGAGGTGTCCTTAAGACTGAATCTCTTTTGTTTTTGGCTTTGCTCTTGTGGAATAGAATGTTCCTGAGGGTGAATCCTTGATGGGTTGACTAGTGAGTAGTCACATTCACTAGACGATTCAATTCCATATTTTCAGTTGTGTTGTTTCCTTGTGTGGTTCACAATGGGACATAAGTTCTCATTGGGCGAGGCAATCACACCCTCTTCTTTCTCTTTTCCTAAGAGGTCTCTCTTATTGTAATCTTAGAGTTGATGAAGAATTGAGTCCCTAGGGGCTTGTGATTTCTTTGTCCCTTTGATTTCAATAAGATTATCTTTTTTGTTGTGATCTTCTTTACCAAGAGTTTACATTGACTCCATACTCTTGCTAAAGTGGGGGCTAAATGCATCATCACAAAATGGAAGACCGGTTTAGCCCTCTGAGTAAGTGGTCTAGAGTCATGTCAAGCGCCTTGAATGGTTATTTGACTAGAATTTGAATTTTTCCCCCTATTTTGCTTCTCTCTCCACCTATTTCCAACCTTTTTATGGCACCTTATCCTAAGGATCTGAAATTCTTGACCTCAAGGTCAAGGTCAACCTCGACCCTGACCCTCGATCCAAATTTCAAATCTTGGAAGTTTCCAGATGTCAGGCTTTGGAAAGTTTTAATTCCTACTTCTAGGTCGGCTATTTCAGATCTCAGAATGGTAAACTCTTAAATTATATTAAATCTAGGTCCATTTCTAGGGGTTAAGGTTTAAATGGGAATTTAATTCTCCTATGTCAACCTCTCTAGAATCTTGTACCCTAGACTTGTATAAAAGGAAGCCTTCCTCTCTCATTTCAACACATCTTTTTCATTATCTCTCAAGAAAGAGAAATCAAGTGATCAAGAAATCATCAAGCAAGCAAGTAGGAGAAGGAAAGCATTCAAGCATTCAAGATCCAATTCATCAAGGTGCTCCATTGGTAGCTATTGAAGGATTCAATATCTATGGAGCCCCTTTGTTGAAGATTTCTCCATCCACATTTATTCAAGCTTCTTCCCATTCCAAGATCCATTCAAGATTGGTGTTGAAGATCTAATGCAATTTGATTTGAGACATCCTACATACAATTCTACATTCATTTGGAGCATCCATTCTTGTGAATTCAAGGATTTGAATCCTCCACAAGGGTTTCAAATTAAGCAAGGTGAATTGTTCCATTTACTTTGTTTATTGTTGCAATTTCAATTACATTTCAAGGTTGATTCTAAAACTGAGGTTTAACCAAGGAAAACCCCTCATCCAACAAAAAAAAACCATGTTTCTTGTAGGTATGGGTGCGGGACAGTGAATTTCAGTTTAGATCTGAATACCCTTTTCGATGAACTTTCAGGATCTACAAACAAAATTTTCATTAGAGGAGTGTAGGTCAAGGTTGACTTTTAGGGGTAAGATTATGCCTTAGGGTAAGATCTTACCCATAGGACACAATCTTACCCCTTTCTTGGGTCAAGGTCAACCTTTCTCAAAAAAGAAAAATATTTCTAGGTTTTCTTTGTTTCTATGTTTCTGGGCTAGATCCAGTTGTAGAAATTCCCGAAACTGAATATAGACACTAGAAAAAAAAACGTTTTCTAGATTTATCATATTTTGAGGTTAGTACTTATATTCAAATTCAATCAAGATTTCAATACATAATTTCTATAATAGAATATAAGGCTTTCTCCTTTTCCCTTATTCTCCACCAATTGATTCATTTGTGCATTAATCACTTCTTTGTGGTTAATCAATTTGGATCTTTCCTTTAGAAATTTGGATTGAGAAGTAGATCTTACATTTTATATCATACATTTTTATTCCACCCCCTTTTACCTCCCCTTTTATATATTACAATTAATAACATGTCAAAACACAAATAAACAAACATGTCTCTGCTCTCTAGAAAATACCATCGTCATCAAGTTGTCTGTGAGGGTTGCATCATTAACACTGAATGCATGAAATCTACCCACACAATGTGTACACAAATGAGATGCCAAACCATCCTCATTTACATCAATATCTACCACAACACATATACCCTGACAATTAGGTCACATATGCTCAATGGGTTGGGCTGATCCAAATGGTCCCTCCGATGATGATGGAGGTGGCGCAGGTGGTGATACAAATGGTGTATCTAATGATGATGGAGGTGGCACAGGTGTTGATCCACCCTCTCCTCTAACAATCTATGTGCCATACTCAATGATGACATCACTCAATGATGTGTCTTCGTGAAGGGTATGTAAATCTATGGACTCCTTCACAACTATTGGGACCACAACATGAACCATGGGTTTTTTAGCTAGAGGCCTCATATATTATGGTTGTACCACTCTACAAGCCCTAGGTCTATCCTACAAAGAGAATCTCCCTCTACCCTAGAACTACCAGATGTCAAAGTAATTTGTCTTCTTACCAAGGATAAACTCACAATATAGCTTTCTCAAGAAATATAGAGGCACCTCCTAATTATTATAGGGTGCTTGGTTAAAGGCCATATACCGTCTATCCAAAAAAGATTCTTTCATCCTATTGTGAACACACCAATGTATAGGAAACTAAGTTGTATTAGTTCTAGGGTGTTAATAGTACTAGGATTAGTAAAAAGATCACATATATCACTTTTAAGAATGGTCTTCTTTTTCACTTCATCATATGACAAGCCATCCACATAAAATGCTCAACACCTATCCCTCCATCAACCCTATTTGGTAACCTCTCTAGAAACCTCATTTGCACTATTGGCCATTCTTTCTAGCATCAAGGCGAGGGTTGAGTGGTCATCAAAACTAGAGGACCTCAACCTATTGACCAATATATAAATTTGGGCACTATTTTGTGTAAGGTGTTTTATGAGATCATCTTGTGTGACATCTACATGATCTAATGGAGGACATGGAGGGTTTATGGGTGGTAGTGGTTGTGGAGGAGGATTTTGTGGTAGTAGTTGTTTCTCATGTTCAATATTTTCTTTTGTTGCTTGTGCATGAGATTTTTGTTTTCTTTTTCATTTTGGGGAAATCTTTGTAGAATATAACATCAAAATTTATAAACAAAACATAAATCAATTAAAAAACCCTACTTGAAATATAATACAAACAAAAACATTTGAAACACTAAAATCTTACCTTTTTGATGAGGTGCCATCATTTCCAATCGATGAAAAATGTAAATAGAATGAAAACACGTTCACATTTTACAGAAAAATGACTTCCTCAAGTGATTGTTCCTTCATTTATGGTGTTTGAAATGGTCAAAATCCACGGGTTTTGAGGAATATAATAATCCTCAAAACCCATACGTGTTTTGAGGTGCTATTGGTATTTTAAAATATTTTTGGCTAGGCTTGGTAAAACCAACCTAGCATGATTTTGAATTTTGTATAACCTGTACGGGTTATGAAAAAAAATAAAAATTTATGTGGCTACTAAAGTGTCCACCATCTTGGTGCACTTACCCACATTGTAAAAGAAAATTTCTCTTCAATCATTGAACACCATAACACACATTTATAAAGAAATTATAATAATAAATATTTAAAATATTAATATCTAAGGACTAATAATATTAACAAAAATTTGACTTTAATTGTAATTAATCAGGGATAGTAAACTTCAAATATGTAAATTCTTTTAATACATTTATGCATAATTAATCATGTTTTGAAGGTCATTAAAAAAACATTTTGAATGTAAGGGGTGTAATGTTTAAGTATAAAAGAATGTAAGTTATCAAGTTGATATATATGTTGTCAACTTGACAACATAAACTTATGTAATCAAACCAATTAAAGGGTAGTTAATAGTCGATTCATGGAAGTTCAAGGTTGGTATTCAGTTTTAAGGGATGATACAAGTCTATAAATGATGTAAGGGCCCGAGAATGGCCAAGGGAGTGGAAGTAATATGTTAAAATAAATTTTTTTATTAAATTCTGCATAAACCTTACTCTGGCCTGGGAAACAGTCTTGTTCTAAGAGATTTTTAATGACTGATATGTTTTCCTTTTGATGAGTCAATTAGGGCATTGAATTGAGATTATTGTGGTTCTTGTGGCATTCAATTTTTTATTTTTTTTTGACAAAGAACCAATGATTTTTGTCTCTGCCTATCTAAACCATTGATTAAGGTAAATAGTGGTAACACAATACAGTTTCTTTATTTTCTACATTGTCTTAGTCCCCAAATTTGGTATAATGATGGGGAACAATGCATATTAAATCCCTGAAAGGTGTAAAAAAAATCATGCAAAGACTAGCACATGATTTTGATAAAGAATCATAAACAAAACATGTCTTAGACTGTGATAGGATAGTGAGTTGTCAGTTTTGTGATGTTTTATTTCCACTAAGGGTTGAGTGTGAAGATAAGGGTCCAATAATTAACATGGATATGTGTTGAGTTTTCCTAGAGGTTGGAGTGAATACAACACACCTTGTTTGGTAGTTTTAGTGACTATCCTAGAAGGTTTTCTTGCATGATTGTCACAATAGACAATGAGTTGGTGTTTGTGCCTTAAAAGCAAGGTTAAGGGTTCATAGAGGGGTCTAAGTGTGTATGAAAAGGACTTATAAATGATGATAAAGATCAAGAACCATTAGTACAAGGTTGATCCTAGGGTTGGGTCTGTTGAGTGTACTATGGACAAAATATTGTGTTGTGGGACAATCAGATCAAGATTATTAGATTATTTGGAAAGCATTGTGTGTTGGTATTGGTAGGCATAGACCAAGTGACTCAGTGGCATTCAAAGAGGGTTTGTTAGAAAATAATTTTTATCCAAATGATTTTTTTAAATGTATGGTGTGACTATCTCATAGGATACAGAAAGGTATTTTGATTTTTTTTCGTTTGAGAGATTGTTGTTAAATAGAATAGTGAAGGGAGAGTGAGTGGAGAGAGCCCAAGGAAGACTAGAAGAGTCTAGGGAGTTGGTGACCAGGGATATAGGGTTCAAAGAAATGATTCCTAAGTGAAATGGTTAAGGGTAGGAATGAGATAGTAAATATAAGAACAAAGATACTTATGGCATGAAGTAGTGATCAATGTTAGGAGTATGTTATTAGTGTTGTAAAGAATGTTGTTAGATGGAACTAAGGATGTGTTAAGTATTGGAATGACACTAGAATGAGATAAAAGAGTGACTATCACAATGGAAAATGTAGAAGGAAAAGAGTTTGTATATGGATGGGAATTGGTCCTAAGAATGAGATACAATTAGAGTTAGTCAAGTGGATTAGTCAAATGAAAATAAATTATAAAATGAAGGATTTAGTGTGGGTTAAGTGAGGGAAGAAACCTTTAACGATGCATGAGCCTTTTGGGCCCCTTAGGCTCCACATTAGTGTTATTATATGATGATCTATCGCACCATGGATGAGGACAATCTAGACAAAGCGAGGTAAAAAATGGTTTTGAGTTGATCCTAGTTCCCATTAAAGGGGTTAGTTTAATCCAAGTTTTATATACATCTTGGATTTTTAAGTGTCTTTTTTCTTGTAGTAAGTTGTCCTATTAAAATTTAAGAATTTAAAATGATTAAAGAATCCACAACTATGAAGGGGGTAGTGCATGAGTATCCATTGGGTAGAGAAATATAGAATTACAAAACATCACAAATTGTTAGAAAGGATTAGATTTTATCATGGAGTAAGGACAACATATCTCCAATATTATGGGGACAAGAGAATTGTGTAATAACAGAAGAGTAATTTCATGGTAAGATAAAATTAGAAGGTGTTAATTAGAGGCAGACTATACATGAAGTAATTTAGTCCCTATTAGTGCATACTTTTACTAAAATATATATGGATTTTTAACTGTGAGTGCAAACTTTATCAAAAAACCATACCTTGTATTCAAATGCTTCACTTTCCATTTAGACATATGACATCAACCCATGTTAGGAATGTGTAACTAGAAGAGGATGGCCTTAACAAAAAAGATCTTAATCTAGTTGCAACATGAGATTATAAGAGCTTATGGAAAGAAGATATATATTATAAGAGATGTCTGATATTAAGTAACTATAAAAGTAAGTTCCATTATGAGAAGATAATGAAAAGA